>CM019931.1:0-47512 GCA_009764595.1 Geothlypis trichas
TGTCTATTAACGATCCGAATGACTCATCTCTACCCTGCTTTATCCCCACGTACGATGGAACTCCACCTGGATTTTTTATTCTGTCTATAGCCAGGCGTACTAGTCGCATAGCTTCTCAACATTTATTGGGACCGATTAATGCTTGCGCCTCTGTTCGAGCAAAAGCTCCTACACCCAATAATTCATCTAAGGTTATTCCTTGTAATGGGTCACCTGGCTGCCGTATTACTGCTATACACTCCTGGCAGAGTGCTTGCCAATGTGCATTAAACAGAAGCTGCTGATGTTGAGTAAAGATAAGCTTCGCAATTCCTCTGCAATCGGCTGGCAATAACACCTGGGTCCTCCAAATATAGTCAAGCATCTGCTTTGTAGGCTCTGCTGTAACGCCGAACTGGCTAACTGTGGACCGTAACTGCGATAACAGTTTCCAATCTAACGCAGTGATCGCTGCCTGCAGTCCACCCCCTTCCAGAGGAGTAAACACCACCGGGCAGGCAACTTCCATGGCTGCTGCCATAGCCTCACTTTCCCCGGAATCAACGATCTCTTTTGCTACCGCTGCCCATGCCTTCCTCCTCTCCTGTGCAATGGCCCCGCTAGGGCACTCTCTTCCCCAGGGATCGGCTCATTGCTAGGAGGGGGAGATGGAGCCTCTGGCCACGGCGCAGGCGGTGCAGACGCTGCAGACGGTTCTGCTGTGGAATTTGTGGGGGAGGGGGCGCTGCCTGAGGCAGAGGCCGAGGGAGGCAGAATAACTTTAGCAGTAGCAGGGGGTAGCGGAAAGTCTGCCCAGTCCCCATAACTTTTATTCCTGTCATGAGCCACACTAGCTTGCTGTGCAGCCTTCTTTTCTACCTGATATTTTATTAACTCATTATGCACCACTCGCCACAACTTGGCTAACTTCTTTGCAGTTTTATCATCATCCAGAACTACCTCCAACAGCTTATCCCCAAACTTACGCCACTCACTTAATTCATGAACTGTATGAGGATTTTGAAAGAATCCCTGTGCATACCCATAAGCTAACAACCCAGGAAGCTCTTTCTGCAAATCTATGCCCTTAACCTGACGCTTTTTTAAAAAGCAAGTAAAAAAATCATATGCTGCTTGCCTTTCCATATTAAATCGTGAGCGCTCTTCGCAGCCTTACAGGCTTCGGCAGCACGTATCGGCCGGGTCCTCTGGTGAGTTCCCCCAGGGCGCGGCACCTCCCCCTTTTTCAGCGGTGCTTTTTCACTGTCCTGGCTGCGACAGGACCCGAACTCCTTCACCGAACCCCCGTGGTCACCGGTATCACGTACGGGTCACCATTTTGTTTGGAATGGCGGAAGAAACCCGGGACTTAACATAAGCCATCAGCCAATCTCGAACTTTAATGACAGGTACCCATATTTATATTGGTGTTAACGAAGCTCATACATATTGCAAAGGCGAGCTCATTATTGGTTAGTTATTTATCAGCCAACTACGCCTACTTCTACATTCTTGTAGTTATTCTATTGAAACTATTCTTCACAATTCTGCCAAAGGTTTTTCCCCCTATCCTAATGTTGCACCAAGGGCACAATGTCCTTGCCTGTTATTGGACACTGACTACTGGCTCCTGTACTTGTCTCCTTCTAGCTTAACCAGTGGTACTATGTCGACGTGACCCTTCTCAGATAGCCAGGTGTCCAAAAGCTCTCCACACTGTCCAAATCAGGATCTTCAGTTCTTCAGCTCCTGGCTAGAATCCACTTCTGTGGTCACTTGTGAAGCAACCATCAATGCCACACATTCAGGGTTTACCCAATGCAGCAAATGCTCCTCTGGGGGTCTCCCCAAGTGATGAGTGTCCTCTTCAGTCGAGGGTCACCAGTTGTGATGGTGGTCACAGGGGTTTTCAGATGAAGGAAGAGACGAGGATGTTGACTCCATGATCAGAAGGCTTGATTTATTATCTTATGATATATATATTACATTATGACTATACTAAAAAGAAATAGAAAGGAAAGAGCTTCCTCAGAAGCTGGCTAAGCTAAGAATAGGATAGGAAGAATGATAACAAGGCAGCTGGCTCCGACAGAGAGCGAGAGCCAGCTCTGCCGTGAGTGGTCAGTAAATCCAAACATCCACAGAAGACCAATCATGGATCCACCTGTTGCATTCCACAGCAGCAGATAACCATTGTTTACATTTGTTGCTGAAACTTCTCAGATCCAGCAGGAAAAATCCTAAGAAAGGATTTTTCACAAAAGGTGTCTGCGACACACTGCTTCATGTTCTCTGCCTCTACAGCAGCTATGCCAAAAGCCCACCTGAGTCCCTTTGGGTCTTTGTAAAGCTGTTCTGGAGGAATTCTGAATATGCCCAGAATACACAGGGCCTCTGGGCCAGTCACAATAGGATGTTTCTGCCACTCCTTCCCAGTCAGGCTCACCTCAGCTCCCAACAGGGTCAATTGCTGTGATCCCCCCATCACCCCAGCAATGGAAACAGGTTCTGCCCCCAGCCTGTCCCAATGGTATCAGGGTACATTGCACACCAGTATCAACTAAGGCATCATATTTTTGTGGCTCTGATGTGCCAGGCCATTGGATCCACACTGCCCAAAGATCTGGTTTTCCCATGCCTCTTCCTGGCTACAGGCAGGGCCCCCTTAACCCTGGTTATTATTTCTTTCCTGGGCATAGATGGTAGAGGTTCCTTCAAGGGGATATCATAGCTGGCAGCTTGGTCATGGGAGGCTGAGGCTATCTTCAATTTAGTGGAACTCCCTTGATTAGTGTTTCCCTCTTTGAGTTGATGCACCCATGCTACCAGGATAGAAGTGGGTTTCCCATTCCACCTTCCCATGTCTTCCCCATGGTCATGCAGGGAGAACCACAGGTCAGCTCGTGGGGTGCACCCTTTCTGTCTAACTGAGGGACGTTGGGCTCTGACTGGGGCCTGTGACTTGCACTGCTGCCATGTGGGAACTATTCTTCCTCACCTCCTCTGTCATATTCCTCATCTCCTCTTTGAGGTCCTAGACCACGGCAGAGACATGAGCCTGTATTGGGCCATTGATCATACCCGTAAGTTCTGAGCTTGTTGGCGACAGAGCCCACTGCCTCTCGGTTGGTATCGGCATCAATCATTGCAATGAAGGTGGTGTATTGAGATGGCCCTAGATTTGCCAGACTCCACAACATTTGCCCATTTGCACCTGTGTAAGAGCCTAAATGAGGGATGTGGGACTCCAGGCGGCTCTTCAAAATGCAGTTTATTACATCCAAGATATTACAGGATTCCAGGGTTATGGGTGACAGAGCCTGTGCTTACAGCTGTCAGCTCCAGCTGCTGGCTGGCCTGGAGACCCACATCCTTCATTCAGGCTCTTACTAACAGCACCCCACGTTGGGCGCCACAATAAGAGCTTGAATGAGAGATGCAGGACTCCAGGCAGCTCTTCAAAATGCAATGTATTACATCCAAGGTGTTACAGCAGTCCAGGGTTGTGGGTGACCCTGGGGCTGAGGAGTCCCAAGAACAGAGATCTTCTTCTTCACTGAAGATCGAGGGCACCACCACCCTCCTCACTCCTTGTCTCTGTTCCCACACTCCTTCACATAGCAACACTGAACTCTCTTGGCTCTAAGCCATTGCCTCTCCCCTAAATTCAGTCTCTGTGTCACAGGAAAAATGGTTCTGTCTGTGGCTATACAGGAAAAGTCCAGCCAAAGGCCACTCCATCATCTCCTCCCACCTAGGATTCTTCTCAACTTCTCTCGGACATCTTTCACTTGCATGGACTTCCATCACACTTGCCCATTTCCTCCTGTTTCATCCCTATCCCTCTCCTCATTCAACTCCAGGAGGATCAGCATTTGTAAGGTTTCCATCACCCAAGAAAAGGGTTAAAATCTCAGACTCTGCCTGCCCGGAACTC
The DNA here is from genome assembly GCA_009764595.1 of Geothlypis trichas. Taxonomy (NCBI): domain Eukaryota; kingdom Metazoa; phylum Chordata; class Aves; order Passeriformes; family Parulidae; genus Geothlypis; species Geothlypis trichas. The sequence goes on from CM019931.1 coordinate 3,917, forward strand.
CCACGCTGGCCCTGCCGGGCACCTTTCTGTCTGCACCCCCCCTTCTCTTTCTCGGCCAGGCCCTCCTATCAAATTTCAAGATGGCACAGGCACAGGCACCGGCGCTCTCTCTCTCTCTCTCTCTCTCTCTCTGGGGGAGCTGCCCGATGCCCCTCGGTGCTCCTCCACCCTTCCATCCTGCAGGGACCTTCACCTCCCCTCTCTGTCCCAGGCCCGGCTCACCTCACCCGGCCCCATGGCTTCCCCTCCCGCACCCAGCCCGCAGCCGGGCAGGGCAGCTCTGACCTCTTTCACCCACCGCAACCAAGAGAGCTTCCCCTGGGAGTTCTCTGCTTTTAACCCCTGTGTTCTCAGAGGCATATCCATGTCCTCAGGGGCCACACCAGGTGCCAATATTCAAATCTGAGCACTGATTAGTTTGACCACAGCATCCCAAAAAAATCACTTCCTTTTCAAACCACGACAGGGAGGAGGAATGTTTTTGGAAGGTTTTCATTCTGAGTACTATGTGTTTCTTTTATATATTGTAAGTTAATAAAGTTGGTTTTTTCCTTTTTATTCCTAAGCTGGAGCCTGCTTTGCTGTATTTCTGATCACATCTCACAGCGGACACTGGGGACAATGGATTTTCATGGGGGCACTGGCATTGTGCCAGCATCAAACCGTGACACCCGCTCCCCTTTAGAAACACAATGTTATTAACAAGGGGCCAAGGGAGTTATTAACTACTATTAAAATTTTAAAAATATATAAACTTACAATTTAAAAAACATTCCATTATATTTTAATAAGTTTTATGAATTTTAAAATCATACTTAATATTTTTTTAATATTAGAGATTCGTAACAAGGCCTGAGCTCCCCCTCCCCGCTCGCTGCAGGATGTGGGGAGGGGGCGATGATGACGGGGCCGGGGGGGCTGCAGCTTTGGGGGGGCGGGGAAACCTCAGGGTTCTGGTGCTGCTGCTCTTCTTCCTCCTCATCCTCCTCCTCCTCCTCCCGCTCCCCCCAGGCCCAGCCCCCACCCTTTCTCCCCCTCCCTTTTCCCAAATCCGTCCTATCCCCCCTCCCAAACCCCTCCCCATCGCCGCCCAATAAACGGCCCCGGGGCCAACTGGGAAGCTTTACTGGGAGCACTGGGAGCAGGCACTGGGCGGGGGCAGAGCGCCAGCGGGGCTGGGGGGGACACGGGATCCCCCCCAAAATCAGCGGAGCGGGGACGGAGCGGGGAGTCCCGCCTGGACCAAAGCCCATGGGGAGGGGCTGCAGCCGCCACCAGCTCAGGAGCACTGTGGGCAGAGAAAAGGAGGGTGACACCAGGCTGGGGGGCCCCGGCGGGAGCGCACACGGGGCTCCGCCACGGGGGGGAGGCCACCCCCGGCACCCGCCCTGACCTTCTTGCGCAGGGAGAAGCCGAGCCCCAGCGCCAGGAAGACGAAGCCCAAGACCAAGCCCCCGACGCCCGTCAGCATCTTGCTGCGGCCGGCGTCTGGCGGCATCTCTGGGGGGTCCGCAGGGCTCAGCACCCGCAAAACCTCTCACGGACACCCCGAGCCCCTCCCAGCGCCCTCCCTGTGGCCCCCAGCCCAGCCAGGAGCCCCTGAAACCTCCCCTCAGTCCCTTCCCAGCCTCCCCAGGACTCACCAAAGCCCCTCTCAGCATCCCACAGCCGCTTTCCAGTCACACCCCAGCACCTCAAGACCCCCAGACCCTCTCCCAGTCCCTTCCCAGCCCCACCAGGACTCACCAAGAACCCTCTCAGTCTCTTCCCCGCACAACCAACCTCAACCCAACGCCTGCTTTGCCATTCCTGATCTCCTTCCAGCCCCTCTGGGCTCACTGCGATCCCTTCCAGACACACCCAGCATCCCCAAACTCCTTCCCAGTACCCCCAAACTCCCTCCCAGTGCCCACTGGGACCGCCCCAACCCCATCCCACCCTCCCCAGAATCCCCCAAACCCCTTCCCAGCCCTTGCCCAGCCCCCAGCACCTCTCCCAGTTGCAGCCCGGCTCTCTCCAGCTCCCTCCCAGTGCCTCCCAGCACAGCCCAGTGGCTCTGCCAGCGCCCCCAGGGGCTCCCCCGTACCCCAGTGCCGGCGCAGGGGCTGCTCCAGGCTGACGTGCTCCACCTGGCAGCTGTAGGTGAGCCCGCACCGGGGCGGCGTTTCCAGCAGCACCAGCAGCTGGTAGGTCCAGTCCCCGTTGGGGACCACGTCGGTGGCCACCACGTGCTCCGAGAGCTCCTGCTGGCCCTGGAACCACCTCACCTGGATGGCAGCAGGGTAGAAATCCATCACGGAGCAGAGCAGGCGGCCGGGGCCAGACTGGGAGCTCGAGGGGGGCACCAGCGAGATGGACATGCTGGGGGGCACTGGGAGAGAGAGAGAGAGAATGGAGACACAGTGGGATCAGCTGGGGGGCAATGGGAGAGAGGAGAGGGCTGGGGTGGGCTGGAGAGGGACTGGGAATGGACTGGGAGAGACTCGATAGGAGTGCAATGGACTGGGAATAAACTGGGAAGGAGTTGAGCGGCTCTGAGAGTGGTGGGAGGGGATGAGGGGCACTGGGAAAGAGGGTGGAGGTCTGGAAGTGAACTGGGAAGGAACTGGGAAGAGGCTGGGAATGGACAGGGAGGGACTGGGGAGGAATTGGAGATAATCTTGGAGCGACTGAGATGGCACTGGGATGGACTGTGAGGGACTGGAATAGACTGGGAGAGAGCGGATTTGACTGGGAATGGACTGGGAACAGACTGATTATTGAGTTGGAGGAGCTGGGTGGGACTGGAAAGGACTGGGAAGGATTGGGAATCGACTGGGACGGACTGGGAGTGAGCTTGCAGGGAATGGGAGGGACTGGAGTTGTAATGAGAGTGATGGGAGGGAATGGGTCGCACTGGGAGAGACGGTGCTGCTTGAGAGTAAATTGGGAATGACTGGGGATGAATGGGAAGAGTCTGATAATGGGCTGCGAGGGACTGGGAGGGACTGTGGTGGCACTGGGAGAGACCGGGAAGGACTGGGAGGGATTTTGGCGGCACTGGGAGGGACTGGGAATGAAGCGCGCGGCACTGGGAGGCCGAGTCCAGCGCGAGGCACTCGGCGCTGCGGCTCTTCCTAGCAACAGATGAGTCATCGGAGAGACGCGATCTGATTGGTTGAAACGGGTCAGTTGTACGCATCGCTGAAAAGGACGCGCGGGGTGGGGGGGGCACTGGGATGGACTGGGAGGAACTGGTATGGACAGGGAGGGACAAGGGGGTCACTGGGAGGGTCAGGAGGCCCCAGGGATGGGCCCAAGGAGGGCTGAGGGCTCTGGGGCGATTTCCAGGGAGATTTGGAGGGGTTCCAGGGTAATTGGCAGGGCAGGGCCCGAGGGAACACGTTCGGCCCCGCGCTCACCTCGGCGCTCCACAGCGATCGGGGTGTAATAGTCGTAGTTGTACCGGCAGTACCAATCCACCGCTGTCCGTGCGTACTCCAGTCTAGCCGGGTCGCTGTTCATCTTCCGGGCAAACCTCTCCCCATAGGGGGTGAACCCCACGTGCTGTCCCACGGCACTGTCGAACATCACGAACTGCTCCCGGTTGTAGATGTACCTCTCCACGAACCTCACCTTCTCCGTGCCGTTAATGAAGTGACAGTCGGCCTTAAACATGAGCTGGAACACCCCTGTGAGTGCGGTACACAGGTCGGAGGTTGCCGCCCCAGCACTCCCCAGCAGCACCCCCAAAGCTCCGGGGGCTGCCCCAGATCCCCGCTCCGCACCCCCTGTGCCCCACGGCCGCCATGGGACCCTCCTGCCCGCGCTGCCGCTTCCTCTTTGCCGCCCTTCCCCCATTTCCCCTTCCACATCCTCTACCCTCCCATCTCCGGCCGCTCCCCAATCACTTTTGGGGTCCCATTTCCCCATTTTCCCACAAATCCCCCCAGCCCCCTCGGGCTCAGTTTTGGGGTCCCCGCTCCCTTTTTACCCCCTTCCTCATCCTCTCCCACCCCTCTCTCCCCTCCCCCCACCACTCAGCCCCTCCCGCTCTCCCTTTGGGGGTCCCCCCCTCCTCCTCCTCCATTCCTGGCTCCCCCATTCGCCCCCTTTTCCCCCTTCTCTCCCCCTGTCCCAGCGCCTCCCGTCCCCCCGCTTACCCGAGAGCTCCGCGCCCGCAGCCGGGGGCGCTCCCAGCACCGCCAGTACCACCAGTAGGGCCCCAGCTGCCGCCCCGAGCCCCATGGCCGGGGCCGGGCAGGGAGCAGCAGCCCCAAAGCAGCCGCGCTGCGCTGGGAGCGCCAGTCCGGAGCAGGGCGGGCTCGGCAGCGCCGCGCGCTCTCATTGGCTGCCGCCGATTTTGGGGGCGATCGGCCACGGGCTCTGCCCGGCAACCGATGAGGCAATCCAACGCCCCGAGCTCTCATTGGCTGCGCCACTTCCGGCCTGCGCTGCCATTGGCTTGGGTGGAAATGCAGTCCATTTTAGGCATCCTATTTACAACAGAGGAAAGAGGGATGATCAGAAGAGCTGGGATGAGGATTTGGGACACCCAGCATGTTCAAGGTCCTGCGGCTGATGTGAAATGGCCCTTACAAAATCCCAATTGGAACAATCAGGACCCCAACCATCGTGGTCATATGCAGGACTTACGAGCTATCATAATCCAGGGCATACGAGAGGCTGTGCCCCGGGGACAAAATATAAGCAAGGCATTCAGAGAGTGCCAAGGAAAAGACGAGACCCCCACTGAATGGTTGGAAAGATTAAGGAAAAGCTTTCAGTTATACTCTGGGGTGGATCCGGACATGCCAATGGGGCAAGCACTCCTGAAAACACAGTTTGTAGCTAAATCATGGGAAGACATTAGAAAGAAACTAGAAAAGTTAGAGGATTGGCAGGACAGAGGACTTGATGAATTGCTTAGGGAGGCCCAGAAGGTATATGTTAGACCGGAGGAGGAGGCACATAAATGGCAAGTTCGGATGATGGTGGCGGCAGTCAGGGAGGGACAGCGAAACAACCCTCCACCACGGGAAAGAAATGGCATGAGGAGAGGTCCCCGGGATTTAGGAGGGCTCCAACTGGAGGGAAAGAAGGAGCAGTGTGCTACTATTGTGGTGGGAAAGGACATATGAAGAGGGAATGTCGAAAGAGGCTTAGGGATGAGAAAATGAGTAAATAGGATTAGGGAGGTCAAGGGCTCTATCTATTGGGAACCCAAATGTCATCAGAGCCCTTGGTAAAACTCAGAGTGGGTCCTCAGCACACCCCCATAACCTTCCTTGTAGATACAGAGGCCAAGAGATCAACAGTTCAATCTTTGCCCCCAGGATGCAAGATCTCATCTTCCACAGTACAGGTTATTGGGGCAAGGGGAGAACCTTTCAAGGTTCCTGTAATTGAAGATGTTTTAATAGAATCAGAGAAGAAAATGGGGGTGGGATCACTGTTATTAGTCCCCAAAGCTGATTACAATTTATTAGGAAGAGATTTAATGGTGGAATTAGGGATAAATATAAATATTGAAGAAAAACAGTTGAAAGTCAAGTTGCGCCCCTTACGGGTCACTGACGAAGAGAAAATCAACCCAGAAGTCTGGTATAACAGACACAAGGCTTCTGAAATATGAGAGCATTTTTCTCTCGTCTTCTCGGTTGAAACTTGAAACCACCTCTCTGCAAAACCCCGCAGAATTCCTGTTTGGAGATCCACAGGAAAATTTAACTCATGACTGCCTACATAGTATAGAAAAACAAACAAAAATTAGGCCAGACCTCGAAGAAGAAGAACTGGAAGAGGGAGAAAGGCTATTTGTGGATGGGTCCTCTAGGGTTGTCAAGGGAAAGCGAATCTCTGGATATACGGTTGTGGGAGGTAAAAATTTAGAAATAATAGAATCTGGACCTCTGAGTCCTAGTTGGTCAGCCCAGGCCTGTGAGTTATATGCAGTATTGCGGGCCTTGAAACTCTTGGAAGCTAAAGTTGGGACCATCTATACGGACTCAAAGTATGCCTTTGGAGTGGTACATACTTTTGGGAAAATTTGGGAAGAAAGAGGGTTAATAAACTCCCGAGGAAGAGAATTAATACATCAGGAACTAATTACTCAGGTACTAAGAGCTTTAAGAGGCCCAAAGAAAATAGCAATAGTACATGTTAAAGGACATCAAAAGGGCCTCTCCCATCTGACTAGAGGAAACAACACGGCAGACAGAGAAGCAAAGGAAGCTGCCCTCAGAAAATTCCAGGGTCAGGGAATTAAAAAACCACTAGATAATGAGAAAATTCATGTCCTGAGCTTCACAGCCCAGGAAAAGGAGAAATTAGACGAAATGGGAATAAAAGACACTGCGGGTATTTGGAAATTACCAGACGATAGGGAGGTGCTGCCAAAATCTATGGCCCGAAGAATAATGCAGCAACTGCATGACCAGACTCATTGGGGAACCCAAGCCTTAGTAGATCAATTTACCATTAACTATATGTGTATAGGAATTTATGATATAGCAAAACAAGTATTTAGGGGATGTATAACATGCCAAAGAGTAAATAGACACCAAGTTAGAGAAAGGATTCCAGGAGGAAGGGAATTAGCACACCGGCCTTTTTCACATGTACAAATAGATTTTACCGAACTACCAAAGGTAGGGAGATACAAGTACTTGTTGGTATTGGTGGATCATCTAACCCACTTTGTAGAAGCATACCCTACATCACGGGCTACTGCAAATGTGGTAATTAAAACCTTGTTAGAAGAAATAATCCCCAGGTATGGAATTGTAGAAATACTAGACTCTGATAGGGGCCCCCATTTTGCAAACAAGGTAATGAGAGAGGTAACCATGGCCTTAGGCACTAAATGGCAATATCACACCCCTTGGCATCCTCAAAACTCAGGGAGGGTGGAAAGGGCAAATGGAGAAATCAAGAAGCAACTCACCAAACTCATGGTAGAAACTAAAATGTCTTGGGTCAGATGTTTACCCATGGTACTGCTAAACATTAGAACCCGACCCAGGACGGATGTAGGAATCTCTCCTTTTGAAATGCTTTATGGAATGCCTTACGACTTAGAACTCCCGGGAAACCATCCTTGTATACAAGATAGTCAAATTCAGAGTTATATACAACAGTTAATGAAACGGAGGGAAGAATTAAAACGAAAAGGGCTATTGGTACAAAGACCTCCCTTGGATGTAATGATGCATAAACTTAAACCCGGAGATAGAGTTCTAATTAAGACTTGGAAAGAGACAACCCTAACACCCCAGTGGGAAGGTCCCTATGTTGTTCTGTTTACCACAGAAACAGCCATCCGAACTGCTGAAAAAGGCTGGACACATGCCAGTTGGGTGAAAGGACCCATCACTGCAGACACCCCCTGGGAGGTGACCAGTCGCCCCGGAGATCTACGGTTAACTCTTCGGAAGGCACAGAAGCCTGCACCCACGGGTAATGTGAATGACTGAATTAGGGGACAGAGAACTATACCGACTGAGACTCTTGGTAAGAAAACCCCTACAGGAACTGGAACGGGAGTTAGAGTGTCCTCTACCATGGAAAACCTGGAATGAACTGACACTTGCTCTTTCAGTAGTGGCTGAAGTGAGGCGAGAATTATTCGATTGCACCGAGTGTCTTAAATGTCGGGAATCTTCTTGCCGGGCGTGGGTAAAAATCTTTTGCAGGGGCTGTAAAAACAAATGGTGGATTTTCCAGTCACAGTTGGTGGGAAGCACATGGTGTCTTACTTGTGATTGGCATTGGAGAACAGCAAATCCGTTAAGAGCCTTAAGAGAATTTATAAAGATCCCTGGAGGGCGGGAGATCCCTGACAGAGAAGTAGCGTCACTAGTTGAAAACCTAGAACAGAGAAGGAATTGGGCCCTAGCGTGGGAACTCCAACACCAATTGCATAGGATTACAAGCCAAAACCGGACAGTCGTATTAACTACCTTGTGTAAGAAGGGAATCCACGTTCCTCTGGTGTGGCAAGTGAGGCCTGACGAGTGGAATAGCACGATCCGCCGCTATTCTCGAGTTCATAAACAACAAAAACGTAAAGAACGTAGGGAAGAGCGACGCAACTCTAGGAAATCGAGAGAAAGGGAATAAAGACAGAGGGTGAACCCTAAGTAGGTGTGAGACTTAGGTCTTGTAAAGCTCGCTAGGGACGGCAGAGTTCATCATAAAACCGAGGAGATCCTTTGCCTGGAGGCCAGACAGCCTGCCCTTAGGAGTGGGGGCGGGAGTTAAGGAGATAGCCCAAATAATGCACCCCCTGAAGACTACCCCTGCTGCCGAGAAGATAATGATCCCTGCAGACCGATGCACCCGGGCTGGCAGATGAGGCAGAGAGGTAAGGGATAGTGGGGGAGAGCAATGGGCCACAGGAATAAAAACGGAGCACAGGAAAGCTCCATATAAAAGAGGTATGGTTACGAAAAATGGAAGAAATTTGTTGCTAGGAACAAGGCCTGATTGGCGAGCTACCTTAATTATTATAACCCTGAGCCTCCCGGCTGCCTGGGGAAACCCCCTTCAGCCTTACAAAGGGAACCTGATCCCTGACTGGGCTCAGGCCTTTTTGAGGTCTACCGGATCTATGGGGGATACCACAGGTTTAAATTTATTAACATTAGTACTGCGTGATGGTCTGCTGTACGCTAGACACGAATGGAAGAAGCAGAAAACCTGGCAGCTTCAAGGAGTAGTGGGAGAACAAATTAATATTGGATGTCGAATGGTTAATGGGTCTGATTATACTAGCACAATTACAATCAGTGTTTCCATGAGTCAGGAGGATAAACAAATAGAGTGTAAATACCCAATTACACGAGACTGCTGGCAAAACTTCACATTAACTCACACAGCAGAGATAGTCTGCCTCTGGTCAAATGATACACAGGCCCTTTCTTTTAAATTTATAATAGCTGCTAAAACACACTCTACCACTATTGAACCTCACACTATCACCACTCCACCTACACCACCAGTCATACTCACCCCAAAAATTTTCAAAATAGGACCTTACATAATTAGGAAAACTGGTCAACAACAAATATTATTCAATCCAGCATGGTCCCTCAAACAGGTCGAACTGCTGATGCAAACCAATGTTTCAGACATCCAGCCAGCATGTTCTCCGTTTTTGCAAACATCCTTTGAAGGCTGGACCACTTGGCTCTGGAAACGCAGCTCTTTTAAAACAAGGAAACTTAGAGATGTGACCGATGTTCTAGGTACAGGATTGGGAATTCTGAATAGTATTGACTCGGAAGTACTAATGAGCAAATTGGCTGCTATGACTAGAGATCTGTCCAAACTACAGCAACCACTGAAGTCTTCTCTGTTAGCCTTGGGGACACACCAGTGGATGCTGTCAAATATTTTGCCAAATTGGGAAAAGTAAATGTGAATGATCATAAATTGGTGATTGATGCACTTAGTGCTACACAAAATAATGTTTCCTTAGCCCTCAGCTGTATCCAGGCACAACTGTGGATGCAGTTGGTCTCTGCCTCGATTATAAGAGAAGGCGAGGAAGGCACTTTCCCCATAGAAATTCGGAAAATAATCTGGGACAATGCCACTGAATTTGAAAGATAATTCCAATCCTGGTGGAAATTGGTGAATTTTACCTATAACGCTATTTCAAACACAGCTACTGCTTTTGTCCTAACCATACAAAATGCCTCTGTACATCCAGTTTTTCCTGTTATTGCATTAGGAGTAAACCATGATGGAGCTGTTCTCTATCCTATAGAACATAGAGGATGGGCCCGTCAGTTTGGAGATAAATGGCAAACTGTTGATTTGGAATCTTGCATTGTCCGAGAACAATTGGGGTTTATCTGTGAGGGTAATGTGATTATAGCTCAAGATATTTGTTTAGACACGGAGCAAAATATCTGTCAATTTGAGATTCGTCCTAACGAGGCTTCTAAAACAGTTCTTGTATATATAGGTAATGGGTGTGCATGTTTTAGAACTATTTGTGACTCTGTGCTTATAGATAATATTGTGGTGGATACAAAAAATCACTCAAACTTCTGTACTTGCAACTTTACTAAGATTACAGGGTGTGACATTACTTATGAAGCTGCAGTTACCTCTCACTACCTATTGCAATCGAACTATACACTGATTCACAAACTACTGCCCACCCCCATTGGGATGGACAACACCCTAGTGAGACAACTGTTGCTCCATCAAGACCTGATCAAAATCCTCAAGAAAATCAAGAAGAACGGACAGAAGACCCTGGTGACAGTTAATCACGACGTAGGAAAAATACACCGAATTACAGAGAAGGTGAAGCAAGATGGCGAGTATAATTGGTGGGATGCTCTCTTTGGGTGGACCCCCACTACCACAGGTGTCCTTAATAGTATATGCCATCCCATTGTTGTTCTTTTCATTCTGGTTGTACTTGGTTTTATTCTGTTAGTAATTCTATTTGTTATGAATTGGAATCTGAGGAAAAAGCTAAGGAAATTAGCGCCTATAATTAATGCATATAGTTTAACTAATGAAGCAGCTTATTTAACACTTGCTAGGAATGAACTAAAAAGATTTAATGAACAAAATTGGTAATAAAAGAGATGGGGGAATTTTAATAAGTAGCAATATGTTTGTTCATTAAATAAATTAATACTGAATAATTCTTACAATATAAAAGCAATAACTAAATAGTCAAAACTGCCCGTGACTGTAACAATAGCCGACCTGGCAAGAATTGCTTAGCTTGCAGAAAATGTATAGTGCTTTGGAAACATATGGTTATAGTTATGTCCTATAAGGAAAAGTCCATCCAGTGAAAAAAGCAGAGACCCCCTCTCCTTCAAGACCACCAGAACAGGATACGTCATCCCTAGAGGAGAAGACAAAAAAGACTGAGCCCCAGAAAGGGGCGGCGCGGACTTTCAAGAGCAGAGTTCTCTCAGTCCCCCCTCAGCGCTAGAAATTTTGCTTGTCACTGCTTGCTTTATAATCGAATAAATTCTGATTGGAAAAAGAAATTCACATGGTAAGATTCTTCTTTATAAAAGAGGGAGGCAGGAAACGGGGGGAACGTTGGGGGTGGCAGAGGGGATGAGAAGATGGCAAAAGGACAGAGGGAACAGCAGAGCCCTCCAGGGAGGGTACAGAGGGGACCCCGGGAGGGCGCAGAGGCCACCGTAGGAAGCCACAAGAGCCACCAGATCCCTGACACCTCCCCTGTCCCCTGCCCAGGTGCTTGACCGGCAGGTCACCGTGGTGGCCACACCGGGCAAGGTAGTGGCTGCAGTGACGGGGTCACACAGGGATGCGCGGCAGCGCGTGTCCCCAAAGTTCCTGCACGCAGCCCTGGGGCGATTCACCCAGAGCCTCCGTGAGACCCTGGACCATGGCGATGTCACCTCCCTGGGCTACCGTGGTGTCCCTTCCCTGTACCAGGCCCTGGCCAACCCTGGGGCCACCTGGGCCGACGTGAGAGCCGCAGCCAAGGCCTGGTGGGAGTTGGTGGCCGCGCTCAGGGAGAGATGGGACCGGCTGCACGAGGAGGCAAACGAGCTGTGCAACACCTGCTGGGATGCGAACCCCTCCTGGGCCAAGCACCTGTGGTTAAAGACCTTCAGGGAGAGACCTGGGGACAACCTGGAGGCCACAGCCTGGTGGCTGCCGGTGACCCTGGACAGGGTTGAGGGAACCTCGGCAGGGGCCACGCACGAGGCTCAGGTGGCAGCGGCCACCAGTGAGGAAGAGGAAGCTACCAGTGAGGCCATGGATGAGGCCGTGGTTGGCCACCAGCCGGGCGAGGGCGGCCACCTGGAGGGGACATTGGGCAGTGGTGGCCCTGGGGCCACTGAAGCTTTTGGTGGATGTGTGCGACAAAGCCATGGAGTTCACCTGGGACATGCAGTCCCAGCTCGAGGAGATTGAGGACACCCTGAAGTGGAGAGAGCAGATGTTCCCCAATGTCTTTGAGGCCTTGGTGGCCGACGTGGCTGAGTTTGAGCGGCTGTGGGAGGGCAGCGCCCGCCTGGCCTCGTATCACCTACTGCCGACACTGTGGGATATCCACAACCTCCTCTTGAGTCCCTATGCTGGCCCAGGTGGCCCCGGTGGCCCGGGTGGCCCTGGCAGCCGCGCAGTGGCCAAGCGGTGCCGAAAAGCCATCAAGGACATCCCAAGGCTGCTGCGGAGACAGTGATGTCACCTCTGTGATGTCATTGGTGCAGTGATGTCACTGGAGAGACTTGTGGACAGTGGAGTGCCACCAGCTCCTTGAGTGCCACAGTGCTGTGTGTCACCAAGAGTCCCTTGAGTGCCACCAGTTCCTCAAGTGCCACCAGCTTCTCGTGTCACCAGGAACTCATGCAGGAGAGCCTGGGGGGTTCTTGTGCCACCAAGAGCCTCCCGAGTGTTACCAAGACTGGCCCAGCCCCTGTGTGGGGGTGTCTGGTGTCACTGGGGTCTCTCTCTGTGTCACACACCGCCCTTTGGACCCCCTGAGCACCAGGAACGCCGAATTTCACCGTCCTTGTGCACTGGGACCCCCCCCCCCCTCAGGACCACCCCTCAGGCATCAGGACGCTCAAGTTTCCCCTCCCCCCTTCCTCGTGCACCTGGACCACCAGAGACCCCTCCCCATCAATCAGTGCTGTCACCGAGCACCAGGACCGCCCCCCCTCGAGCATTGACCACCGCCCATCGTGCACCGGGACCACCAGAGCCCCCCCCACTGTCGCGATCTGTCCCAGTGAACGGGTGACGCGGTGATTTCAAGGTGCAAAATAACTGACAAAGGCACAGGGGATTTGCACTTATAAAATCAACAAATGCAGTTTTATTGAAATAATCACAACAGAAATGCGTTGGTGAGGGGGAACTGGGGAAAGAAGGAGAAGATAAGGAAAAGAGGGAGGAGAAGAGGGGAATGGGTATAGCCACTGAAACGTGATGCTGCTTTTATCCTTCGAGGTCCAGCCATTGAAAGCTCACCAGGACACGTCTGGGGAGATCTCAAAAGGCACAGCTGACCAGGACCCCAGTTATACTATCTTTCGTTGGGGGAAGGGGAATGGTCTCTCAGCCGAACAAAGGTCTTCAGGGGGGAAAGTATAGGGGTGCACGAACCCAAGCCAGGCAACGGGCGAGAACCATTGTTTCATGGCCCAGTGCTCGCACCTGCGCTTACTCTGGGCAGCTTCTCCTCCCCACACTGCACTGTTGCGGTGCACCCCCGCAACCTCCTCCCCCTGGTTCGGTTTTACTTTGAATTTATTGTATTGTATTAGTTTCAATTGTTCAAGATGGCGCTTGCTGAGTCTTCCCTCCCCCTTGTTTTCCACTTGCAGAGCTGCCACTCACCCCGTTGCCTTGGTTACTCCTGCCTTTTTGTATCTTTTAGTCCCCTCCTCTGTACTTTGAGTTGTTAGCCCTCCTGCCTGTCACTCTCTGTCCCTGCCTTCCTCTCCAAACATTCTCCCCAGGGCAGAGGGTGATTGGGCAGGAGAAAGTTGCCCCTCCCATGCTGTCATTTCATTTGCTGCCGCCCCCTGTCTGTTATGTTATGGATCAAAGTTATTGGCCAGGGATAGGGGTTCACCTCCCCCTGGTTCCCCTTATAATGTAATGTTCAACCCGCCCGTCGGGGCAGTTCTCTGCAGCCACCCTACCCACTTGTACCCTCCCTCTCCCTGAATAAACCCTTTTTCTTGCTGTGGAGGACTGCTGCCTCACGACTCACCATTCCACCTCCGCTCGTGACTCACTGTTGTCGGCGCATTGCTTGGGGGAGCTGCCTTCTCCACCAGGACGTGGGGAGAGCTCCCAGGATACTGACGCTCAGTTGCTCCTGCTGGGAGGTCCTGAGTTCTAGCAGCTGCCAGTGCCCACCAACCAAGCTGTTGGCTGTGCAATCTCTGTGGGCCAGCCGGGCTCGACTTCGGCACCGCCACAGCTGCTGGCGCCCAACGTGGGGCCCCTCTTGGACTGTACTCCTTCGGACTACGGCGGACCCGCGGATTGGAGGAATCGTCCTCCCTGGGCGCAGCAGTGCCTCCGTGAGCAGACCCCTGGTCTCTGGGGGTGGCGCTCCGGCGGAGAGGACGAAGACATCCGGCGCCTCGGATCGTTCCTGGAGGTGGACTCCCCAGCACCCGGACCCTTACGTTTCCCTCGGGTGTGGTGGTTTTGTTGACCCCCCTCCGTCTTTTTATTTGGCCCCCCTGGTGGTTTTGCCCACCGGGTGCTGGCCACCTTTTTCGTCCCTGGCGGGGGGTCCCGGGGAAATCGTTTTCACCAGTCCCCACTTCCGTTTTTTATTCTCCATCTTTTACGTTCTGGGGCTGGGTTGACCCTGCTCGGCCAATTTAACATCGGTAGCAATGGGTGCTAAGCTATCGGCCGAGCAGCGTGAGGCTGTTTTTGTGGTTGGGGGAATTTTAGTTAATGGAAATGTTAAAGTTAAAGAGAGGGAAATCCGTAGCTGATTCGTTTGGTCTCCTCCCAGTTCAAGAATATCTCCCCTGATCAATTTAGGAGCCTCCGATTTTGGGAAGAGGCCTCCCGAAAATTATCTGATTTGGCCAGGTCAGAGGAGACAGCGCTTACTAAAAAATTAAAATTGGCAAGGCACCTAAATTGGGTGACTCAGCTCCTTCGGGTGCTGAGGAATAAGAAGCGAAGAAACTGGAGAACACCCCAAGCCCCAAAGTTCAGTTTCTGTCCCCAGTTCTTCCCAGTCGTGTGTTTCTACCCCTCAGCCCCAACCCGCTTCTCCCGCAAAACCTGGGATCCTGAGGAGGGCAAACCCCGTCCACAGCGGGCAGGAGCCCCTCCGTCGCCCTGGCCCCCCTTGGGATTGCCAATCCCCCCACGGTCGGAGTCCTAGCCAGACTCCGGCCGGCTCTCCCTTTCCCCCATCTTCCCCGCTCCCTCTTTCCGTATCGTTAAGTCCCCGAAAATCAGTTCTAAGGTTCGCTTCGTGGTCCCGTCACAAGATGGCTCCTATGGAACCAAGAGTGGTGAGACCACGAGGCACCAACAGCAAGAAAAGCCCCTTCCCCCACCTTATTTCTCCCCGAACCTTCCTTATTCCCCACCCTCCAACCCCTTCCTCCCGAGTCCCAACCCCTTCTCCTCTCCTGATCCTGCCTCCTCCTTTTTTACCCTCCCTCTCCCAGCGCTCCGCCCTCCTCCTCGATCCCTCCTCCACAAGCTCCGCCTCTGCCTCAGGCTTGCCCCCTTGCCCATTCCACTGGCGGGCCCTCTCCCATCTGACCCCGCCCCCGGGTTCCCACGGCAACCCCTGTCCCCTCCCCTTCCTGTCCACTCCCCCTCGGTTCTGGTTCCCACGGTCCGCCATCTTGGTCGGTTTTTTCCCACGGGCCGGGGGCCGAGGCTGAGAGGGGGGAGGGCACACCGGAGCCGGCCGATTCCATCATGGCGGCTCCGGTGACTTACACCCGGACAAGGGACGGTGGAAATCCACGCATCCAGTGGTCTCCGGTCCCCCGAACCCTCCTCAAGGAGCTCGTTAAAGCTCAGAAGGAGTTCGGGGACAGAGTGAGTACTTTAGGGGACCTACTGGAAGCTTCCCTTCTAGAAACTGAGCTTGTTCCTGCCGATTTACAGCAAATCTTTAAGTGTCTCTTGAACGTGGCTCAGTTTTCTAGATGGGAAGCAACGTGGAAGAAAGGGGTGGCCGACATCCTGCCCCATCTTTGGGGGGACCCGGAAGTGGGAGAAGACACAGATGGAGAGCGGCTCACCATTGACCATCTTTGTGGGTTGGGGATTGGAGCAAGGGCCTGAGGCAAGCATCTAAGATCCCAACGGAGGCGTGAGCCGTGGTACACAGGTGGCCTTGCAAGCTTTTTACAGAGTGGCCGCGGGGGGTGCCGCCCGCCCCGGTTTCCCATCTGTTTCAGGGGCCGACGGAGACCTTCGACGACTTCGTGGTGCGGCTCCAGATGGCGGCGGAAGTGGAGGAGCCGGACGAGGGAGCGCGCGAGAGACTGGTGACACTCCTAGCGACGTCCAACGCCAACGCGCCCTGCAGGACCGCGATTCTTAGCCTGCCCTTGCACCCTCGTCCAACGCTCCAAGATCTCCTGGAGGTGTGTGCCGCAAAAGTTCCAGTTGCACTGAAGGCGCCCGACGCCAAGTCCATGCCATCGACTCGTCGGGTAGCCTTCGCAGACCTCCAGGAGGCAGCCGCCGCTGCCGCACCATCGCCGTCGGCCCATCGCCCGGGACCCAACACCCCCTAAGGAGGCCGGAAGTCCACCTCGGCATGCCACCTGTGCCACGCGGGAGGACCATTGGATGCCTGACTGCCCGCTCCGCAAGGAGTTCTTCATGTTTCGGAAAGAGCGGCATTCGGGTGTCCAAGGAGGAGGAGCCCCAAAGAACCACTAGAAGAGCGCAGCCCCCCCCCTGTGCGCAGACAGAAGTGCGGGCGGGAAAACAACATCAAAGGCCAGGGGGAGAGAGACCCATTCTAAAAGACGCTCGCCACCAGCTGAGCCCCATCCGCCAGGGCTCAAAGACCTTCTTTATACCGGACTTGACTCACCAGACTTGACCTTAGGCGTGGATGATCCTCGCCTTTTTCGTTCTGACCTGGGCCCTTCACTGGAACCCAATCTAACCAACTTTTCTTGCGGTTCCTCTTTCAGGCTTGAGACAGCGCGACCAGTCCACTTCGCAGATTCCACCCTTCACGCGTTGCCCGTCTGCCCGAAGGCCCCAGGTAATTGGGAATCCGATCACCAATTCGTCGTTGTGGGAGATACCAAAGTCACCCCACAAGACCTTCAGGTATTTCCGGCTTTGGTATCAGCAGACCAGCAACCATGCGTCATCTCGTGCAGGTGTCTACGTCCCCCACTGTTCCTCCCTGCTGGAGAGGTGGTGGCCCAGGCAATTTCAATAAAGTCAGATGTTCCTTCCGTTGCCTGGGCCAAACATCTTGGGCGAGCCAAGCCTCGCCTGGCTTGTGAGCTTTCCCGGGGGGGGGACACCATCTCCATCAGGGGGATGCTAGACACCGGGGCAGATGTGACGATCATTCCCTCTCGGGAATGGCCGTCACACTGGGAGTTGCAAAGCGTTGATGGGCGCATCCAGGGTGTCGGAGGGACACAATTGGCATGTCAATCTAAGAGCATCGTGCAAATTAAGGGACCGGATGGGCAATTGGCTAGTGTTTGCCCATTCGTTTTGGATTACGTTGAGCCTCTCTGGGGGAGAGATACCCTCGCCCAGTGGGGAGCCAAAATTGACCTGCCGGCTCCCCAGGTTTTTCAGGCAGCGGTCACTGAACAGCGCCCTACCTGGAAACTGAACTGGAAATCTGATAAACCAGTCCAGGTAGCCCAGTGGCCGCTCAATAAACAAAAATTAAAGGCGCTGTGGGAACTCATTGAGGAGCAAGTCCAGAAAGGCAACCTGGTGGAGTCCATGTCTGAATGGAACTCCCCAGTGTTTGTCATCAGAAAGTCATCAGGCAAGTGGCGGCTCCTCACCGACCTCCGAAAAGTAAATGAAATTATCGAAGATATGGGTACTCTCCAGCCAGGGATGCCGTCCCCAGCGATGCTCCCCCAAAATTGGAATTTGGCCGTTATAGATATTAAAGATTGTTTTTTCCAAATTCCCCTTCACCCAGATGACGCCCCGTGCTTTGCGTTCACGGTGCCCACCTTAAACCGTGAAGCTCCCGGGAAGCGCTACCACTGGCGAGTGCTGCCACAAGGCATGAAGTGCAGCCCTGTCATTTGCCAGTGGTATGTCGCTTCTCTGCTCAATCCCATCCGCACAGAGTGTGGAGAAGTCATCATCTACCATTACATGGATGACGTGCTGGTCTGCGCCCCCAATGATGATTTGCTGGTCCACGCACTCTCCTGCGTGACAGATTGTCTAGTTGCCGCAGGGTTCGAGCTCCAGGGCGAAAAGATTCAACGGATGCCGCCCTGGAAGTACCTAGGCCTGGAGATCACCAAGCGGACCATTGCTCCGCAAAAATTGGCCATTCACCATCAGGTGAAAACCTTAGCAGATGTCCATCAGCTGTGTGGGGCTTTGAATTGGGTGAGACCCTGGCTAGGCATTACCACCAAAGACCTAGCCCCCCTTTTCAATTTATTGAAAGGGGGAGAGGAGCTTAGTTCTCCTAGGGAACTCACCCCAGAGGCAACCACAGCACTCGAGAGAATCAAGAAGTTAATCGAGGCAAGGCAGGCCCATCGTTGTCATCCGGGCCTGCCCTTCAAATTTATCATCCTTGGGAACCTGCCACATCTTAACGGCATGATTTTCCAGTGGGATAAGTCCCGCAAAGCCCTCAAAACACCCAAGGGGAAAAGGACGGACCCAGGCTTGAGTGACCCCCTCTTGATTATAGAGTGGGTGTTCCTCAGCCATCATAGGTCCAAAAGCCTCATTGCCAGCGGGATCAGCTTCCATCTCTGCCCGCTGGTGCAAATCCCCGAGGGCTCACAAGCTGTGAAGTGTGGCAGATGGATGTCACAAAAGTCCCCCAATTCGGCCGCCTCAAGTATGTCCACGTTTCAGTGGACACTTTCTCGAGTGCTGTCTTTGCTTCTGCCCACACAGGGGAGAAAGCCAAAGATGTCATCAAACACCTTCTTCAGGCTTTCTCCGTGTTGGGCATCCCTAAGGTCCTCAAAACGGACAACGGGCCTGCGTACTTGTCCAGGGAGCTCAGGAGCTTCCTGCAGCAATGGGGAATAGAACATAAAACCGGCATCCCCTATTCCCCCACGGAACAAGCCATGATTGAGAGGACCCACCAGAGCCTCAAGAGAGTTCTATCCCATCTTACTCCGGCGATGAAGGTGGAGTCCCCTCATTCCCAATTATCTCGGGCGCTTTACACCATAAACTTCCTAAATTGTTCATTTGAAAATCTTAATCCGCCCATTGTGCGGCACTTCGGGCAGCACAGCAGTCTCAGCTTGAAAGAGAAACCGCCGGTTCTGGTGAAGGACCCAGAGACCTGGCGATTGGAGGGACCATTCGATCTTATCACCTGGGGTCGAGGGTATGCTTGTGTTTCTACCCCGACAGGCCCCAGGTGGGTCCCTTCTCGCTGGGTCCGGCCCTTTGTGCCCAGAACGAAAAAGGTGACAACATCCACACCGCAAGTAAAGGTCGCGAGCTGGCGGCGGAGGCAGAAGGATTGGGAGACCTCCCCTTTTCCCCCTCGATTCCCTGTTTTAACCCTGATGCCCATTCTGACCTCCACAAGGCGAACCCTTCACCTTTTAATGCGTTTCTCTTTAATATTTTAGTTACCCCAGACCCAGCCATGGCTCGGGAAGCAAGCGCTGCGCTGCTTGCCACCATCATCATCCTGCTCAGCGCTGCCCCCAGAGAGCCCGACCTCATTCCCCAGCCAAGGAACAACATTTGGAAGGAATTAGCAAGCTTTCTCAGCCAGGACCGCATTTGCCTCCATGCCGAATCAGCAGTAGACCATCTGTCGTCTTGTCTGGTGGGGATCCCAATTCCATTCCAAGATTATCCCTCTCCTTTAAATTCCCTAAACAAAATCAAAGAGAATCAAGATCCAACAGAGGCCTGGAGAGAGTCCATCAATCATCTCCCTACCTCTCCAGAGGAGCCTCTTGAATTTAAATTGCTCGGTTCCGCCAAAGCCCCCCATTGTGTTCGGTTTTCCGTCCCCTATAGTCTTATCAAATCCGTCTGCTCCAACAACCCGCAGTGGACTCGGGTCGAAGAAGTACCCGGCAACCAATGGTGCGCCGAGTCCTTCTCCGCCCGAGGTCTATCTACGGCCGATTTCCAACCCCGCAGTTTACCCAGAGGTTTTTTATTTAATTTGTGGAAACCGAGCATGGAATGGCATCCTCTCTCGCCTGCTCGGAGGCCTATGCGCGATTGGCCATGTATCGCTGTTTACCCCCAGCACGCCTAAATTTGAAAATTGGCCTGCCAAAATTCCAAAGGAAAGGTAATTCGGCAGAAAAAAGATTTAACCGAATTTGGCCCGGACTGTGACCCCAAAATTTATCATTGGAATGAAGGCAAAAGAGTCGCAGTCTCTTTGTTCCTGCCATGGGTTTCGGCCGGGAAGGCCATTAGCGAATTGGGCAAACTTGAGTGTTGGTCGGTGAAACAAGCAAATTTAACCTCTACAGCCATCGCGGGACTCCTAGCAGACGAGAAAATCACCAGGCAGGCGACCTTGCAAAATCACGCAGCACTTGACTACTTACTCCTTCTGCATCACCACCGCTGCGAAGAGTTCGAGGGTCTCTGCAGTTTCAACCTGACATCTAAAGCACAAAACGTGCAAAAAGCATTGGAGGAAATGCAAGGCCTGGTCAAAAACATCCAACGAGAGACTGAAGACTGGCTGGGGAATTTGCTTTCTGACTTGGGCTTTCAGGCTGGGCTGGGTCACTTTTAAAAGATATTTTAGTTGGAGTTTTTGTAATTTTAGCTGTCGTCCTCGGGTGCTCGGTAGTGTGGGCCGTTGTCCGAAAGCTAGTCGCCAAACTGGTGCTCCACAGCGTGAATGTCATCCACTTCCCTGAAGATGGAGCAAACCCAGAAAACATCCAGACTAGCCCCGACCATCAAGAAGCCACCCCACCGCCAGAGGAGCCCGAGGACCTTCTTGTAGAGGAAGTTTAATATTTTAGAGAATCCTATTTTTAGACAATTTACGGTTACGTCTTCCTAAGGACTTACCTTTGATTTTCTTTTTATTTCATGTAAAAAAGAGGGAGATGTTGCGGTGCGCCCCTGCAACCTCCTCCCCCTGGTTCGGTTTTACTTTGAATTTATTGTATTGTATTAGTTTCAATTGTTCAAGATGGCGCTTGCTGAGTCTTCCCTCCCCCTTGTTTTCCACTTGCAGAGCTGCCACTCACCCCCGTTGCCTTGGTTACTCCCGCCTTTTTGTATCTTTTAGTCCCCTCCTCTGTACTTTGAGTTGTTAGCCCTCCTGCCTGTCACTCTCTGTCCCTGCCTTCCTCTCCAGAACATTCTCCCCAGGGTAGAGGGTGATTGGGCAGGAGAAAGTTGCCCCTCCCATGCTGTCATTTCATTTGCTGCCGCCCCCTGTCTGTTATGTTATGGATCAAAGTTATTGGCCAGGGGTAGGGGTTCACCTCCCCCTGGTTCCCCTTTATAATGTTATGTTCAACCCGCCCGTCGGGGCAGTTCTCTGCAGCCACCCTACCCACTTGTACCCTCCCTCTCCCTGAATAAACCCTTTTTCTTGCTGTGGAGGACTGCTGCCTCACGACTCATCATTCCACCTCCGCTCGTGACTCACTGTTGTCAGCGCATTGCTTGGGGGAGCTGCCTTCTCCACCAGGACGTGGGGAGAGCTCCCAGGACACTGACGCTCAGTTGCTCCTGCCGGGAGGTCCTGAGTTCTAGCAGCTGCCAGTGCCCACCAACCAAGCTGTTGGCTGTGCAATCTCTGTGGGCCAGCCGGGCTCGACTCCGGCACCGCCACACTGCACACCTCCCCTGCGTTGGGGAGGTTCAGTCCCAGTCTCTGGAAGAAGGTGCGAGGGGGGTTTTCTTGGAAGAGGGGTTTCTTGTCTTGGATCCTTGATGAAGAGGCCTACATTTCTGCTTGTCTGTCATGATGGTTGAGGGCGGACAAGAGGAGTCTTCTCTTGGAAGAGGGACCACCCCAAAGCTCAAACCAGACAGGAGGTGGGGAGGAAGTCCAGGTCCATTGTTCAGAAAGGGCAGGGTACCCCTTCAAGTTCAGCGTGGCGTGTAGCAAACAAAACCTGTGGAAACAGTGAGCTAAGAGGCACATGACTCTCCCCCCGCACTGGCTCAACAGTTTTTAACTTTTCGGTGGTTTTTTCTTCACGACAATTGTGAGGCAAAAATGAAGGATATTTCGGACAGACTCTCACACTCCGAATCATGCTTTTTACAAAAATGCATCAGCTTGGTGCAAATACACCAAGACAACAACCAAAGCGTCGCTCCAGGTTCCAGCACAATTGCCATGGGGGATCTTTTTCATTTGTGGGGACAGAATTTGGCCTGGCATCCCTGCAAATGTCAAAGGTGGTCCATGCAGCATTGGAAGAATTTAATTGTTGTCACTTGATTCGAAATCATTGAAAGAGCAAAAACGTAAAGGGAAAAGATCATTGGAACAGTATAGTCCAAATTGTGATGATGAGGTAAAGACTTGGGACAAGGCTCGGAGAATTGCCGTTGCAATTTTCTCACCTCAGACAGCGTCGGGAGTGGTCTTGACTCAATTGGACCACATGGGTTGCTGGTTGAGCAACATGCTCAAGCCGTTTCTCTTGCACTGAGTGATACGTTAAAAGACATTGACAGTGTGAGACGGGCAGCTCTTCAAAATAGAGCAGCAATCGATTATCGGCTGCTAGCCCATGGACATGGATGTGAGGAATTTGAGAGAATGTGCTGCATGAATCTGACAGATCACTCAAAGTCAATTCATGAGAACATCAAAAAGATAGAGGAAAGTATAAAAAAGCTTGGGGAAATCACTGGATCTTGGATCGATGAAGTGATTGGATTTTTCGATCTTTCTCCACTGTGGAAAGAGCTTTTAGAAATAGAGTTTTGTATTTTTATAGGACTCTTTGTTCCCATGCTCATCGTGCCATGCATCCTTTTGTGTGTGTGACAGGTCATGAATTGAGTCGCCAAAGAGGTGTTTTTGGTGCAAACAGAAGGGGGAGATGTCGGAACTCACTACATCCCTCCAGGTGTCCAGAGCTGCCGCAGACCCCGCTGGGGAGCTGAGAGACCCTGGCACGCATCTCAGAACACCTGAGGATTTGATTTTGACCCCTGGAGCCAGTTGCCAGCTTTGTATGAGGACCTGAAAGTCACAGAGGTTTGAATAGTGTAATAATAAAACTGTCACAGGGTGAAGATAGTGATTTTAGGATTTTTGGTATGGAGGTTATGGGGACAAGATGGAGGAACTTGGGTGTGTCCAGCCTTTCTTCTTCTTCTTCTTGTTCTCAATTTTCTGCAGTGATGCTGGCACTTTGGGATTGGTTTAGAGTAGAAATGCACTGTCTAACATAGGTGATAGGTATTGGGAATTAAGTGTAAATATATTATACGTAGCTTGTAATATAAAAAGACAAAACCATCTTGGGGGCAGTCAGAGTGCTCGTGGCTGCCCTGCTGAGCAGACCTCGGCTGGGCAGAAAGAAAATTTTATAGATAAGAATTAATAAACAACCTCAAGACTGAAAAGTGAAGAGTCCAGACTCGTTCTTCAGTTGCGCAGGCCGAAGCAGAGACATCCTACGCATCTCGGGGCAGCAATTATCAATCAGCTACCCGAGAATGAACGAGATTCCCACTGTCCCTGCCTACTATCCAGCAAAACCACAGCCAAGGGAACGGGCTTGGCAGAATCAGTGGTATTGGAAACCCGAATTGCCCTGGAATTCTGGCAATAATTACAAACTGGCCAGAAGGTGAAAACTTTGGTCTCGCTGACAAAGAAGAAAAAGAACAAGTGACACGGGCTGAAGAAGCTCCACCCTACCACCAACTGCCAGCAGAAGAAACACGCTATGTTCTTCTCACTGATGGTTCATGTTGCATTGTAGGGATGAATGAGAACTGGAAAGCAGCCGTACGTGAATCATGATTTTAAAAATTTCCGATTTTAGCTGAGGATTAGAACCAATTCACGTCGAAGTCAAATACACCAAAAATAGGGTAATGATTATTAGATGCCTAAGCTAAAGCTAATTGTTACATTATGAGCTCATTTGTAGAAAGAAGTGGAGCAAGTGAACCATTATAGGAACATACTGAAACCAGTAGAACAATGCCCAACACCTGGACTCCATGTTTATCCATCACAAAGCAGGGGGCCTTGGATCATGCCAGAGGGTCGCAGAGACCTGATGAAGACCTTCCTGACTTCATCCCTGGACCACTGACCCAGTTTGAGACTACCAACCCAATTCAAGAGAAAAATTGCACACACGTGAAGGACTAATAACCTCATTTTAATACAAAACGGGGATGGGAGGTGCTGGGCTTATGCACATGTATTACTTTGGGACATAAACAGAAGGCAAAAATCCTTATGCAGTGCGATCACACATTTCGAGAATGACTCCCCCATGCCGCTCACCCACGTTATAAACATACAACTTTCTAACTTTGACTAGTTGGAGTCTTTGTCCATGATCTTCAGTTTTAACGATTCAATTGGCGAGCCGGCCAGGAGGAGACTCTGCTGGGCTGTGAGACCAGCTCAGGTCATGGACCCCCTTGGGGCACCCCCGGGACATTCCTGGAAGAGTGGGCTCTGCTGCACAGACTGTTTATCCAGCAGCAGACAAGGACCCCTGACTACTAAAACTCCAGACAAAACGGTATGTTTAAAAATGGAAACAGTTTTAAACAGTGACTGGTAAGGCGTGGTCAGGAAAGGCCATTGGTAAGTCGAGGGAGTTGTCCCAAGTTGTCCCACGCGTAGCTTGGGCCTCTGTACTGCGCTTGCGAGCTGAAGTTGCAGTTGAAATCTGGTTGCCAGCAGAAAGAGTTGTTGAACTGTTGTACTGAGCTCAGGCTTTTGATGCTGCCATTTGTTTCCCCATGGAGGGCTCAGTTTGCTACCAACTGGGGCTAGCAGTCGTAAGGGCAAATCCTGGTCTAAGGCTGTTATAACTGAGTTTGTGTGTGTGGAAAGAAATACCCCTTTCACAGTGAGTTTGTGTGTGTGGAAATATCCCTTTCATGATGAGTTTGTGTGGTGAACTTTCTAGTTTAGTTGCGGGGAACAGCATTCGCTGTCACACCTGGTGTTTGAGTATAACCAGTCTTTCCTAAGGCTTTGTGTTCGGGTGTTGACCAATCCTTTGCCTGTGGGACCTGGGAGTCAAGGATCAAACGCTGTAACACAGTGCCTTTGTGGTCCCTCTCCTTGTGCAGTTTGCAGAGTTGCAAATTTGGATTCATCTGGTGTAGTGTGAGATTTTGCTGACTATTGTGTAAAAGTTATAGTGGTAACAAACTGGTAATTTTTGTTGTGTGTCATCTGTGTTGTTAAGCTGTGTATTAAGCTTGAGCCTGAGTCAAAAGGGTTAAGCCACCCTTTTAGAAGGGTTTTAACTTGAACCGGTGTTTGTGGGCTGTCAGAGCTGTAATAGAGACAGCTTGCTATAAATTGATTCCCAAGACTTGAGGTACAGGGGAGTCTCTTGTGTGGTTTGTTCCACTGCATTGTGGTAATTTGATTCTTGGGACAGTATAGTTGTGTTTGTGAGATTTTAAGATTTTGTTTGCAACAAAGTGCAGCATTTTTTGTGGAAAAACCTAGTGTGGTGATTTACGTGCATTAAAGCAAATGAAAACAATTTCAGGAATTCTACCCCCCCCCCCCCCCCCGCCCCCATTTGTGGTGTTTGTGGGCATATCAGAATTTTTGCTGTAACAGGGACAGCCTATTTATTTATTTATTTTATTCGTTGTTAGACAGGTTAAAGGAATCCCTTTACCTTGGCAGTGTGAAAAGTGCATATTATATGTCTCTATGCAGACATAAAATACTATATGTATTTTGTTGTAGTGATCAGTAGGGCAGTATCAACATTTTAACAGTATGGTAAATATAGTTTTGTAGTTAAAATAGGAACCTTCTATGTGGGATATTTTTTAAAGAAAGGAATGAGGTACTTGCACCAGATAGCAGCCACAGGACACCCAAATCTTTCAGAGAAAGAGAATTTATTGCTCTCTTATCAGAAGAAACAAACTTCTTCCCGCCTTGCTCAGCCATGAAGACTCCGCTTAGGATTAGGAGGAAGAAGTTGACACTGACCAGACAGAATCCTTTGTTTGAACGGAATTTATGTATCATGTATGAGGTGAATGAATATGCAAAGGGATATTGCTTTTAAGGGTTAATCCTCTGTTACCAGGTGTCCTTTCTCGGGATTATTTTGCCCAGAAAAGGTACCTGGTCCTCCAAACTTTGTTCTTATTGTCTCGTATTATCCTAATCTCAGTTGTTCAAATTTTCATTACTCTAATTATATTGCTATTTTTATGACCATTTTATTACTATTAAACTTTTTTTTTTTTTTTTTTAAGTGATGGGCGTTTTTCACAATGGAGGCATGGGGGAAAGCTGGATTTAAGGGTCTTCACTTAGTCCACATTATCCTGCTCTGAGGTGTTGGATTTTTCTGTCAGAAATCTCTCCCCTCCCCCACTCATCCACAGGGGTTTGGGGCGGTTTTTGGTTTTTTTTCCCCTTTTTGGGGGAAATCAAAGCGATGCCCTGATGCTCCTAATTAGGGGTAGGAGAAGTGAGGCTCCAGGGCTTCCCGCTGAGCCGGAGCCACCGGAGCCGCAGTGCCGGGAAAGCCGTGGCGGGAGGTGCGGAGAAGTTTGTTTGTGTTTTGAGCTCAATCCCCTCGGGCCCGGGCCCGTTCCAGGGCTGTTCCTCAGCTCCGGCTCTGCCCTCACGCAGCCCGGGGGGCCCTGAGAGCGCGGGGCGAGGCTGTGCCGTGTGCAGAGCCCGCCCCTGGCTGCGATTGGGCGATGGTGGCGTCAGTCGTGGTTGTGGCGCGCTGATTGGTGGGAGCGGGGCGGAGCAGGGCCCCTGGGGCGGGCTGAGGGCGGGCCGTGGCTCGGCAGCGGCGGCATTGGCGGAGCGTGTGTGCGGGCCCGGGAGCGGCGGCAGCGGCCGGAGCGCGGTGAGGCGGCGGCGGAGCTCGGAGGCGGCCGCAGCGCAGGTGGGAGCCGCGCTGGGTTGTGCGGGGGCTCGGGGCTGGCTGCGGGCCTCGGGGGCGGCAGGGGGCTCAGGGCGGGTTCGTTGTGCCGTGTCCGGCCCGTGTTGCCGCTGGCCTGAGGGCGCTGCGGGAGCGGCTGCCCGCGGTCTCCTTGCGGCCGCTGCCTCGGCAGGAGCCGCTGCCGGAGCAGCGCTGGCTCGGCCCGGTTCCTGTGGCTGGGACAGAGGGGCTGCGCCGTGGCCGGGGCTGTGCGGGGAAATTGCCGTGGCCGGAGGTTTCTGTGGCCCGAGGAGACAGAGGAGTCCTGTAAAAGTGACTTTATTGCTGAGCAGAGGGAGAGGCCGTGGGGCATTTCCCAGGAGGTCTTTAAAACGTAGCCTTGTTTTTTATCCTAATTTCCTGTCCGCTTCTCCCTCTCCCTTTGCCCACTGTCTGAGGTACTTGGAAGGTACAAGACTGCTCGATCTACCTACTGTACGTGCTCTTTACTATGCACCCCCCTTTAGTATAACACCCTAAATTCATAACTGCATTAAGTCTTTGTTCTTCCCCTTGAAGTTCAGGAATTTAGCCGGACCTTGGCTGAGCAGCATTCCTTGTCGATTAGGAACTATTTAAAACTCTACAAGACCTCGCCCTATCTCCAAGCCGATTCACACCATCTCTTTTTCTAAAGACACATTCATTTTATTCCTTGCAATCCCTCCTCCTGTTGTTTTTTTCAGTACTTGTCGTTGCATATATTAATTGCCATTGAGTCAATTTCTTTTCCTGAGACCTCTTTGGATTTGGGATTATTCTCAGTGCCCTCATTCCCTGTCCTTCTGTAGCCGTTTCTGGATCAGCAGGCCTGGCTGCCGCCTGCATCCCCTCGCTCAGCTGCTGAATGAGCTGCACCCTCCAGGTGTGGAGCATGGTGCAAAGATGAGAGTTGCTGTAGCACATGAGAGGAGAAACAGCATTCGTTTGACCATTCATGGTCTGCCAGGGAGCCACAAAACCGTGTCCCATTCCCATCCTTTCCACGTTTGGACCAATACATGAGCTGCTTTCTTATTTCCTTTGTTATCTGTTTCATTACTTTTCCTTTGTCATCTCCTTGCCAACAGCAGTTTGAGTCATTTAATTTTCCACAAACTCCTCTTTTTTCTGCTAAAAGGTAATCTGATCCCATCCCATGGTTAAGTGTTGTGTTCCTCATTTCAGTGGATTGGTCAGCAGGAAGGTCAGGAGCTGGAGCTGTCTGGTTGGTTATTCCGAGGACAGCTTGTAATCGAATGATGCCATTGAAATGAGAAATGGGTTCTGTGGCTCCTGCTATGAATTGGTTCGGGTTGCCAGGGGCTGGTCCATGGTGTTGTAGGATTTGTTCTGCTGGCCGTTCATCTTTTCCCCATTTTTGGCTGCTCTCTCCAGCCAGGGCTGCATCAATTGACTGCTTTTCTCTAATTAAATCATCAAATACTTGCATTCCCAACTGATTTCCCTGAATTTTTGGTAGCAAAAAATCCCCATTGCTCTAATATACCCTATATAACACAGACAGTGACAGCACATGTTGGAGTGGGCAGAGGGATGATTCCCCCCCATTTATTTCTAGTGAAGTTTTCCCAACATTCTCCATTTGCTGTTTCCCTTTGCAGCTTCACCCGTTTCTGTAGCAGGGTCAGATATCCTCAGCCTGGGCTCTGCCTTGAGCTGTGCAAATTCCATCAGTGCAGGCAGGCAGAGCTTGGGGTGAGGGGCAGAGGGAATCAGCCCAATTCCTGCCCCAGGCCAGAGACCCAGGTACATTGTCCAGGCTTTGCCCCAGCAGTGTTCATTTGCATTTCTAAAGCTCCTCTGCAGGCTGCCTGGAATGAAGCTTCTCTTGCCGGGCAGCCATCTGGTGAGTCACATGTGGCCCCCCAGAATCTGCTTTTTTAAAAAAAGTATTAACAATTTACGAGTTAAAAGTATTACGGTTAAAGCTGTTCAGTTTTGCAAAATGCAACATAAAGGCGAACATGGAAAAACCCAGACCACAAATTGATTCTCACACTTCTGTCCCAAACCTACCTGACAATATAAAGTGGGAATATTATGAAAAATTTTTCTCATGTTGTAATTTTGTCACTGAAACTGCAGGGAAAACAAAAACTCTCCAAGAATCTCTTTAGTGTTAGAGAGTCAAGGCATGACTTGGTTGTGGCCAGGATGTGCAACAGAAATAATTTCTTTCACAAATAGCCCGGCTGTGCAGAGAAAATCATTCCATGCCATGTGAGTTTTACTCGATTTTCCCTAAACTTTATGTAGTCTGAACCAATCTAAATCCACTGCTTTAATGTTCATTGCTTCCAAGGTGTGTAAGTTTTTAGTGTTTGGTTTCCTGTTGGACCCGGCTTTCTTCCCCTCTGATGTGAATTCGGTCCACACTCCTGGATTTCCTTCTCAGCCTTTTCCAGAGCAGGTGTGTCCAGCTCTGCCGGGGGCAGTGTCTGGGGTAGCTGTTGGTTGCTGTTTGCTGCTGGGCGTTGCTGTTTTGTTGCTGGTCGTTCTCTCTGTGGGTGTCTTTTGGGCTATTCCCAGTCTGTTGGGATGTTAAACTCATCTCCATTGAGTGGTGTAACACCCCTTTAAAAAAAACCTTTAAAATTTCTTTCCCCAAGGCAAACCTTTGAGTAGAGAAACCTTTCTGAGCAGAGCAATAAGATTGAAAAGAAGCAAAATGGGTCCATTTGGCAGCAGTGCAATCGCAGGCAGCCCAGTGTGTGGGTGTGAGTGAGCCCCAGAGTGGAATTGTGCCGTGGTGTTGGCCAGCAGCTGTGGCAGTGCAGGCCCAGGCAGCGCTGAAGCTGCAGCAGTGGCAGCAAGGCTTGGGCGCAGTGGCTGGAGATGGCAGAGGAGGGTGGGCAGGATTGCAGAGGATTCCAGCAGAGGATGTGTGGGCAGGCGCAGGGGCTTGGCCCGCTGTGGAGCCCTGGCTGCTGCTGCGTTGCCTTCAGGGCAGGCTCAGGGGCGGCCTCCCATGGTCCTGCTGCAGGCGGGAAGTGCAAATGTGCGGGGCTTGAGAGCCCTTGAGGCCAGGCTGAGGGGTCCCCCCGTGTTCAGCTGTGCTGGCGGCTGTTTGTGGCCTCAGGGCCACTTGGCATGGGCCACTTGGCCACCAGTGCTGCTGCTTTGCACTCCTTAGGCAGGAGCCCATGTCCTGGCTGGCTGTTGGGAGCAGCAAAGTCCCAGGGCAGGCTCTGTGCCAGCGCAGCTTCCTGTGGGAGAATATCCCTTGATATCTGCTGCAGTGGTTGCTGAAGCAGTCAGAATTGCTTTTGCCCCCCTGTTAGGTGCCATGGTGTCAGCAGAAGATATTGAAGCCTTCCTGCTGAGGGCATTTCAGTGCCAGGCTCTTACAAGCACCCACAGCTCCGCGGGTTGAGCTGAGCATGGGGCGGTGACCTGCGCTTTGTCTGATTCCCCTTCCTTAACACCAGCCTGTCTTGTAGCTCTTTTCCCTTCTGCTGCCCTTGCAGAGCCATCCACAAACACATTTTCCCCCTCAGGCCAGGGAATGTCCCATCAATGTCTCCCAGCCTGGGTGTGGAGCTCTGTCCCTTGAGTGCAGTCCTGGGTTCCTTGCCAGCCCCTCTCCAGGCTGTTCAAACAGGAGGCTGGGTTCAACCCTTGCCCTGTCCTCAGTCCTAAATCCTCCTGTGCCATTGAACAAGTTTCATACTGTAATAACCGAGCCCTGCTCATCCATTTAGAGGCTCCTTTGGTTGTCAAAGCTGTAACTTGATGCCAGACTTGAACTATAGGAGATCCTCCTGTTGTCATCAGTTTTCAGGCCTCAGCTCCCATGAAAGCTGTGGCTGCACAATTCTGCAGACAGTGAGGCCACTCTCTGGCCACTGTTGATAATAAATTCAACATTCTAACACAAGAATTCCTTTGGCAAGACCCTGTTAAACATCCACCTAGAATTCAATTTTTTTTTCCTTGTCTGGAAGGACCAAGGCAGCAGCCTCAGTTAATCTTCATTTTAACACTTGAAAATTCTGTGTTTCCTCCTCCTGTCCATCCACCCAGTTTGTTGACAGGCAGTTTAGGAGTGTTGTAGGGAGACATCCCTGGCTCCAAAAGCCCTGCCTTTAACAGGGACTCAATACCAGGCTGTGAGCCCTTCCTTCCCTCTCTTGGAACAGGGTATTGCTTGTCCTGGTTGCTTTAAAGTAATTTGTAGAGGCTCCATATCTAATTTTCCCTATTCCCTGGGGCTGCCCACATTTCAGGGTTCACTTCAGCATGGGCCTTGTCAGACATTTGACAGAAATGTAGAACAGAACTAGCCTCTGTATCCCCTTTTACAGTATTAAAAGCCAGCTCTCAAATTCCTTCCTAGTTAATTACAATCACAGCAGGAAGAAAAAGAAATTCATTTATTTCAAACCTATCCCCCACAGCTTGTAATAGTGGTTGAACAAATCATACCTGCTCATCTTTCCCACTCATTCCCTTAAAACTTAAAATATTCCTTTACTATTTTCCCATTTAGGTCTAAGATTCAGAGTGGATTGAGAGGCCCCTGTGTCCATCAGGAAATGCCTCCTCTCAATGCAGACCCACCTGAATGTTGTCAAGGGCTCCAGTGTGGAGGGTCCCTGGTGTGATGGGAGCTGTGACAGCCCTGCCAGTCCATGTCCATCAAGGGCTGGACTTGCTCGTCCTGAGGGTGCTGCTGTCTGTGCTTGCAGTGTCCTTGTGCCCTGCAGCTGGAGGCCTGATTCCTTGCCAGGGGCTGTTTGGGTGGGCTCTCCCCTGCCGAGGAGGGCAATGCCTCTGCCAGGTGCTTGTGGCCGAGCCCGTGCCCTGGGTGCTGGGGCCCCCTTGGGCGCTGGGGTTGATCCCTCAGGGGCTGTAGGAACTGTGCCCTGGCCTTTGCCTTCAGCTTGGCCTTTTGCTGCTCCCTTCTTGCATTCAGCTGCTGTGCCTTTGTGCCCAAGTGCTGCAGGGCCTTCTTGTGCCCCTCCTGCAGCCCCCCTCAGTGCCTGTGGGTGCTTGTCTTGCTTTACAAGACGGGTGTCTGCTCGGGAAGGCAGGAAAAGCCTCTCTTGGAATGGAGAATGCAAACCCCCTCCCTCTTAATTTTTAGACTAGTGAAATCAAGGGGCTCTCAGGCAGAGATATGGGAATAGGAATAACAGTTCTTTCCTAGTGTGTATAATAAAGCAAACAAACAACAACAGCTGCGGCAGTAACAGCAAACAGAGGCCGGAGCCAGTCCCGGCCTTTGGGCTGCGGCGCTTTCCCCTTGGGTGCAGTTCCGGGCACGGCCGGCAGGGGCGCTGGTGGCTCCCGCGGGGCAGGGCAGCGCATCCCTCCCATGGGAACCTCTGTGAACGGAAATAGAGCAATCCCTTCATCTAACTCTTCCACTTTTTTACCTTCTATAGCCTTTCTGCCGTGTTTTGGGAAAGAATTTGGAGAGGGCTGCCTTTTAACTGAGCTCCTAGTGTTTGGATAAGGTGCTTCGTGTAGAGAGAGAGAGTTTCCCTGAAGAGCCGGAGCTGTGGTTACCAAGGGGACGTAACTCAGAGCAGGATGGGGTGGTCAGGGGAGGATATCCCGCCGAGGCTCGGTCGGAGTGTGGGCAGGGTCTGCTGTGGGAATGGCCAGAGGGGGATCTTCCCGTGGAGCCCGAGCCGGAGCGTGGGTAGCCCCCCCATGGCTGATGGCGGCTGATCCGGCAGGTCCCGGCAGAGCAAAGGCAGGTGGGAGAGCCCGGCAGCAGCGGCGGTGCCCAGCGCAGCTGGCACGGGCAGGGCAGGCGGGGATGGGATGGCTGGGACCCCCCCTGGGTGCGGTGGGCGCGGTGAGCTCGGAGCACGCGGCAGGACAGAGCAACCCCCATCTTCCCCAGCATGGCCGGCAGAGCGGCCGCGGGCCAGGCAGTGGGACCAGGGCACACAAATTCACCGCCAGCGCCGGGGCAGGTGGAGCTGCCCTGGGCAGTGAGCCCGCAGCTGGGATGGAAACCGGGGCAGGCGGAGCTGAGGCGGGCAGCGAGCCGGGACCCGGGACAGGCGCCTCGGCCGCGAACGGAGGGGGCAAGAGCTGCAGAGGATCCCACTCTCTTTCTGATGTTTCCTCTTGTTCCCCTCCCTTCCATTTCCCCTTTTTCTTTTCTTGTTTTTTCTCGGGGGTTTCTGATACTTTAAGATTTTTATTCTCCTAAAATCCCCTGCCTAACATATGGCATATTCTCTTTCTTCTAGATTTAACAGGGTTTTTTTACAAATAAATCCAGAGCCTAACAACTCTAATGTTCTGCTTGGATACTTTGAAATGGTCGACGAGCTAACTCACGACCTCCTAATGTTGTTTTTCTCATCACCTTTTTATTTATCCTTTGGCAAATTAAGCATCTTTCAGTTACTTGCTTTGCTACTCCAAAAATCCCAGTGCACCCATAGTTCCTTAAAAAATGATCACACAAAGCTTGAGTACCCCAGTGGGTTTTCTGATGCATGTCTTCTAATATTTTCCTAGTAAGCACATTTTATTAAGTAATTGTCTTCCATCAAGAAGTTTCCATTTCCCTGATTTATCTTGTTCACTTCCTGTCTTGTTTAATTCTTTTTTCTCGGCTTCCCTAAACTTTGGAATTTCCAGTTTTTCCTCATTTGGAGTTAATATGAACATAACTCTTTCAGCTCCATTTTCTGCTGCATCCTTAGCTTTGTGATCTGCCAAATTATTTCCTCTTATTTCTGGGGTCTTTCCCTTTTGGGGTTCCTTAATATGTACTATAGCTATCTCTTTTAGGTAATTGTAATGCCTCTAAAACCTTTAAAATAAGTTCCTCATGTACTCATCCTTTTTTTCTCAATTAAGTAATCTTTTTCCTTCCCAAATTTTTAAAGGTATGTACTACTCTAAAGGCATATCTTGAATCAGTATATATAGTTCCTTTATTTTGTGTTAAATATTGTAGTGCTCTTTTTAAAGTATATAATTCACAAATTTGAGCTTACTAGTTTAAGGTTAATTTCCCTTTTTCCATAGTTTGCATGTTTTTCCCATCAACTACTATACACCCTGTATTTTCTGTTTTTGCAAGGAGTTGTATCTCTGTTAGCTAACATAACTCCCAAAGGACTCTTTTTTTTTCTTTTTTTTTCCCTGTGTCCAACTTACAGGTTTTCTGACTCATTTTTCAAGATCTTATCTATTCATCTTCTGCCTCTGTTTTTCACTTTCACTAACAACCTAAATACCACTTTTCTTTCAACTACACACATAAAAATAATTTTTTTTTTTCTCACACTACTTTCAATACAATACACCTCCCTCCAAGGAGATATAGTGAAGCTTAAAATGCACAATCCACATTACTTATATTTTCATTTGTCTACATTCACTCACTTTTATTTCTCATTCACTTCCACACATTCTTTCACACCCTGTGGACACAAAGTGGATCCCTGTTGACAGAGAATCGCGGGTCCCTGTGGCCCCCTCGCCTTGGGGTTGGGCTCTGGGTCTCAGTATCTCCGGGCCTCCTGGGAGGGCCCTGACTCTGCTGCCTCCGGTGCCGTTCACCTGTGAGGCTGATTTGTGTGTCACTCACACTCTGTAGCCACGGCCCCCTCACATGCCCGGGGGACAATGGCCCGTTTGCAGGTCACCTATACCTTATGGCACAGCCCCCACACGCCCCAGAGAACAATGGCTTATTTGTGGGTCACACACTCCTCTTCCCACAGCCCCCCTTCCCACCCGCCCGGGAAGCTGAGGCTGATTTTGTGTGTGACTCACTCTCACACACAACAAGACAACAATAAGGTACCTTTTACTTTCACATCACCTATTACAATTTTAGGTGTTTCTGGCCAGTCCCGGTGCTCTTGGATATCCCTCAACCCAGCTGTGTTGTCCAACCCCAGATGCTCTTGGGTGTAGGAGCGTCGGGGGGTAGGACGGTCGGGACGGACGGAGACGAGAGATCTCTGCAGCCAGGTCGTGGAACTTGCGGTTGATTGCAAAGGGCCTGGGTGCAGGGCCCTGCTGGGAGCTGCCAGGCACAGCTCGGAGCAGGCCCGAGAGAAGAGAGGGGTAGAGAGGATGAGAGGGTAAGAGAGTAAGAGAGTAAGGTTCCTGTTACAATACAATAAATCTTCTGTGTTGAATATTCTATTTCTCAATAACCAATCTAGTACAAGATACAAATTCTATAGCATTTACATGCAGCCTATAAGAATCATTACATTACCATACTGTGTTTCATTTTAAACCCTAAAAAGTCCTCTTTGGACCCCTTCTGCTGAGCTAGTAGGGTTTGCTCTGTCCCTTGGACCTGCCTGCAAGCAGAGGGAATTGTTCCATCAAAAGGGGATTACCTTCAGACTAACCATACCATTGTTTTCCAGTTGTTCAGTAACTGAGATATCTCAAAGCTTGCTTTCATTTCAGTCTTGCTTATAGTTTCTATATTGTCAAAATCTTTTGCCAGACAATCATATTTATAAGGCTTTCCTGTTTCATCTTCTGCCAAGACTTGGGCATTTTTTTATCCCTCAATCCAGCTGTGTTGTCCAATCCAATCCAGCTGTGTTGATAGGGTTAGGGTTTTGAGCATATCCTCAATCCAGCAGAATTTTGCTCAACCCTGAATGCTCTTGGAATGTTAATCCCTCAACCCAGCAGGTTTTAATTCTGGATGCTCTTGGGCACTCTTATCCCTCAATCCAGCAGAACTTTTAGAAGCCCGTTTTGTCCCATTTCCTAGTGGATTGGGCTAGGAAACTCCTCTGCTCCCTTCCTCCGAGGGGTCCAGCCCCTCTCCCAGACCCAGTCCCAGTTCCCCCGGGGGTTCTCTCACTCCTTTTAACATTCACTTCGTCTCTTTACTGGCCACTTACCGCGGAAAGTCGGAAACGCAGCGTGGGAGACTCCAGCACTCACTTGGCAGGTCTGGGACAACCAGCCCGCCTCTCATTCACACACATTCATCCCCCCGTACCTGCCCCCCGAGAAATACTTACCAATCCCTTTTCCTTCCCGGGTTCTCCGTGCACATTACTACTCTTAGGGGGCCAATTACCGCGGTTGTAGGGAGCCTTTTTCCCTTCTCTTTGTTTTATTGTCTCCTTTTGTCCTCTGTGACCTGCGTCTGTGGGTCAGCCCAGGGGAAACAGAGCGAGGCTGCCAATGGGGCAGGGCGCGCCTTCCCCACTCTGACTCTCCTAAAGCACCGGCAGCGAGGTGTTAGTAACCATCCTCTGCTACCAAATTGTGAAAAACGCCAATCACTTGTTTTGAAAAAGTTTAAAAGTTTAATAGTAATAAAATGGTTATAAAAATAGTAATACAATTAGAGTAATAATAATTTGGACAATTTGAATTAGGACAATATGAGACAACAAATACAAAGAGTTAGGGATGTCCGGGTACCTTTTTCTGGGCAGCAGGAGCCCTAAAAAGGACACCCGTTAACACAGGATTAACCCTTAAAAACAATAGCCTGTTGCATATTCATTCACTTCATACATGATGCATAAATTCCATTCAAACACAGGATTCTGTCTGGTCATCATCAACTTCTTCCTCTGAATCCTAACAGCGCCTTCGAGGCTGGAAGAAGTTTATTTCTTCTGATAAGAGAGCAATAAATTCTTTTTCTGTGAAAGATTTAGGTGTCCTGTGGCTGCTATCTCGCTGTGAGTCCTTTCTTTAAAAAAGTCTCTTACCAAGCATAGTTCCTATTTTAACATTTTTTAATAACCTAAAACTATATTTAACCCACTACTTAAGGGAATTAATACAGTATTACTTTCTAACACAAGACGTATCATATTCATTTTAATATTTGCAAAAACCCAATCACAAAATATGCATTTTTCACAAGTATAATCCCACGTGCTTCCAGTCTCTCCCAGTATGGTCCCAGCTGCCGCCAGCATGGTTCCAGTTGCTTCCTCAATCAACTCAGTGAGTCCCAGTTTGATGCCATTTGCTCCCAGTTGCATGGCAGTATGATCCCAGTATGATGTCAGTACAGTCCCAGTCACTCCCAGTACGATCCCAGTATCCCAGTATGATGTCTGTACAAACCCAGTACAGTCCCAGTCACTCCCAGTACGATCCCAGTCCAGCCCAGTCCCTGGCAGTGCTGCCACTGCTGGGATCCCCCAGCCCTGTGTGCGTTCCCCCCTGGCGGATGTGCCGAGAGGAGCCCCAAGGGCTGGCAGTGGCCAGGCAGGGTCCCCAGCAAGGCCCAGTTTGGATGTGCAGCCCCCAGTTTGCCCAGTTTGCCTCTCCTTTGGCCCGGGCCGGGTTCCCCCCGCCCGCAGCGGCTGGGAGCAGCCGAGAGCCCCGCGCTGCCCATCCCGACCTGTCCCGGCTCCATCGCCGCTCCTGCCGCGGGCTGCGAGGGCTGCGGGAACGGGGCACCGAGGGTGTGGCTGCTGCTGGGGGAGGAGGAGGAGGGAGGGAAGGGCAGGGATGAAGGGGGAGGAGGAGGCGGGGTTAGGGGGAGGAGCAGGGGGAGGGATGGAAGAGGAGGGATGAAGGCAGAGAGAGAGCAGTGATGGAAGGAGGAGAAGGAGGTGGGGTTAGGGAGGAGGAGGAGGAGGGGGGATGGAAGAGGAGGAGCAGGAGGAAGAGGAAGAGGAGGGACAGAGGCGGATCAAGGCTGAGCTGAGGGAAAAATGCGGTCGATCCCTGCCTGAATTCGCAGCCCCCACCTGTGGGATCATCGCCCCCTTCCATCGCACCGGTGAATGGGGAGGGGGAGCTCGGCCCGCATATCCCAGGGGGTCCCTGGGTTGGGTTTTTTGGGGGGATGTTTGGAGAATGAAGAAGTCCAAGGCTGAGCAGAAAAGGCCCCTCGAGGGGACATCGGGGGGTGGCGGTGGCGGCTGGCGGCAGAGGCAGCCTGGAGGAGCAGAGCCCTGTGTCCCCCAGGAGCCCAAAGTGGGGAGCTCAGAGAGGGGGGAGCGCCGCCATTGGCGGGAGCCTCAAGAGCCTGGAGAGGGGCAGGGGGGACTCCTTGGAGCCGCTGCAGCCCAGAGCAGAGAATGAGGGGAGAAGGGAGCCCGGGAGCCCAAACAGCCCCGGCATCCCGAAATGGGGAGAGCGAAGCGGGAGGAGCTTTTGGGATTGCTGGGACTGCCAGCAGCCTGGGCAGGGCGGGCACCGAGGAGAAGGGGGACCCCCAATCCAAGCGTGACCCCAAGCAGCTGGGACAGGGGGGAACCCCCGAACAGTAGAGGGGAGGGACCAGGGACAGGGAACTCCTGGGAGGCTTTTTCAGGGCTGAATCTTGGTGTTTGGGAGGGTTTTCTGGAGCCCAGATGGACTCAGGCAGAGGGACCTTCAAACTCAACGTGCTCATCCCTTGTTTTCCCCAAACCAGGATTTCCCATTGACAACTCCTGGGAGGCTGCAAAGAAGAAGGAGATGCCCAGGAACAATGAGGCAGGTGAGGAGGAAGTCAGTGTCTCTGGAATGCTTAAAATCAGAGGGTTTTGGGAAAGCAGCAAAAGACAAGCCTCAGAGACAGTAGAACTGATTTGAGCTTTTTAGCAGCCATAAGATTGGTCAGCAGAAAAATTATCTAAGAAGTAGAAAGTAAGGAGAAATAGAACAATGGTCTGTGCATTAACACTTATCTAGAATAACTCCCTAACCTGCGGAAAAGTTTATCTAGCAAGATATTAGGAAGTTCCAAGCTTAATAATGGAGCTCTGTGCATTGTGTTTTAAGGCTTACAAGCAGGTATTGTATTTGAAATAAGCAAGCATTGTTTTACCCGCCAATGTGCTTATAGTGCTTGGATAGAACTACTGTCAATATGCTTTTGCTTTGTGTGATTGGTCAAAAACCTTTTAAAGTAAGTTTTAACATGAAGTTCTTTGTCTGCTACCTGTGATGTGAGCTGCTGGCATCTTCCCATTGTCATAACCAAG
The DNA here is from genome assembly GCA_009764595.1 of Geothlypis trichas. Taxonomy (NCBI): domain Eukaryota; kingdom Metazoa; phylum Chordata; class Aves; order Passeriformes; family Parulidae; genus Geothlypis; species Geothlypis trichas. The sequence continues at coordinate 42,621 of CM019931.1, forward strand.
TAATGAGACTGATGGTGGAAAATAAAACAGCTCAGGACGCGTTCCTAGCAGTCCCGTCCTGTTTGTGATTTGTGCAGAGCCCCGAGCTGGCGATGAGTGCCCCTTTCCCCTCTGTGCTGCTCCATGTCCCAGCCCAGCACGGCCCCGGCTGCAGCTCAGCCCTGGGGGGATCTCCTTGCCCTTGCCTGTGGCACGGAGGCAAATCCCATCCTGTCCTTGTCCTTCCTCCCCCAGAGCAGGAGCTGAGCATGGAGAGCAGGGAGGACAAATGCCCGCGGCAGAACCTGGTGGAAGAGGCCGTTTGGAGCGGCTCCACGGCGCAGGAAGGCAACGGGGAGGAAAAGGCCCGGAGATGCCGCACGAGGAGGGGCTGCAAACGCAGCTGGCGGGGATGTGAGGGGGAAAGAGCCAGCCTGGGCCGGGAAGGCGGCCGGAGATGGAGCCAGAGCTCGGAGCTGGTGCTCCATGAGCAGCTCCATGATGGGGAGAAGCCCCACACGTGCGTGGAGTGTGGGAAGAGCTTCAGGTGGAACTCTCACCTGATCAAGCACCAGAGGACCCACACTGGGGAACGGCCCTACGAGTGTGGGGAGTGTGGGAAGAGCTTCAGCGTGACCTCCCACCTGATCAGGCACCAGAGGACCCACACTGGAGAGAAGCCCTATGAGTGTGGGGAGTGTGGGAAGAGCTTCAGAGAGAGCTCCAGCCTGGTCACGCACCAGAGGACCCACACTGGGGAGAGGCCCTACGAGTGTTCCAAGTGTGGGAAGAGGTTTCAGTCTAGCTCCGATCTCCTCCGGCACTATCAGAGTCACACAGAGGAGAGGCCCTTCCAATGCCCCGACTGCGGGAAGGGATTCAAGGACAACTCCACCCTTGTCACCCACCGGCTCATCCACACTGGGGAAAGGCCCTACGAGTGTGATAAATGCATGAAGAGGTTTCAGAGAAGCTCCCATCTCCTCCTGCACTATCAGAGTCACACAGAGGAGAGGCCCTTCCAATGCCCCGACTGTGGGAAGGGATTCAAGCGCAACTCCCACCTCATCAGCCACCGGCGCATCCACACAGGGGAGAGGCCCTACGAGTGTCCCCAGTGTGGGAAGAGCTTCTCACAGAGCTCTAACTTGACCCGACACCAACGGAGGCACCGGTAAGGGAAGCCCTGCGAGTGCCCCGAGTGCGGGCAGAGCTTCGTGCGCTGCTCCAGCTCCATCCCCCACTGGAGGAGGCACTTTGGGCACAGCCCTGGTCACTCACATTCCCTGTGATCCATGTTGGGAACACCCCTGGCTGCTTAGCCTTTTGGTTTGGCCTTAATTTTCCTCTGCTTCACCTTCATCCTTTAAAAACACCCAAAACTGGGTTAAATGAAGGAAATTGATTGAATATATCTGCAGTTCCATAATTTCTGAGTTGTTTTAGAGGGAATTTAGGATTTGGGGACACGTTCTGTGTGGATTGCTGCTGTTGCTAAGAGGCAGGAATTTGATCTCACCCTTCTTGTGTTTCTAAGATCTCCTCCCCTGCCCCAAACCCCAACTCCACCCTTGGGATACCCTATAAAAACCCCAGAGCCCTGCCTGTGCCCTGTCTTTGGGGGGTAAGAAATGGATTCCCAAAGGATCAGCCCTTTTCCCACTGGATTCCAAAGGATCATCCCTTTCCCACCTGATTCCCAAAATTTCAGCTTTTCCCACTGGATTCCCAGAGGATCATCCCTTTTCCCACTGGATTCCCAGAGGATCAGCCCTTTTCCCTCTGGATTGCAAGAGGATCAACCTTTTTCACTGGATTCCCAGAGGATGCTGACTCTGTCACTGGTTTTTTTTTGTTTGTACTATAGCATTTGTATTTTTAATTTTTCCTAATAAAGAACTGTTATTTCTACTTCCATATCTTTGCCTGAGAGAACCTTGATTTCAAAATTAATTATCTGTTATAGTAATTTTTTATTATTACTGTTATTATTTTTATTACTATTATTACTGTTATTATTACTAATCAAAGGGAGGGGGTTTCCATTTTGTATTTCAGTGAGGGCTCCTGAAATGGGCAAACACCCCCAAGGACAGGCCATGTAAAATAGTTCCTGAAATATGTAAATAAGTTTATGGATATGCATGAGGGTCTATGAATATGCAACAGGCTGATGTAAATGAAACCAGATTAATGAAGGCGTGTCCCCAAAAATAACTGGGGGAGTCTTGGTGGCCATAACAACCTTTGCTCGATGGTCCTTGTCTCCCATTACATCAGCCTGTTGAAGATTCATAAATTTTTTGCATATCCATAAACTACTTGACATATTGCAGGCACAAAATTGGCTTCATCCTGTTTGGGGGTTCCACCCCCCTCCCAGCTCAATTTGGGGTGTCCCATCCCCCTCTCAGCTCAGTTTTGGGATCCCATACCCCTCCCAGCTTTATTTGGGGGTCCTATTCCCCTCCCACCTCAATTTGGGGGTTTCATTCCCCTCTCAGCTCAATTTTGGGGTCCCACCCCCCTCTTGTCCCTGCTCTCCCTCCCCTTTCCAATTGTTCCCCCAACCCCGTCCCCCGTGTTTGGTTTTGGGGGCTCCAGGCCCCTCCTGCTCCGTTTTGGGGTCCTGACCCCACCGGCCCATGCCCAGGGTCACCTTCCCCCCCTCCCCAAATTCCGCTCCTCGCAACTGATGAGTCATCAGCGAGACACGCTCTGATTGGCTGGAAATTACCCCACGCGGTCTCTGATTATTTAACGCAGTGAGAGGCCTTGGTCTGTGCCTGGCAAGTGATGAGTCAGAGTCGGGCCGGGCCCTGATTGGCTGAAAATGGCTGAGGGGGCCAGTGCTCTGAGTTTCTGCCCAGCAAGTGGATCGTCATCAGTGCCGCGCGTTCTGATTGGCCGGGATCTGTTTTGGGTGGGGACAGGAGGAACTGGGGTTACTTGGGTTTTATTTGGGTTTATCTTGGGTTTTACTTGTTTATTTCTGTTTATTTGGGGTTATTTGGAATTATTTGGGTTTGTTTGGGCTTATTTGGGTTTCTTAGGGATTATTTGGAATTATTTGGGGTTCTTGGGGTTTATGTTGTTGTATATGGGGCTTTTTTAGGTGTGCTTGAAATCATTTGGGGTTTTTTGGGTCTAATTTGGGGGTTTTTGGTGGGTTTTTTTGAGTTATTTGGATTTGTTTGGGGTTATTTGGGGGACTTTTAGGTATTGTTTGGGGTTTTGGGGGGTTATTTGGGGTTTATTTCGAGTGTTTTGGGGTTATTTTGGGTCATGTGGGGTCAAAAAATGGGGGAATGTTTCTCCTGCAAAAACGGGAATTTTTCCTTAAAAATCCAAGAGTCCTGGCCCATGGCCCCTCCCAATCTGACCAAGTTTTGGTCTGGGGGCATTTTTGGGATTAGTCTGGAGGCAAAGGACACACTGTTGGCTCACTTGAGTAATAGTGGCATTTAAATTCCTGCCAATGATTCTCTCAATCAAATGGGTATTCAGGGCATCTATTCCCCAGTGTGTTTTCTGGTGCTCCTCCCTTCCTAGTGACTACAAGAAATGGGAAGGGATTACCAGCTTCCCTTCAATGGCAGCCCACCCTTCTTGGTTGTTTGTCCCTTTTTGATCTTTGATTAGTTTTCTATCTTTCTTATTGTATTCTGGCTTACCTTCAAGGGAAATTTGTCCACCTGAATTAGGACTCCTTCAACAGTTACCTCACCTTTTGCTGCTTCCTTTGCCTCTCCATCCACCAGCTCATTTCCTTCTTCCAGTTCTGAGCTCACTCTCTGGTGTGCCTTAATATGCATAATTGCCACTTTTCAGGCAGCTGAACTGCTTCCAGCAGCTGGATTATCTCTTGTGCATGTTTGATGTTCTTTCCTTGTGAGGTCAGCAGTCCCCTCTCTCTCCAGGTGGCTCCATGTGCATGTACGACTCCAAATGCATACCTCGAGTCTGTATAAATGTTTATTCTCTTTCCTTTTGCCATTTCTAAGCCAAAAGGAAAGAGAATCAGTGCAATTATTTTGGTCTTCTGTGCAGAGGTGCCTGTTGGTAAGGGTCCAGATTCGATTACCTCTCTGCAGGTAGTGACTGCATATCCAGCACGTCCCTTTCCACTGGCAACGTGGCTGCTCCCATCAGTGAACCAGGTCTCTGCACCATCCAAAGGAGTGTCCTTCAGGTCTGGGCATCTGCAGTAAGTAGCTTCAATGGTCTCCAGGCAGTCGTGGTGTACTGCTTCTCCTTGATCCCACTGAGAAAAGAAGCTGGGTTCACAAGGTTAGTGACTACAGAGTCCTTTGCCCAGCATTGACCTCATACCCCAGGTAGATTATTTTCTGTTTCACTACCTGTGCCCTTTTTTTTTTTTTTTTTGATACTCTGTATCCTTGGAGCCCTAGGAAATTCAAAACGCTCACGGTCCAGGCCACACATGCTTCCCTTGTCTGAGTGGCTGTGAGGAGATCATCCACGTACTGCAATAGCCTTCCTTCTTCTTGTGGAGCTTCCCAGGACCCTAGATCTTTTGTCAGTTGTTCTCTAAACAGAGTAGGGGAATTTTGAAGCCTTGAAGGCCTTGAAGCAACACAATCTATGTGAGCTGGGTTTTGCACCTGCTTTCAGGGTTTTCTCATTTGAATGCAAAAATTTTCTGGTTGGCTTCATGGATAGGGAGGCAAAAGAAGGCATCTTTCAGATCTAAAACAGTAAACTAGGTTAGCTCAGGTGCCAAACATGTTAGTAGGGTGTATGGGTTTGCCACAAGGTGTACTGCCTGACCCTAGCTGGTTGTTTACCTTAACTTGCACAGAAGGTGCATTCTCTGCCCTCCCTGCTATGTCAGAGGCCCATACCACAGGAAACACTGGATCCATTATTTTCTTGTTAATTTCATCCTTATT
>CM019931.1:48012-112284 GCA_009764595.1 Geothlypis trichas
GTATTTGATGATTTAATTAGAGAAAAGCAGTCAATTGATGCAGCCCTGGCTGCAGAGAGCGGCCTAAAATGGGGAAAAGATGAACGGCCAGCAGAATAAATCCTACAACACCATGGACCAGCCCCTGGCAACCCGAACCAATTCATAGCAGGAGCCACAGAACCCATTTCTCATTTCAATGGCATCATTCGATTACAAGCTGTCCTTGGAATAACCAACCAGACAGCTCCAGCTCCTGACCTTCCTGCTGACCAACCCACTGAAATGAGGAACACAACACTTAACCATGGGATGGGATCAGATTACCTTTTAGCAGAAAAAAGAGGAGTTTGTGGAAAAGTAAATGACTCAAACTGCTGTTGGCAAGGAGATGACAAAGGAAAAGTAATGAAACAGATAACAAAGGAAATAAGAAAGCAGCTTGTGTATTGGTCAAAAGGTGAAAAGGATGGGAATGGGACACGGTTTTGTGGCTCCATGGCAGAGCATGGCTTAAACGAATGCTGTTTCTCCTCTCATGTGCTACAGCAACTCTCATCTTTGCACCATGCTCCACACCTTGAGGGTGCAGCTCATTCAGCAGCTGAGCGAGGGGATGCAGGCGGCAGCCAGGCCTCCTGATCCAGAAACGGCTACAGAAGGACAGGGAATGAGGGCACTGAGAATAATCCCAGAACCAAAGAGGTCTCAGGAAAAGAAATTGACTCAATCGCAATTAATATATGCAACGACAAGTACTGAAAAAAAACAATAGGAGGAGGGATTGCAAGAAATAAAATGAATGTGCCTTTAGAAAAAGAGATGGTGTGAATCCGCTTGGAGATAGGGCGAGGACTTGTAGAGTTTTAAATAGTTCCTAATCGACAAGGAATACTGCTCAGCCAAGGTCCGGCTAAATTCCTGAACTTCAAGGGGAAGAACAAAGACTTAATGCAGTTATGAATTTAGGGTGTTATACTAAAGGGGGGTGCATAGTAAACAGCACATACAGTAGGTAGATCGAGCAGTCTTGTACCTTCCAAGTATCTCAGACAGTGGGCAAAGGGAGAGGGAGAAGCGGACAGGAAATTAGGATAAAAAACAAGGCCACGTTTTAAAGACCTCCTGGGAAATGCCCCACGGCCTCTCCCTCTGCTCAGCAATAAAGTCACTTTTACAGGACTCCTCTGTCTCCTCGGGCCACAGAAACCTCCGGCCACGGCAATTTCCCCGCACAGCCCCGGCCACGGGGCAGCCCCTCTGTCCCAGCCACAGGAACCGGGCCGAGCCAGCGCTGCTCCGGCAGCGCTCCTGCCGAGGCAGCGGCCGCAAGGAGACCGCGGGCAGCCGCTCCCGCAGCGCCCTCAGGCCAGCGGCAACACGGGCCGGACACGGCACAACGAACCCGCCTGAGCCCCCTGCCGCCCCCGAGGCCCGCAGCCAGCCCCGAGCCCCCGCACAACCCAGCGCGGCTCCCACCTGCGCTGCGGCCGCCTCCGAGCTCCGCCGCCGCCTCACCGCGCTCCGGCCGCTGCCGCCGCTCCCGGGCCCGCACACACGCTCCGCCAATGCCGCCGCTGCCGAGCCACGGCCCGCCCTCAGCCCGCCCCAGGGGCCCTGCTCCGCCCCGCTCCCACCAATCAGCGCGCCACAACCACGACTGACGCACCATCGCCCAATCGCAGCCAGGGCGGGCTCTGCACACGGCACAGCCTCGCCCCGCGCTCTCAGGGCCCCCCGGGCTGCGTGAGGGCAGAGCCGGAGCTGAGGAACAGCCCTGGAACGGGCCCGGGCCCGAGGGGATTGAGCTCAAAACACAAACAAACTTCTCCGCACTTCCCGCCACGGCTTTCCCGGCACTGCGGCTCCGGTGGCTCCGGCTCAGAGGGAAGCCTTGGAGCCTGACTTCTCTTACCCCTAGTTAGGAGCATCAGGGCATCGCTTTGATTTCCCCCAAAAAGGGAAAACCGCCCCAAATCCCTGTGGATGAGTGTGGGAGGGGAGAGATTTCTGGCAGAAAACTCCAAAAACTCAGAGCAGGATGAGGAGAAGTCAGTGAAGACCCTTAAATCCAGCTTTCCCCACGCCTCCCTCCTTCCAGCTGCACCTCCTACCCCGGCAGTGCCGGAGACAGGGAATGGGGCCGTGCTCAGTTCATGCCCCGGGGCTTCTCCCTCTGCTCAGGGACAGGAGTCGTTCCCCTGCTGCACCCTGGGCTCTCTCCCACCGGAGACTTCTCCAGGAACTTCTCCAAGCTGAGTCCATCCCACGGGGCACAGCCCCCTCCAAGTGCTGCAGCGTGGGTCACTGTGCCCCGGGGTCAGTCCTGCCAGGACAGGCTGCTCCAGCGGGGCCCTCTGGCCGCGGGGTCACAGCCTCCTCTCAGGCATCCCCGTGCTGCAGCGTGGCTGCTCCAGGGGCTGCAGGGGGATCTCTGCATCCCTATGGATCTGCAGGGGGATCTCTGCAGCCCCATGGATCTCTGCATCCGACACCGCCGGTTTTGCAGATACCAGGAATAGGCTGAGCTCTTCCTGAAGCTCTTCTCACATTTCCCTCACCCTTCCCGGCACAGGGAGGCTTTTACCTCCTCACAACTCCCCGGGCTGGGTTTGCAGCCCCTCCTCGTGTGGGATCTCTGGGCCTTTTCCTCCCCATTGGATTCCTGCGCCGTGGAGCCGTTCCAAATGGCCTCTTCCACGAGGTTCTGTGGCAGGGATTTGTTCTCCCTGGTCTCTGCCCGCAGCTCAGTGCCTGGGGGAGGAAGGACAAGGAGAGGAAGAGACAGGGAGAAGGGAAAAGGAAAAGGCAGGAGGAGAGGAAGGAACAAGGGAGGAAGGAGATGGGAAAGGAACATGGATGGATGTAGGACAGAATGAGGAGAAGAAGGAGGGTGGACAAGGAGAAGATGGGATTTGCCTCCATGCCAGAGGGAAGGGGAAGGAGATCCCCCCAGTCCATCCCTGGCAGGATGGCGTTGGCAGTGAGGCTGTCCTGCAGCGATGCTGGGCTGGGAGATGGAGCAGCAGAGAGGGGAAAGGGGCAGTGATTCCTCCTGCCCTGCCTGGCTGTCCCAGTCTGGAGCGTCCTGGCGCTGCCGAGGCCCTTGGAGCGTCCGGCACTCAGGAGCCCGAAGCTCACGGCTGCTTTATAAAGCTGACAAAGTCGGCAGGATGGGTCTGGGCTATGATCTGCAGCAAACTGGGTTTATTGGCACAGGAACAGGGGACAGAGCTGAACAGGGCCCAGGCACAAAGACAGGGTGCAAGCTGAGGGCACAGGGGGTTTTTCTATGGGGTAGTGAGGGTGGAGCTGAGGGTCAGGGTCCAATGGATATGGGGGAAAATGGTGCAAAGGAGGGGTTAAGGGTCGTGTCAGCTAATAGGGAAACAGGGGCAGAGGAATGCAGTAAAGTAGGGCCAATGGAGGGACAGAGAGGGAGAACATTCTAGGGACTAACCAGAGATGGGTAACAGGGGGTGAACTAGGGTAATTAGGCCAACGGGCCAATGGAGTGTGATAAATAGGTATGATTCGTGCTGATAAAATTGAAACAATAATCAATATTGGTACAGTAATTATATTAATTAGGAATAATAAAAATAGTTAAAAGTGGTAATGCCAAAGAAGAGAAGGAGAAGAGGAGCTCCACCCCCCCCCCCCCCCAGCAGATGTTCACAAGGACAAGAAAAAAGAAGCTGAAGATATAGTTACTAAAAATGAGCAGAAAAGAAGGAAAACCTAGTCAGGTCCCAGAAAATGCTAATTATAAGGGATTTATTGCTTTGATATGTAGATATAGTGATATGTTAGTTTTGGCTTTTTTTGTAGTGGCTTAGTGTGCATGTGTAACCCAAAGGTGAATTAAAGGACACAGAGGAAGACTAAGAAATCTTCATCAGATGACCCCCAAAAGACTTGTCTGACCACTAAACTGAGTAGTAGCGCATGCGTGGTAAAAGTAGTGATGAAAGCAGAGAAAGAAATATGACGAACCAAAAATATGAAGAGATAGTATTAACCCATGGCATATACAAGAGTATTTTTACTTAGCAAGCTTATACGTGAAGTAGCAGAGGTCCCAGAGCCCTGCACTCCGTACCCCGCGGTTATCTTTTGCTTATGTGCTATTATTTGAACCAAATTATCCCTTATTTATATATTTTCTAAACTATTTAATTAAAATTGCTGCTATCTCAAATATTGTTTAGGTTTTTTTTATGAAAAGATAATTAAGCAAACATAACAAGGTAACATAACTTTCCATAAATCAGCATGTGCCTGCAAAGATCTATGGGAGAAGCCAGCTTCTCACCATAGCCTTGAAATCTATTCTTCTTATTGGGGACCAGTCCTCCATAGGTGGGAGATTGAGACTCCCATGGGCCTCCACACCAGTGCATCTTCCTTTTCCTTGCAGCCTCCTTCTCCTCCGTTCAGGCAAAGTTTAGGATTGACAAATCCTGGCTTTGGGGGAAAAACAAGGGTTGAGCACCTTGGGCTTTATGAGAAAGGAGCCTCACTCTTTAGAATTTTTGAAAGTTTAATAAGGAATAATAAGGGACAGATCAGTAACAGCATTGGGTGCTTGGCCATGGCCAGAGGCACACGGGTTAACCACAGCAACTCTTCTAGTCTAGTTTCTCCATTGTATTGTTCAACCTGAAAATGTGAAGCAAGTGCATCAGCTCTAAAGTTACCTTGCAAGAAAACCCCACACCAACCCAACATTCCCAACCCCAAAACCAACAAATTATCTGCAGGAGTTTCTAAAAGAGGTTTTGAGAGATGATCTCCTCCCTGATTCTTCTCACTGGGAAACTTGTTGAAAACATGAAGATGATTGTTTAACATCCCTATAGTCTAACATATTTCTTTCCTAGTCCAAGCTACTTTCCCTGTGTCACCAAGCCTGAGCTTTCAGCATCACAAACCTCCTGTTTCTTGCCTGGCAGTTTCTGGGATGGGGCATCAGGAATGCATTTCCTTGAGTGGCAGTGGCACTGCAGAGATGCACTTGATGTAACAATCCTCTGAAATAACACAGGCAGACCATGGGACCCTCCTGCCCGCGCTGCCGCTTCCTCTTTGCCGCCCTTCCCTCATTTCCCCTTCCACATCCTCTCCCCTCCCACCTCCGGCCGCTCCCAAATCACTTTTGGGGTCCCATTTCCTCCATTTTCCAACAAATCCCCCAATCCCCAGTCCCCTCCCGCTCAGTTTTGGGGTCCCCCCTCCCCTTTTCACCCGCTCCCCATCCTCTCCCACCCCTCCCTCCCCTCCCCGCACCCCTCAGCCCCTCCCGCTCTCCCTTTGGGGGTCCCCTCCTCCTCCCCCTCCATTCCGGGCTCCCCCCTTCGCCCCCTTTTCCCCCTTCTCCCCCCCTGTCCCAGCGCCTCCCGCCCCCCCGCTCACCCGAGAGCTCCGCGCCCGCAGCCGGGGGGGCTCCCAGCACCGCCAGTGCCACCAGTAGGGCCCCAGCTGCCGCCCCGAGCCCCATGGCCGGGGCCGGGCAGGGAGCAGCAGCCCCAAAGCAGCCGCGCTGCGCTGGGCAGCGCCAGTCCGGAGCAGGGCGGGCTCGGCAGCGCCGCGCGCTCTCATTGGCTGCCGCCGATTTTGGGGGGCGATCGGCCACGGGCTCTGCCCGGCAACCGATGAGGCAATCCAACGCCCCGAGCTCTCATTGGCTGCGCCGCCTCCTGCCTGCGCTGCCATTGGCTGAGGGGTTCCCGGGACGCTGCAGCCCCGGGCTGGGGGTGTTTTGGGCAGGGGGAACCTTGGGGCGCTGGGCAGGTGCGAGCTCAGGTGAGCTCAGCAATGCGTGCCCAGGTGCGCGGGATCTCAGGGGTGCCCGTGGCGAGCGGTGACGCTGGTCTGATGCTGGACACCCCCAGAGCCGCTCTGTCCCTGCCCCCGCAGCCGCACAGGGACAGAAAATGGAACCGAGGGTTCCTGCGTGGGGACAAGGACCGGGAGAGATCCCTCAGCAAATCCCACACGGGCACAGCTGCAGCTGAAAAAGGGGGTGTCTGCAGCCAGCGGGGCGTGCACAGCATCTGCAATGAGCCCTGGCGGGTTCTGTTCCCTCAAGCAGGGAGTCTGTGCCAGCAGAGCCTGGAACTCCCTCCGTTTGCTGCTCCAGCCAAGAACTGACCCAGCCCAGTCTTTTGTGCTGTTCTCTTGCTTGCTGTGGGAAGGGACTGTGGCTCCTGCAGGGATGCTGAGAAAGCAAAATGCTCTCTCGGGGTTGCCTTGCTCCGTGGCATTTCCCACCACTGGCAGTTTTTCTCCTAACAGCATCTGGTTCATGCTCCCTCTCCCATTGCAGGGCACCTCATGTCTGGATTCCGAGCAGCTCCTCCTTCGGTGAGTGGGAAAGGAACCTTTGGTGTTTGGAATTGTGCAGCAAGTTGTGAGCTCGGCATGTGGCAGCCCAGTGCCAGCCTGAGAGGCTGAAGGGAAGTTCCTGTCAGTGTCTTTGCAGCAGCAGCAGCAGCAAAGGGATCCCCAGCAGTTTTCTCCTTTTCTGCTGAAGAGCTTTTGAAGAGCTGCAGGTCTGGCTTTGCAGGCAGAGGATTGCTTGCTGGCTTTAGCCATGGTGGAATATGGAATTCCCAACAAGAAGTGGCAATGTCGACTTAGCCCATTGTTAGTTGGAACAGCTCCAAACCCAATTTCTGCTTAGTGCAGCTGGATGTGCAGCTGAGGATAAATAAGGTGATAACTGACACAGAACTTCCCGTCCCTCACGCTGCCGTCTGTCCACAGGGCACAAAAGCAGCACCAGCACCTCCTGGGGCTCCCTCTGCTTCCAAAGAGGAGGCCCAAGAGGAGGCAGACAGCAGTGAGCTTCCCGCTGCTCTGGGGGACGATGGTGAACTTCCCTCAGTGCCGGGAGATGACAGTGAACTTCCCGCTGCTCTGGGAGACGAGGGCGAACATCCCGCGGGGTGGGAATGCAACGGCGAGGCTCCCGCGGGGTGGGACAAGGACAGGGGACATCTCCCGGCGTGGGACGAGGACGGTGGATGTGCCCTGGTGTGGGACCAGAATGGCCCAGCTCCCATGGAGTGGGGTGAGCACAATGGACATCTCCCGGTGTGGGATGAGGATGGAGGACATCCTGTGGCTTGGGAAGAGGAGAGTGAACATCTCCCAGCATGGGAAGTGGACAGTGAACATCCCCTGGCTTGGAAAGATGATGGTGAACCTGCAGCATTTTGGGAAGAGGACGGAGAGCCTCCCTCTGCTTGGGAAGAGGACAATGAACCTCCCTCCGCTGTGGGATCCTGGGCTGAACATTCTGACAGCAGCACAGCCCTGCAGCCAGAGGGGAGAGGGGAGTGGTGCCTGATGCAGCTGAGTACGTCTGCTCTGTTCCTGGGTGCCCGAGCAGGTGCTGTGTGTGTGTCTCGGCATCAGCTGCACCCAGTGCTGCTCTGCAGCTGAATGTCACAGAGCCATTTATTGTCCTTCCCCAGCTGACACCAAGGGGCTCACGGCCCCAGGGAGTGGGGCTGGTTCTGGCTCTGCTGCAAGGCGGGCTCTCACTCTGGGAGGGAGCCTCTTCCATGTGGTTTCTTTCAGGGAACGCCGTGAGCGAGGCGGAGCCTGCCCAGAAATACCTGGAAGTGGAGCAGATTGGCCAAGGGTGAGTGCACGGCAGCTACTTCTGCACAAGCAGGGCCGGGTGTTGGGCTGGTGCAGGATCAAGTGAGAAGTCAGGAGAGCTCCAAGCACCTTCAGACACTGGGCTACCATCCTGCTGTCTCTCAGTCCTGATCAGAATTGATAACTGTGGTCAGAAGGTGCCGTCAAAGGCCCCTGAGGCTGGCAGTGTCCTGCCTGCAGCAAGGAGCAGGACCTGCAAGATCTTCTGTCCCTGGAACTGGATTGACTAAAAGAGCAACTCACCATCTGGTGACTGTCAGAAAACAGTTCTCAAGAAGATTTCTTTCAAATATTTTCCTTCAAAAAATATCCACTGGTCAGGATTATCAACCTAATGGTTTAGAAACAGAAACCAGAGATGAACTAATAAGTGCTCTATTCTAGCACAGGTAGCAGACCCCATCCATTCAGTAACAGACACAGAGCTGATGCACTCTGGGGGAAAATGCATCACCTGCCTGATGGCAGGGCCCTTGTGGAACCTGCAGGTCTTAGGCAGGAAATGGAAAAGGATGAAATGCATTCTTTTCCAGTTCTTTAGACACCCATTTCTCACCTCAGGTTTTGAACTAAAGCAATTCAGCGTGGACATTTGGGATTTGCTCCAGCCCAGTTCCTTCGTGTTGGGTCTCAGTTTTCTCTTGCACACCTTGCATGGCAGAGGGCTGGTGGCTGCTGTGCTGTTGTTGGAAGGGTCGATGCACCCAGGTGTTTGTGAAGGCTGCAGGCAGCAGAGATCTCCTGTCTGGGCTGGCTTTCACTGCCAGGGCCTAAAGCGCTGCTTCTTTCTTCTCTGCTCTTTTGTCTCCAGGGCTTTCGGAGCCGTTTCTAAAGGACTCGACAGGGCCACTGGAGGAGAGGTCAGTGCCAACACGCCCAGCACGGCTGGCAGCTCTCCAGGCCTTTCCCCTCTGCTGGGAGCTGTGGCTGCAGCTCTGGGGGCCAGCAGAGCTTTCCTGCCCAGGCTGCTCCTCTGAAGGCACAGCAGTGTCAGCCTGCAGAGCACAGCTGGGACAGACTTGGTCCTTCTGAAGTGCCCAAGGAATGCAAGGAGGGCAGCGGTGTCTGTCAGAGCAGGACACCCTGGCTTGGTCTTCATATCTAAAAGTGTGAATGCATCAGCTGCTGGAGACTGAGGCCCAATTAATCTTCATCCCAGCCTCAGACAGGAACATGATTTAGCTCTTCTTAGCTAAACTATAACACTATTATTTCCATCCTGCCTTTCATCTTCAAAGGATACCTCAAGGCCTAATTAGGGAGAGATCCTGCTTGGGCTCAGTTTGGGGTTTTAGTCCAACTTCAGCTGTTCACAGAGAGAGAGGGAGAGAAATGAGAGGATGGAGTGTCCAGAGCAAAGCTCTCTCCTAAATCCTGCAGTTGTGTTTGGGTCTGGTGTCAGTGACAGCCTGTGACAGGGATCACCTGAGCAATGGGTGTGTGTGTCTGCTTTGTTGTGCAATCCCAAACAGAGCAGTTGGATCTGAAATCATGACCAAATCCCATAGAATTGATAAAGGGTTCCTGGCTGTTTTGCTCTGCTTTCACAGAACCAGAATCACCTCTGCTTGCAAAATGTGTTTGAATAATAATAATGAGAGTGTTGAGGCCATTAGAGAAGACTGTAGGTGCAGAGAATGTTGTTAGAGCTCTGAGGCTGACAGCTGAGGGATCATTTCTGCAGAGCTTGCAAGGCCAAATGTCTCTGGCCATGTGTCCTGGAAGCAGCCCCCAGCTGGCAGAGCAATGGGCTGTGGGAATGGCCCTTGCTGAGCTCTGGTGTCCCATCCCAAGGCAGTTTGGCACAGCCCGGCTCCGGCGCTCCAAAAAGACTCGCCCCGTGTTTGCTGTGGCCTCCTGGCACAGACTCCTCCAGGGAAAGGGCTGCAATGTCCCTTCAGGTGGCCATAAAGAAAATGAGTCTCAGAGGGCAGAACAGGGAACGAGCTGTGAATGAGATCCTGCTCCTGAAGGACAAGAAGAACCCCAACATTGTCAACTCTTTGGACAGCTGAGTGCTTCAGCTCTTATCCCGTGCCCGGGCCCTGCGTTAACCTTTCCTGGCATCCGGAGTCTGTAGCCTGGTTTGAAAATGCCTGACCCAGCCACATCTTCCCAAAACAACAGCCTGGCAGTTCACTCCCTCCATGTGCTTTTCTTGCTTTGCTTTGGTTTTTCCTTCAAGTTGACCCCGTTTGCTGTGTCTTCCAACAAGTGCTGATAAACCACAGCAGAAATTATTTCCCTTGGCTTCTTCTTCCCAGCCCTTTTCCATTGCTACAGTTGCCAGGAAGATCGGGTTCTTGTTTCCAGAAATGCCTCATTTGCCCATTTTTCACTGGCCTTGCCTGTTTCTGAAGGGACTTTCTGAAAGGTTTTCTGACTGCTTTTGTCCCAAGTGCTGCACGGCCTCCTCCCCTGGATACCCTGGCAGTTGTGTTGCCTTGTTCTGGAGGGAATGGTGGAACTGATGAGTTCAGAAGCTGAACCAGCTGGGGCCAAGGGTTGTGGTTCCACATTGATCTGGGCTGTTGCTAAACTGCATTTTTCACCTGCTTGCCATCTAAGGCCTCTCCTTTCTCACAGCTGTCTCCTTCTCCTTTAGACTGTGCAGATTCCAAGGGCTCTGCAGCCTGGCAGGAATGTCTCTGCATCTGATTCTGTCCTCACTGACAAGTGACCTGGAAACAAAACTCCACTCCAGGCTTTCCATGGGGGAATTGAGCTCTGCACATTCATCTCCATGCCATTGCTTTCCTCTTCCAGCTTCCTTGTTGATGGAGATCTCTGGCTGGTGATGGAATACATGGATGGAGGAACTTTGCGGGACCTTGTCAGACAGACACGCATGGCTGAAGGAGAGATGGCAGCTGTCAGTCGGGAGGTGAGGGATCCTGCTTGTCACTCCCATGGCTGGGACACGATGGTCCTTCCAAACAGGGCGTGAGAACAGGAGTGGCTCCATGCTCAGGGCTTTGTTTCTGTGTTGTTTTATGAGCTGGAGAAGAAAGAGCCTCTGCAGTGAACGGCCTGCCAGCATCACTGCACTTCTACTCTGTTCTTGTTCTCTCTCCTGCTGTTGTGGTACTCTCTGTCTGCTTTGGATTTGATTTGCTGTTCTCAGCTTTGCCTTGAACCGTTTGCCTGGAGCTTGTGTGCACTGCACTCCTGGCCTGTCACAGCAAAGCTGCTGCTGGCACAATTCTGAACTGTCCTTTCTGGTGTGATCTATTCCGGCCATTGGTTTTTGCCCTCGTGTTTCTTGTTCTCTCTCAGTGTCTGCAGGGCCTGGATTTCCTCCATTCCAAGCGGGTGATCCACAGGGATCTGAAGAGCTCCAACATCCTCCTGGGCATGGCCGGCTCTGTCAGGCTGGGTGGGTGTTCCTGGCCAGGCACGGCGCTCCCGGGCTGCGGGTGTGGGGCTGCTTCCCAGTGAGGGCCAGAGCCCCACAAGGGCTGCTGGGGGCACTGCCCGGGCCCTGCTGCCAGCTGAGAGCGGCTGCCCCTGCAGAGAGCTCAGGAGAGGAGCAGGGTGCCAGCAGTGCCTTTGCTCTGGCCATGGCCCTGCCAGAGGGGCAGCAGTGGGAATCTAAAGCTCCAAGGGAATCAGTAAAAGCCACTGCAGGAAAGCTGAGGGTTTCTTAAGGGTCCAGTTCCATCTTTCCTTGGCTACAGCCCTGAGTGCTTTTCCAGCTGACTTCACTACTGCACTCTCAGACTGAGCGTGGGGAATCTTTGTGCTTGGTTTCCTCATTCCAGCTGCCTTTGACAGGGTTTGTTTCTGTCCTCAGCTGATTTTGGCCTCTGCGCTCAGCTCAGCCCTGGGCAGGACCAGCGCAGCTCCATGGTGGGCACTGCTCACTGGATGGCCCCACAAGTTGTGACCAGATCTCCTTATGGCCCCAAGGTGGACATCTGGTCCTTTGGCATTGTCACCATCGAGATGGTGGCAGGAGAACCTCCTTACTTCAGGGAAACGGGGGCCATGGTAAGAGGCAAATTCTCCAGGGGCTGCAGAGGCCTGTGAGCACAGGGGGACCCTGCACTGGGAGCAGCAGCTGGAGGTTTCTGCACATGGGAAGGGAATTCCCACAGGACTCCAGCCTCAACACAGACGAATATTCTGCAATCTCCAGCAACAATTTGCTTTGGGATTTATGTTGTTGCAGCTCTTCTGGCTGTGAGGATGACCTGAAAATGTGAAGCAAGTGCATCAGCTCTAATGTTACCTTGCAAGAAAACCCCACACCAACCCCACATCCCAACCCAAACCCAACAAGTTTTCTGCAGGAGTTTCTAAAAGAGGTTTTGCGAGATGATTTCCCCCTGATTCTTCTCACTGGGAAACTTGTTGAAAACATGAAGATGATTGTTTAACATCCCCATAGTCTAACATATTTCTTTCCTAGTCCAAGCTACTTTCTCCGTGTCACCAAGCCTGAGCTTTCAGCATCACAAACCTCCTGTTTCTTGCCTGGCAGTTTCTGGGATGGGGCATCAGGAATGCATTTCCTTGAGTGGCAGTGGCACTGCAGAGATGCACTTGATGTAACAATCCTCTGAAATAACACAGGCAGACCACACTGACTCTGGAAAATGGCCTGTAAAGCTGGTGTCCATATTTGGAGAAGCAAAATGGGCTATTTCTGATGGAGGTTCCTACTAACAAAGCCAGCCAATGAAACTGGCTCTCAAGGCGAGATCATTTGGATGTTGCAGTGGCTGTGGCAGCCCCAGGGTTTGGGTTTCTTGGCTGGCATAGCAAAATGAGGTCTGAGCAGCATCTCTGGCAGGGAGGAAAGTGCCCCTGGAGCTGGGGCTGAGGCCCCGGGCTGGATGTGAGCCCGTGTGGGT
Source organism: Geothlypis trichas (assembly GCA_009764595.1). Lineage (NCBI taxonomy): Eukaryota > Metazoa > Chordata > Aves > Passeriformes > Parulidae > Geothlypis > Geothlypis trichas. The sequence goes on from CM019931.1 coordinate 60,519, forward strand.
GTGAAGGAAGCCGGCAGAGCGCTGAGTTTGCTTTCCCTGCAGGCTCGCGCTCGGATCCGGCAGAACGGGACCCCGCAGCTGCAGGAGCCCCGGCGCCTGTCGGCTCTGCTGCGGGACTGCCTCGAGTGCAGCCTGGAGCCGCACGAGGAGCGGCGCTGGGCTGCCCAGGAGCTGCTGCAGGTCAGTGCCAAGGGCTGCAGGGGAAGCAGCAGCGCCACGGAGGGGTTTTCTTGTGGGGCCCCCTCCGACAGTCTCCAGTCTGGCTGCGTCCCACACGCAGAGCAAGCAGAATCCTCGCCTGCTGTGGCTTGGCAGGCTCCTTTCCAGCTCAGCTGGACCTGCTGCCCCACAGCGAGCAGGGACATCTTCAAGCAGGTCAGGGGGCCCAGAGCCCTGCCTGAGCTGAGCTTGGATGTTTCCAGGGAGGAGGCACCTCCCACATCTCTGGGCACCTTCTGTCACTGTTTCCCCACTCTCCTGGGTAAAAAATTCTGCCTTAGATCTAATCTGAGCCTGCTTCCCTCGAGTTTCAAACCATTTCCCTTTGTCCTGTTGCAACAGAGCCTGTGAGGAACTTGACTCTGGAAAGTAACAGTTCATTTCTTTCCTTTCTATCCTTTGGGCAGCACCCATTTTTATCATCAGCCAAGCCTCTCTCCAGCCTGACCCCTCTGATCACTGCAGCAAAGCAACTGAGGGAGCAGCGGAGGAGATGAAGCACTTGAGGACAGCTTTCAGTGACAGTAGTTAGGACAACTAGTTAGTTATGGTAGTTAGCACTGGTAGTTAGTTATGGTAGTTAGGACAGCCTGTTTGTTGTGGCAGTTTTTTGAATAAAAACTCTCTTAAACCTCAACTGCCCTGACGTGTCCCTTCCTTGTCCCGCTGTGCCTCAGCTGCCCGGAGCAATGTGAGGGGAGAGCGGGCCCAGCCTGGCCCAGAGCTGAGCCCCAGCAGAGCCCTGGCAGAGCCCAGAGCAGCCTCGGCACCTGCAGAGTCAGCCTGGAAGGAGGCGCTTGGAGCCTTCTGGGCTGCACCCGGCTCTTGCTCACAAACTGTGTGTGCTGGAAAATGCCACCGGCTCTGCCAGAGGGCAGAAGGGGCCCGGGGAAGGCCCAAGTGCTCCATGCAAGGGAAAAACCTGCCCTGGCTTTGTTATAAATAACTGGGGAGTGTTGGCTTTTGCTATTATGTATTGACTTCTGCAAATTATTCTTAATCACAGCGAGTTTGATAGAGTACAGTTTGTAATCACTTTTAACTGCTTTTGCTGTAGTGTAATTTGTCAGCTTTTTGTGGCCAATGCCCTGGCCCCTGTGTAGCTCATATCCTCAGAACATCATTTATGGATGATATTTTAGTTTGTGGACAGTGTGAAAAACATACATTATAGTTTTGTCTTTCACAAGATATTAAAGTGGATGCCATGTGTTGTGCATTATAATGTTAACTTTTGCAGAAGTAGCTGTAGCTGTGAAATAATAACTAATGCTTTTATTTTTGTAAATAACTGACAATAATAACTCAGAGATATTTGTGAAATAGCTAATGTTCATTTAAAGTACTTGTGGAAATAGCTAAAACTGTCTGCATGGTCAGATAACATTGAAGGAAGGGATGTGATGAGGACCCCTGCCACTGACCCTTCCTCTGTCAATAACTGTCACCTGCTGAAACCACAGAACAGGGCCCTTGTGAGGGAGTGACACACAACCCTCAAAACAGCAATCCACCATTCCTGCACGTGCTCTAAAAAGGTGAGTTGGGGGTGAAACCAACCTAAAGAATTCCTGGAACATGTAAACGAGTTCAAAGAAATGTTTGAATATGTATAATCATTATGAATATGTGTTTGAACAATACAATGGAGAAACTAGACAAGAAGAGTTGCTGTGGTTAACCCGTGTGCCTCTGGCCATGGCCAAGCACCCAGCGCTGTTACTGATTTGTCCCTTATTATTCCTTATTAAACTTTCCAAAATTCTAAAGAGTGAGGCTCATTTCTCACAAAACCCAAGGTGCTCCACCCCTTGCTCTTCCCCCAAAGCCAGGATTTGTCAATCCATGAAAATTCCCTCTCCCTGGCATCTGCTGTGAGATGGTACCCGGGAATAAGCAAAACAGGTTCTTACTTAGGGAAAAGAAAAGAAAGAAAACTTTATTAACTAAACTACAAAGCTAACCACAAAGAAAGGAAAATAAACACAAGGAAAATGAAAACTATACAGAAACACTCCAACACTTCCTCCTCTACCAAATCCTCAGTACATTTACATTTCCCAAATCATCAAACCTCGGTCTGGCACCACCCTTTAGATAATCAAATCTTCAGCTCATGAAGAGGTAGACGGAGTCATTTCTCATACCATGGATTCCTTGTCACAAAACAGCACCGCCCGGAGTTCTGCTATCTCGTGACATCTTTCCATGCCAAGGTGCTCTCACCACCAGGCAGGGGACAGAAGCGTGCTTTCAGGGTAGGCCTTTGGACCTTTTAAGGATGCCTTGTCTCGTTCCAAGCAGAGCACAGTCTCATCTCTGGGACCTTTGTCCCTCCCATTTCCTTTTTCACCCCCTGGGGCCGAGGGGTCTCAACACCGAACTCTCGTGCTCTGAGTCTTTGCTTCCCCCCTGAAATGCAGTGTCTGTATCACCAGGAAACAGTTCGTGAATTTTTACAACGAGAAAACGTCCAGCCAAAATTGCTACTTCCATCTTCTCTCCATTCCTTCAACACCTCTCCTTCTTTTGCCAGACCTCACTCACCGGCCTATTTCTTCCTTCATCCTCCACTCTTATCCTTCTCTAGAAAGAGTACTGTTCTGTAAAGTTTCATTATCCACAAAAGGGTTAAAAGTCTCTCTCGAGCGAGCGGCTGGACTGCCCACTGCCCCCTCCTTCTCCTCCCAGCCGTGCTGCCTGCCGCTGGGACATGATATCAGGTTCAAGGTAAACTCAGTTCGGCACAGGCTGCATTTCTCTCCATCTCCAATAGATGATGGGGGGGGAATGGGGGGTAAACAGGTCTTTCGGGGCCCCCAATCCACCCTTCCACTGGCGTCATAAACTTTGTCTGGACAGAGGAGAAAGGAGGCTGCAAGGAAAAGGAAGATGCACTGGTGTGGAGGCCCATGGGAGTCTCAATCTCCCACCTATGGAGGACTGGTCCCCAATAAGAAGAATAGATTTCAATGCTATGGTGAGAAGCTGGCTTCTCCCATAGATCTTTGCAGGCACATGCTGATTTATGGAAAGTTATGTTACCCTGTTATGTTTGCTTAATTATCTTTTCATTAAAAAAACCTAAACAATATTTGAGATAGCAGCAATTTTAATTATATTGTTTAGAAAATATATAAATAAGGGATAATTTGGTTCAAATAATAGCGCATAAGCAAAAGATAACCGCGGGGTACGGAGTGCAGGGTTCTGGGACCTCTGCTACTTCACGTATAAGCTTGCTAAGTAAAAATACTCTTGTATATGCCATGGGTTAATACTATCTCTTCATATTTTCGGTTCGCCATATTTCTATCTCTGCTTTCATCACTACTTTTACCACGCATGCGCTACTACTCAGTTTAGTGGTCAGACAAGTCTTTTGGGGGTCATCTGATGAAGATTTCTTAGTCTTCTTCTGTGTCTTTTAATTCACCTTTGGGTTACACATGCACACTAAGCCACTACAAAAAAAGCCAAAACTAACATATCACTATATCTACATATCAAAGCAATAAATCCCTTATAATTAGCATTTTCTGGGACCTACCTAGGTTTTCCTTCTTTTCTGCTCATTTTTAGCAACTATATCTTGAGCTTCTTTTTTCTTGTCCTTGTGAACATCTGCCGGGGGGGGGGGGGGTGGAGCTCCTCTTCTCCTTCTCTTCTTTGGCATTACCACTTTTAACTATTTTTATTATTCCTAATTAATATAATTACTGTACCAATATTGATTATTGTTTCAATTTTATCAGCACGAATCATACCTATTTATCACACTCCATTGGCCCGTTGGCCTAATTACCCTAGTTCACCCCCTGTTACCCATCTCTGGTTAGTCCCTAGAATGTTCTCCCTCTCTGTCCCTCCATTGGCCCTACTTTACTGCATTCCTCTGCCCCTGTTTCCCTATAAGCTGACCCGACCCTTAACCCCTCCTTTGCACCATTTTCCCCCATATCCATTGGACCCTGACCCTCAGCTCCACCCTCACTACCCCATAGAAAAACCCCCTGTGCCCTCAGCTTGCACCCTGTCTTTGTCCCTGGGCCCTGTTCAGCTCTGTCCCCTGTTCCTGTGCCAATAAACCCAGTTTGCTGCAGATCATAGCCAGCCCCATCCTGCCGACTTTGTCAGCTTTATAAAGCAGCCGTGAGCTTCGGGCTCCTGAGTGCCGGACGCTCCAAGGGCCTCGGCAGCGCCAGGACGCTCCAGACTGGGACAGCCAGGCAGGGCAGGAGGAATCACTGCCCCTTTCCCCTCTCTGCTGCTCCATCTCCCAGCCCAGCATCGCTGCAGGACAGCCTCACTGCCAACGCCATCCTGCCAGGGATGGACTGGGGGGATCTCCTTCCCCTTCCCTCTGGCATGGAGGCAAATCCCATCTTCTCCTTGTCCACCCTCCTTCTTCTCCTCATTCTGTCCTACATCCATCCATGTTCCTTTCCCATCTCCTTCCTCCCTTGTTCCTTCTGGTTCCTTCCTCTCCTCCTGCCTTTTCCTTTTCCCTTCTCCCTGTCTCTTCCTCTCCTTGTCCTTCCTCCCCCAGGCACTGAGCTGCGGACAGAGACCAGGGAGAACAAATCCCTGCCACAGAACCTCGTGGAAGAGGCCATTTGGAACGGCTCCACGGCGCAGGAATCCAACGGGGAGGAAAAGGCCCAGAGATCCCACACGAGGAGGGGCTGCAAACCCAGCCCGGGGAGCTGTGAGGAGGTAAAAGCCTCCCTGTGCTGGGAAGGGTGTGGGGAATGTGAGAAGAGCTTCAGGCAGAGCTCAGCTGTGCTGTGCTCCGTGGGATGGACTCAGCTTGGAGAAGTTCCTGGAGAAGTCTCCGGTGGCAGAGAGCCCAGGGTGCAGCAGGGGAACGACTCCTGTCCCTGAGCAGAGGGAGAAGCCCCGGGGCATGAACTGAGCACGGCCCCATTCCCTGTCTCCGGCACTGCCGGGGTAGGAGGTGCAGCTGGAAGGAGGGAGGCGTGGGGGAAAGCTGGATTTAAGGGTCTTCACTTACTTCTCATTATCCTGCTCTGAGGTTTTGGAGTTTTCTGTCAGAAATCTCTCTCCTCCCCGACTCATCCACAGGGGTTTGGGGCGGTTTTCCCTTTTTGGGGGAAATCAAAGCGATGCCCTGATGCTCCTAATTAGGGGTAGGAGAAGTGAGGCTCCAGGGCTTCCCGCTGAGCCGGAGCCACCGGAGCCGCAGTGCCGGGAAAGCCGTGGCGGGAGGTGCGGAGAAGTTTGTTTGTGTTTTGAGCTCAATCCCCTCGGGCCCGGGCCCGTTCCAGGGCTGTTCCTCAGCTCCGGCTCTGCCCTCACGCAGCCCGGGGGGCCCTGAGAGCGCGGGGCGAGGCTGTGCCGTGTGCAGAGCCCGCCCCGAGCTCGCTGCCATTGGCCGCTGGTGCCGTCAGTCGCGGTTGCGGCGCGCTGATTGGTGGGAGCGGGGCGCAGCACGGCCCCTGGGGCGGGCTGAGGGCGGGCCGTGGCTCGGCAGCGGCGCCATTGGCGCCGGGAGCGTCTGTGCGGGCCCGGGAGCGGCGGCAGCGGCCGGAGCGCGGTGAGGCGGCGTCGGCGGAGCTCGGAGGCGGCCCCGGCGCAGGTGGGAGCCGCGCTGGGTTCTGCGGGGGCTCGGGGCTGGCTGCGGGCGGAGGGGGCGGCAGGGGGCTGCGGCGGGTCGGTGGTGCCGTGTCCGGCCCGTGCTGGCCCCGGGCTGAGGGCGCGGCGGGAGCGGCTGCCCGCGGTCTCCTTCCCGCCGGGGCCTGGGCAGGAGCCGCTGCCGGAGCAGCGCTGGCTCGGCCCGGCTGCTGTGGCTGGGACAGAGGGGGCTGCCCCGTGGCCGGGGCTGTGCGGGGAAATTGCCGTGGCCGGAGGTTTCTGTGGCCCGAGGAGACAGAGGAGTCCTGTAAAAGTGACTTTATTGCTGAGCAGAGGGAGAGGCCGTGGGGCATTTCCCAGGAGGTCTTTAAAACGTCGCCTTGATTTTTATCCTAATTTCCTGTCCGCTTCTCTCTCTCCCTTTGCCCGCTGTCTGAGGTACTTGGAAGGTACAAGACTGCTCGATCTACCTACTGTATGTGCTGTTTACTATGCACTCCCCTTTAGTATAACACCCTAAATTCATAACTGCATTAAGTCTTTGTTCTTCCCCTTGAAGTTCAGGAATTTAGCAGGACCTTGGCTGAGCAGCATTCCTTGTCGATTAGGAACTATTTAAAACTCTACAAGTCCTCGCCCTATCTCCAAGCCGATTCACACCATCTCTTTCTCTAAAGACACATTCATTTTATTCCTTGCAGTCCCTCCTCCTATTGTTTTTTTCAGTACTTGTCGTTGCAAACATTAATTGCCATTGAGTCAATTTCTTTTCCTGAGACCTCTTTGGATTTGGGATTATTCTCAGTGCCCTCATTCCCTGTCCTTCTGTAGCCGTTTCTGGATCAGCAGGCCTGGCTGCCGCCTGCATCCCCTCGCTCAGCTGCTGAATGAGCTGCACCCTCAAGGTGTGGAGCATGGTGCAAAGATGAGAGTTGCTGTAGCACATGAGAGGAGAAACAGCATTCGTTTAAGCCATGGTCTGCCAGGGAGCCACAAAACCGTGTCCCATTCCCATCCTTTTCACCTTTTGACCAATACATGAGCTGCTTTCTTATTTCCTTTGTTATCTGTTTCTCCACTTTTCCTTTGTCATCTCTTTGCCAACAGCAGTTTGAGTCATTTAATTTTCCACAAACTCCTCTTTTTTCTGCTAAAAGGTAATCTGATCCCATCCCATGGTTAAGTGTTGTGTTCCTCATTTCAGTGGATTGGTCAGCAGGAAGGTCAGGAGCTGGAGCTGTCTGGTTGGTTATTGCGAGGACAGCTTGTAATCGAATGATGCCATTGAAATGAGAAATGGGTTCTGTGGCTCCTGCTATGAATTGGTTCAGGTTGCCAGGGGCTGGTCCATGGTGTTGTAGGATTTGTTCTGCTGGCCGTTCATCTTTTCCCCATTTTTGGCTGCTCTCTCCAGCCAGGGCTGCATCAATTGACTGCTTTTCTCTAATTAAATCATCAAATACTTGCATTCCCAACTGATTTCCCTGAATTTTTGGTAGCAAAACATCCCCATTGCTCTAATATACCCTATATAACACAGACAGTGACAGCACATGTTGGAGTGGGCAGAGGGATGATTCCCCCCCATTTATTTCTAGTGAAGTTTTCCCAACATTCTCCATTTGCTGTTTCCCTTTGCAGCTTCACCCGTTTCTGTTGCAGGGTCAGATATCCTCAGCCTGGGCTCTGCCTTGAGCTGTGCAAATTCCATCAGTGCAGGCAGGCAGAGCTTGGGGTGAGGGGCAGAGGGAATCAGCCCAATTCCTGCCCCAGGCCAGAGACCCAGGTACATTGTCCAGGCTTTGCCCCAGCAGTGTTCATTTGCATTTCTAAAGCTCCTCTGCAGGCTGCCTGGAATGAAGCTTCTCTTGCCGGGCAGCCATCTGGTGAGTCACATGTGGCCCCCCCAGAATCTGCTTTTTAAAAAAAAGTATTAACTATTTACGAGTTAAAAGTATTACGGTTAAAGCTCTTCAGTCTTGCAAAGTGCAACATGAAGGCGAACATGGAAAAACCCAGACCACAAACTGATTCTCATATTTCTGTCCCAAACCTACCTGACAATATAAAGATGGAGTATTATGAAAAATTATTCTCATGTTGTAATTTTGTCACTGAAACTGCAGGGAAAACAAAAACTCTCCAAGAATCTCTTTAGTGTTAGAGAGTCAAGGCATTACTTGGTTGTGGCCAGGATGTGCAACAGAAATAATTTCTTTCACAAATAGCCCGGCTGTGCAGAGAAAATCATTCCATGCCATGTGAGTTTTACTCGATTTTTCCTAAACTTTATGTAGTCTGAACCAATCTAAATCCACTGCTTTAATGTTCATTGCTTCCAAGGTGTGTAAGTTTTTAGTGTTTGGTTTCCTGTTGGACCCGGCTTTCTTCCCCTCTGATGTGAATTCGGTCCACACTCCTGGATTTCCTTCTCAGCCTTTTCCAGAGCAGGTGTGTCCAGCTCTGCCGGGGGCAGTGTCTGGGGTAGCTGTTGGTTGCTGTTTGCTGCTGGGCGTTGCTGTTTTGTTGCTGGTCGTTCTCTCTGTGGGTGTCTTTTGGGCTATTCCCAGTCTGTTGGGATGTTAAACTCATCTCCATTGAGTGGTGTAACACCCCTTTAAAAAAAACCTTTAAAATTTCTTTCCCCAAGGGAAAGGCAAACCTTTGAGTAGAGAAACCTTTCTGAGCAGAGGAATAAGATTGAAAAGAAGCAAAATGGGTGCATTTGGCAGCAGTGCAATCGCAGGCAGCCCAGTGTGTGGGTGTGAGTGAGCCCCAGAGTGGAATTGTGCCGTGGTGTTGGCCAGCAGCTGTGGCAGTGCAGGCCCAGGCAGCGCTGAAGCTGCAGCAGTGGCAGCAAGGCTTGGGCGCAGTGGCTGGAGATGGCAGAGGAGGGTGGGCAGGATTGCAGAGGATTCCAGCAGAGGATGTGTGGGCAGGCGCAGGGGCTTGGCCCGCTGTGGAGCCCTGGCTGCTGCTGCGTTGCCTTCAGGGCAGGCTCAGGGGCGGCCTCCCATGGTCCTGCTGCAGGCGGGAAGTGCAAATGTGCGGGGCTTGAGAGCCCTTGAGGCCAGGCTGAGGGGTCCCCCCGTGTTCAGCTGTGCTGGCGGCTGTTTGTGGCCTCAGGGCCACTTGGCATGGGCCACTTGGCCACCAGTGCTGCTGCTTTGCACTCCTTAGGCAGGAGCCCATGTCCTGGCTGGCTGTTGGGAGCAGCAAAGTCCCAGGGCAGGCTCTGTGCCAGCGCAGCTTCCTGTGGGAGAGATTTCACAGGAGACAGGATTCTGGCCACAGCCTGCCTTAAATGTACATCCCTCATCTCCACCCTGCAGTAGGTGGAGAATTGCCCAGGTAAGGAATTCCAGACATGAATTCCAAGCGAGATAACTGAATATCTGCCTTGGGTCTGGCACTTTTTCTTGCCACAGCCGATGGCAAAAGCTGTACCCATGGCATCCTGGTTTCTATCACCAGCTTCCAAAGGTGTTTCTTTCTTTCCCCATTCATTCTTTCTATCCAACCCGAGCTCTGGAGTTGCCAGGGGTTATGGAGGTCCCATTGTATTCCTAAAGGTGCCATAAGCCCCTGAAGGATCTTTCCTGTAAAATGAGTTCCCCATCTGAATCTATTGCTTCCACAATCCATTATCTTTGAATTATTTGTTTTAGAAATAGGTTAATAAGTGATCCAGTGGTTGCTGAAGCAGTCAGAATTGCTTTTGCCCCCCTGTTAGGTGCCATGGTGTCAGCAGAAGATATTGAAGCCTTCCTGCTCAGGGCATTTCAGTGCCAGGCTCTTACAAGCACCCACAGCTCCGCGGGTTGAGCTGAGCATGGGGCGGTGACCTGCGCTTTGTCTGATTCCCCTTCCTTAACACCAGCCTGTCTTGTAGCTCTTTTCCCTTCTGCTGCCCTTGCAGAGCCATCCACAAACACATTTTCTCCCTCAGGCCAGGGAATGTCCCATCAATGTCTCCCAGCCTGGGTGTGGAGCTCTGTCCCTTGAGTGCAGTCCTGGGTTCCTTGCCAGCCCCTCTCCAGGCTGTTCAAACAGGAGGCTGGGTTCAACCCTTGCCCTGTCCTCAGTTCTAAATCCTCCTGTGCCATTGAACAAGTTTCATACTGTAATAACCGAGCCCTGCTCATCCATTTAGAGGCTCCTTTGGTTGTCAAAGCTTTAACTTGATGCCAGACTTGAACTATAGGAGATCCTCCTGTTGTCATCAGTTTTCAGGCCTCAGCTCCCATGAAAGCTGTGGCTGCACAATTCTGCAGACAATGAGGCCACTCTCTGGCCACTGGGTATAATAACATTCTAAGCACAAGAATTCCTTTGACAAGACCCTTGTTAACATCCACCTAGAATTCAAATTTTTTTTCCCTGTCTGGAAGGACCAAGGCAGCAGCCTCAGTTAATCTTCATTTTAACACTTGAAAATTTTGTGTTTCCTCCTCCTGTCCATCCACCCAGTTTGTTGACAGGCAGTTTAGGAGTGTTGTAGGGAGACATCCCTGGCTCCAAAAGCCCTGCCTTTAACAGGGACTCAATACCAGGCTGTGAGCCCTTCCTTCCCTCTCTTGGAAGAGGGTATTGCTTGTCCTGGTTGCTTTAAAGTAATTTGTAGAGGCTCCATATCTAATTTTCCCTATTCCCTGGGGCTGCCCACACTTCTGGGTTCACTTCAGCATGGGCCTTGTCAGACATTTAGACAGAAATGTAGAACAGAACTAGCCTCTGTATCCCCTTTTACAGTATTAAAAGCCAGCTCTCAAATTCCTTCCTAGTTAATTTCAATCACAGGAAGAATAAAAAGAAATTAATTTATTTCAAACCTATCCCCCACAGCTTCTAATAGTGGTTGAACAAATCATACCTGCTCATCTTTCCCAGTCATTCCCTTAAAAATTTAAAATATTCCTTTACTATTTTCCCGTTTAGGTCTAAGATTCAGAGTGGATTGAGAGGCCCCTGTGTCCATCAGGAAATGCCTCCTCTCAATGCAGACCCACCTGAATGTTCTCAAGGGCTCCAGTGTGGAGGGTCCCTGGTGTGATGGGAGCTGTGACAGCCCTGCCAGTCCATGTCCATCAAGGGCTGGACTTGCTCGTCCTGAGGGTGCTGCTGTCTGTGCTTGCAGTGTCCTTGTGCCCTGCAGCTGGAGGCCTGATTCCTTGCCAGGGGCTGTTTGGGTGGGCTCTCCCCTGCCGAGGAGGGCAATGCCTCTGCCAGGTGCTTGTGGCCGAGCCCGTGCCCTGGGTGCTGGGGCCCCCTTGGGCCCTGGGGCTGATCCCTCAGGGGCTGTAGGAACTGTGCCCTGGCCTTTGCCTTCAGCTTGGCCTTTTGCTGCTCCCTTCTTGCACTCACCTGCTGTGCCTTTGTGCCCAAGTGCTGCAGGGCCTTCTTGTGCCCCTCCTGCAGCCCCCCTCAGTGCCTGTGGGTGCTTGTCTTGCTTTACAAGACGGGTGTCTGCTCGGGAAGGCAGGAAAAGCCTCTCTTGGAATGGAGAATGCAAACCCCCTCCCTCTTAATTTTTAGACTAGTGAAATCAAGGGGCTTTGAGGCAAAGATATGGGAATAGGAATAACAGTTCTTTCCTAGTGTGTATAATAAAGCAAACAAACAACAACAGCTGCGGCAGTAACAGCAAACAGAGGCCGGAGCCAGTCCCGGCCTTTGGGCTGCGGCGCTTTCCCCTTGGGTGCAGTTCCGGGCACGGCCGGCAGGGGCGCTGGTGGCTCCCGCGGGGCAGGGCAGCGCATCCCTCCCATGGGAACCTCTGTGAACGGAAATAGAGCAATCCCTTCATCTAACTCTTCCACTTTTTTACCTTCTATAGCCTTTCTGCCGTGTTTTGGGAAAGAATTTGGAGAGGGCTGCCTTTTAACTGAGCTCCTAGTGTTTGGATAAGGTGCTTCGTGTAGAGAGAGAGAGTTTCCCTGAACAGCTGGAGCTGTGGTTACCAAGGGGACGTAACTCAGAGCAGGATGGGGTGGTCAGGGGAGGATATCCCGCCGAGGCTCGGTCGGAGTGTGGGCAGGGTCTGCTGTGGGAATGGCCAGAGGGGGATCTTCCCGTGGAGCCCGAGCCGGAGCGTGGGTAGCCCCCCCATGGCTGATGGCAGCTGATCCGGCAGGTCCCGGCAGAGCAAAGGCAGGTGGGAGAGCCCGGCAGCAGCGGCGGTGCCCAGCGCAGCTGGCACGGGCAGGGCAGGCGGGGATGGGATGGCTGGGACCCCCCCTGGGTGCGGTGGGCGCGGTGAGCCTCGGAGCACGCGGCAGGACAGAGCAACCCCCATCTTCCCCAGCATGGCCGGCAGAGCGGCCGCGGGCCAGGCAGTGGGACCAGGGCACACAAATTCACCGCCAGCGCCGGGGCAGGTGGAGCTGCCCTGGGCAGTGAGCCCGCAGCTGGGATGGAAACCGGGGCAGGCGGAGCTGAGGCGGGCAGCGAGCCGGGACCCGGGACAGGCGCCTCGGCCGCGAACGGAGGGGGCAAGAGCTGCAGAGGATCCCACTCTCTTTCTGATGTTTCCTCTTGTTCTCCTCTCTTTCATTTCCCCTTTTTCTTTTCTTGTTTTTTCTCAGGTGTTTCTGATACTTCAAGATTTTTATTCTCCTAAAATCTCCTGTCTAACTTATGGCATATTTTCTTCTAGATTAAACAGGTTTTTTTACAAATAAATCCAGAGCCTAACAACTCTAATGTTCTGCTTGGATACTTTGAAATGGTCAACGAGCTAACTCACGACCTCCTAATGTTGTTTTTCTCATCACCTTTTTATTTATCCTTTGGCAAGTTAAGCATCTTTCAGTTACTTGCTTTGCTACTCCAAAAATCCCAGTGCACCCATAGTTCCTTAAAAAATGATCACACAAAGCTTGAGTACCCCAGTGGGTTTTCTGATGCATATCTTCTAATATTTTCCTAGTAAGTACATTTTATTAAGTAATTGTCTTCCATCAAGAAGTTTCCATTTCCCTGATTTATCTTGTTCACTTCCTATCTTGTTTAATTCTTTTTTCTCGGCTTCCCTAAACTTTGGAATTTCCAGTTGTTCCTTGTTTGGAGTTAATATGAACATAACTCTTTCAGCTCCATTTTCTGCTGCATCCTTAGCTTTGTGATGTGCCCCCAGTTTGCCCAGTTTGCCTCTCCTTTGGCCCGGGCCGGGTTCCCCCTGCCCGCAGCGGCTGGGAGCAGCCGAGAGCCCCGCGCTGCCCATCCCGACCTGTCCCGGCTCCATCGCCGCTCCTGCCGCGGGCTGCGAGGGCTGCGGGAACGGGGCACCGAGGGTGTGGCTGCTGCTGGGGGAGGAGGAGGAGGGAGGGAAGGGCAGGGATGAAGGGGGAGGAGGAGGCGGGGTTAGGGAGGAGAAGCAGGGGGAGGGATGGAAGGGGAGAGATGAAGGCGGAGAGAGAGCAGTGATGGAAGGAGGAGAAGGAGGTGGGGTGTGTGACGAGGAGGAGGAGGAGAAGGGATGGAAGGGAAGGGATGGAAGAGGAAAAGGAGGTGGGGATAAGACAGAGGGTAGGAGGAGAAGGGATGGAAGGGGAGGAGCGGGAGGAAGAGGAAGAGGAGGGACAAATCCAGATCGAGGCAGAGCTGAGGGAACCTCCTGGCCAATCCCTGCCTGAATTCGCAGCCCCCACCTGTGGGATCATCGCCCTTCACATCGCACTGGTAATGGGGAGGGGGAGCTCGGCCCAGATATCCCGGAGGGTCCCTTGGGTTGGGATTTTGGGGGAATGTTTGGAGAATGAAGAAGTCCAACGCTGAGCAGGAAAAGGCCCCTTGAGGGGACATCGGGGGGTGGCGGTGGTGGCTGGCGGCAGAGGCAGCCTGGAGGAGCAGAGCCCTGTGTCCCCCAGGAGCCCAAAGTGGGGAGCCCAGAGAGGGGGGGGGCGCCGCCATTGGCGGGAGCCTCAAGAGCCTGGAGAGGGGCAGGGGGGACTCCTTGGAGCCGCTGCAGCCCAGAGCAGAGAATGAGGGGAGAAGGGAGCCTGGGAGCCCAAACAGCCCCGGCATCCCGAAATGGGGAGAGCGAAGCAGGGGGAGCTTTTGGGATTGCTGGGACTGCCAGCAGCCTGGGCAGGGCGGGCACCGAGGAGAAGGGGGACCCCCAATCCAAGCGTGACCCCCAGCAGCTGGGACAGGGGGGAACCCCCGAACAGTAGAGGAGAGGGACCAGGGACAGGGAACTCCTGGGAGGCTTTTTCAGGGCTGAATCTTGGTGTTTGGGAGGGTTTTCTGGAGCCCAGATGGAGTCGGGCAGAGGGACCTTCAAACTCAACGTGCTCATCCCTTGTTTTCCCCAAACCAGGATTTCCCATTGACAACTTCTGCGAGACTGCGAGGAAGAGGAAGATGCCCCAGGACAATGAGGCAGGTGAGGAGGAAGTCAGTGTCTCTGGAATGCTTAAAATCAGAGGGTTTTGGGAAAGCAGCAAAAGACAAGCCTCAGAGACAGTAGAACTGATTTGAGCTTTTTAGCAGCCATAAGATTGGTCAGCAGAAAAATTATCTAAGAAGTAGAAAGTAAGGAGAAATAGAACAATGGTCTGTGCATTAACAATTATCTAGAGTAACTCCCTGAACTGTGGATAAGTTTATCTAGCAAGATATTAGGAAGTGTCAAGCTTAATAATGGAGCTCTGTGCATTGTGTTTTAAGGCTTACAAGCAGGTATTGTATTTGAAATAAGCAAGCATTGTTTTACCCGTCAATGTGCTTATAGTGCTTGGATAGAACTACTGTCAATATGCTTTTGCTTTGTGTGATTGGTGAAAAACCTTTTAAAGTAAGTTTTAACATGAAGTTCTTTGTCTGCTACCTGTGATGTGAGCTGCTGGCATCTTCCCATTGTCATGACCAAGTAATGAGACTGATGGTGGAAAATAAAACAGCTCAGGACGCGTTCCTAGCAGTCCCGTCCTGTTTGTGATTTGTGCAGAGCCCCGAGCTGGCGATGAGTGCCCCTTTCCCCTCTGTGCTGCTCCATCTCCCAGCCCAGCACGGCCCCGGCTGCAGCTCAGCCCTGGGGGGATCTCCTTGCCCTTGCCTGTGGCACGGAGGCAAATCCCATCCTGTCCTTGTCCTTCCTCCCCCAGAGCAGGAGCTGAGCATGGAGAGCAGGGAGGACAAATGCCCGCGGCAGAACCTGGTGGAAGAGGCCGTTTGGAGCGGCTCCACGGCGCAGGAAGGCAACGGGGAGGAAAAGGCCCAGAGATGCCGCACGAGGAGGGGCTGCAAACGCAGCTGGCGGGGATGTGAGGGGGAAAGAGGCAGCCTGGGCCGGGAAGGCGGCCGGAGATGGAGCCAGAGCTCGGAGCTGGTGCTCCATGAGCAGGGTCATGATGGGGAGAAGCTGCACACGTGCGTGGAGTGTGGGAAGAGCTTCAGGCGGAGCTCTGAGCTGATCAAGCATAAGAGGATCCACACAGGGGAACGGCCCTACGAGTGTGGGGAGTGTGGGAAGAGCTTCAGGTGGAACTCCAGCCTGATCAAGCACCAGAGGACCCACACTGGGGAGAGGCCCTACGAGTGTGGGGAGTGTGGGAAGAGCTTCAGCCAGAGCTCCAACCTGATCACGCACCAGAGGACCCACACTGGAGAGAAGCCCTATGAGTGCGGGGAGTGTGGGAAGAGCTTCAGAGAGAGCTCCAACCTGATCACGCACCAGAGGATCCACACTGGAGAGAAGCCCTATGAGTGCGGGGAGTGTGGGAAGAGCTTCAGCTGGAGCTCCAATCTGATCCAGCACCAGAGGAGCCACACTGGAGAAAGGCCGTACAAGTGTTCCGAGTGTGGGATGTGCTTCAGCCAGAGCTCCCACCTGATCAGGCACCAGAGGACCCACACTGGGGAGAGGCCCTACGAGTGTTCCAAGTGTGGGAAGAGGTTTCAGACCATCACCCATCTCCTCCGGCACTATCAGAGTCACACAGAGGAGAGGCCCTTCCAGTGCCCCGACTGTGGGAAGGGATTCAAGCACAACTCCACCCTTGTCAAGCACCGGCACATCCACACAGGGGAGAGGCCCTACGAGTGTGATAAATGCAGGAAGAGGTTTAAGACCAGCTCCGATCTCATCCTGCACTATCGGATTCACACAGAGGAGAGGCCCTTCCAGTGCCCCGACTGTGGGAAGGGATTCAAGCACAACTCCCACCTCATCAGCCACCGGCGCATCCACACAGGGGAGAGGCCCTACGAGTGTCCCCAGTGTGGGAAGAGCTTCTCACAGAGCTCTACCTTGACCCGACACCAACGGAGGCACCGGTAAGGGAAGCCCTGCGAGTGCCCCGAGTGCGGGCAGAGCTTCGTGCGCTGCTCCAGCTCCATCCCCCACTGGAGGAGGCACTTTGGGCACAGCCCTGGTCACTCACATTCCCTGTGATCCATGTTGGGAACACCCCTGGCTGCTTAGCCTTTTGGTTTGGCCTTAATTTTCCTCTGCTTCACCTTCATCCTTTAAAAACACCCAAAACTGGGTTAAATGAAGGAAATTGATTGAATATATCTGCAGTTCCATAATTTCTGAGTTGTTTTAGAGGGAATTTAGGATTTGGGGACACGTTCTGTGTGGATTGCTGCTGTTGCTAAGAGGCAGGAATTTGATCTCACCCTTCTTGTGTTTCTAAGATCTCTTCCCCTGCCCCAAACCCCAACTCCACCCTTAGGATACCCTATAAAAACCCCAGAGCCCTGCCTGTGCCCTGTCTTTGGGGGGTAAGAAATGGATTCCCGGAGGATCAGCCCTTTTCCCACTGGATCCCAAAGGATCAGCCCTTTCCCACCTGATTCCCAAAATTTCAGCTTTTCCCACTGGATTCCCAGAGGATCAGCCCTTTTCCCACTGGATTCCAAGAGGATCAACCTTTTTCACTGGATTCCCAGAGGATTCTGACTCTGTCACTGGTTTTGTTTGTTTGTACTACTGCATTTGAATTTTTCACTTTTCCTAATAAAGAACTGTTTTTTTTCCTCCCATATCTTTGCCTGAGAGCCCCTTAATTTCAAAATTAATTATTTTTATAGTAATTTTTTATTATTACTGTTATTATTTTTATTACTATTATTATTACTAATCAAAGGGAAGGGGTTTACATTTTGTATTTCAGTGAAGGCTCCTGAAATGGGAAAACAGCCCCAAGGACAGGCCATGTAAAATAGTTCCTGAAATATTTAAATGAGTTTATGGATATGCATGAGGGTCTATGAATATGCAACAGGCTGATGTAATTAAAACCAGATTAGTGAAGGCGTGTCCCCAAAAATAACTGGGGGAGTCTTGGTGGCCATAACAACCTTTGCTCGATGGTCCTTGTCTCCCATTACATCAGCCTGTTGCATATTCATAGATTTTTTGCATATCCATAAACTACTTGACATATTCCAGGAACAAAATTGGCTTCATCCTGTTTGGGGGTTCCACCCCCTCCCAGCTCAATTTGGGGTGTCCCATCCCCCTCTCAGCTCAGTTTTGGGATCCCATACCCCTCCCAGCTTAATTTGGGGGTCGTATTCCCCTCCCACTTCAATTTGGGGGTTTCATTCCCCTCCCAGCTCAATTTTGGGGTCCCACCCCCCTCTTGTCCCCGCTCTCCCTCCCCTTTCCAATTGTTCCCCCAACCCCGTCCCCCGTGTTTGGTTTTGGGGGCTCCAGGCCCCTCCTGCTCCGTTTTGGGGTCCTGACCCCACCGGCCCATGCCCAGGGTCACCTTCCCCCCCTCCCCAAATTCCGCTCCTCGCAACTGATGAGTCATCAGCGAGACACGCTCTGATTGGCTGGAAATTACCCCACGCGGTCTCTGATTATTTAACGCAGTGAGAGGCCTTGGTCTGTGCCTGGCAAGTGATGAGTCAGAGTCGGGCCGGGCCCTGATTGGCTGAAAATGGCTGAGGGGGCCAGTGCTCTGAGTTTCTGCCCAGCAAGTGGATCGTCATCAGTGCCGCGCGTTCTGATTGGCCGGGATCTGTTTTGGGTGGGGACAGGAGGAACTGGGGTTACTTGGGCTTTATTTGGGTTTATCTTGGGTTTTACTTGGTTTATTTCTGTTTATTTGGGGTTATTTGGAATTATTTGGATTTGTTTGGGCTTATTTGGGTTTATTAGGGATTATTTGGAATTATTTGGGGTTCTTGGGGTTTATGTTGTTGTATATGGGGCTTTTTTAGGTGTGCTTGAAATCATTTGGGGTTTTTTGGGTCTAATTTGGGGGTTTTGGTGGGTTTTTTTGAGTTATTTGGATTTGTTTGGGGTTATTTGGGGGACTTGTAGGTATTGTTTGGGGTTTTGGGGGGTTATTTGGGGTTTATTTCGAGTGTTTTGGGGTTATTTGGGGTCATGTGGGGTCAAAAAATGGGGGAATGTTTCTCCTGCAAAAACGGGAATTTTTCCTTAAAAATCCAAGAGTCCTGGCCCATGGCCCCTCCCAATCTGACCAAGTTTTGGTCTGGGGGTATTTTTGGGATTAGTCTGGAGGCAAAGATCACACTGTTGGCTCACTTGAGTAATAGTGGCATTTAAATTCCTGCCAATGATTCTCTCAATCAAATGCGTGTTCAGGGCATCTATTCCCCAGTGTGTTTTCTGGTGCTCCTCCCTTCCTAGTGACTACAAGAAATGGGAAGGGATTACCAGCTTCCCTTCAATGGCAGCGCACCCTTCTTGGTTGTTTGACCCTTTTTGATCTTTGATTAGTTTTCTGTCTTTCTTATTGTATTCTGGCTTACCTTCAAGGGAAATTTGTCCACCTGAATTAGGACTCCTTCAACAGTTACCTCACCTTTTGCTGCTTCCTTTGCCTCTCCATCCACCAGCTCATTTCCTTCTTCCAGTTCTGAGCTCACTCTCTGGTGTGCCTTAATATGCATAATTGCCACTTTTCAGGCAGCTGAACTGCTTCCAGCAGCTGGATTATCTCTTGTGCATGTTTGATGTTCTTTCCTTGTGAGGTCAGCAGTCCCCTCTCTCTCCAGGTGGCTCCATGTGCATGTACGACTCCAAATGCATACCTCGAGTCTGTATAGATGTTTATTCTCTTTCCTTTTGCCATTTCTAAGCCAAAAGGAAAGAGAATCAGTGCAATTATTTTGGTCTTCTGTGCAGAGGTGCCTGTTGGTAAGGGTCCAGATTCGATTACCTCTCTGCAGGTAGTGACTGCATATCCAGCACGTCACTTTCCACTGGCAACGTGGCTGCTCCCATCAGTGAACCAGGTCTCTGCACCATCCAAAGGAGTGTCCTTCAGGTCTGGGCATCTGCAGTAAGTAGCTTCAATGGTCTCCAGGCAGTCGTGGTGTACTGCTTCTCCTTGATCCCACTGAGAAAAGAAGCTGGGTTCACAAGGTTAGTGACTACAGAGTCCTTTGCCCAGCATTGACCTCATACCCCAGGTAGATTATTTTCTGTTTCACTACCTGTGCCCTTTTTTTTTTTTTTTGATACTCTGTATCCTTGGAGCCCTAGGAAATTCAAAACGCTCACGGTCCAGGCCACACATGCTAATGTTGTGGTTTCACAGGAACTATGTTTTTGGGATTTCTGGGATATGCTGTGGTCAGGCCAATGGGTGCTCAGATTTTAATACTGGCGCCCGGTTTGGCCACTGGGGCATTGGATCCGCCTCTGAGAACACAGGGTTACAAACAGGGCTCTCCCCCTGGGAGCTCTCTTGGGTTTCGGCGGGACAAGAGTTCGGATCTCTGCCCGGTCCAGCCGCTGCTGCTGGACAGGGAGGGGCAGCCATGCGGCCGGGTGAGGTAGGCCTGGGGCTTGGATAGAGATGGGAGGTGAAGAGGCCCCGGCATGGAAGGGTGGGAGAAGCACCAGGAGGTATCGGGCAGCCCCCGCAGGAGAGAGAGAGAGAGTACAGCCTGTGCCCGTGACTGGTACCTTGAAACTCGATAACATGTGCCGGCAGCACAGCCGAAAAGGAGAAGAAAGGGGGGAGTGCAGTGAGAAGGTGTCCGGCTGCTGTGGGAGTCTCCGGGCGGTCAGAGCCCGAGCTTTTAACCCTTTTTTGGACAATGAAAACTTTGCAGAACATTAACCCTTCCTAGAAGAGAGATAAGAGTGGAGGATGAAGGAAGAAATGGGCCAGTGATGAGGGTCTGGCAAGTGAGAGAGAGATGTTGGAGGAATGGAGAAGATGGAGTGGCATTTTTGCTGGACTCTTTTTTGTATAGCCATGGACTGTTTCCTTGTGATACAGAGACTGCATTCCAGGGGGAAGCAAGGGCTCAGAGCCAAGAGAGTTCAGTGTTGAGACCCCTCGGATCCAGGGGGTATAAAAGAAATGGGGGGGACAGAGGTCCCAGAGGTGAGACTGTGCTCTGTTTGGAACGGGACAATGCATCCTTAAAAAGACCACCCTAGAAGCAGCCCCTGCTCCATGCACGGTGGTGAGAGCACTGGGCATGGAAGGAAGATGTCACAATGGCAAAGGATCTCCGGGTGGTGCTGTGTGTGACAGGAAGGCCATGGCACAAGGAAGGACTCCTTCTACTCTTGATGAACTGAGGATTTGATTATCTAAAGGGTGGTGCCAGACCAAGAGTTGGTGATTTGGGAAATGTAAATGTATTGGGGAATTTGGTGGGGAGGAGGAGGGGGATATTGTCTCTGCAGTTTTCATTTTCCTTGTGGGTTTTTTTTTTCTTTCTTTGTAGTTGAGTTTTTGTAGTTTAGTTAATAAAGTTTTTTTTCTTTCCCCTAAGTAAGAGCCTGCTTTGCTTATTCCGGGTACCACCTCACAGCAGACGCCAGGGAGAGGGAATTCTCATGGGGCACTGGCATTGTCCAGTGTCAAACCATGACAGCTTCCCTCGTCTTAGTGGCTATCAGGACATCATCCACGTACTGCAATAGCCTTCCTTCTTCTTGTGGAGCTTCCCAGGACCCTATATCTTTTGTAAGTTGTTCTCTAAACAGAGTAGGGGAATTTTGAAGCCTTGAAGGCCTTGAGGCAACACAATCTATGTGAGCTGGGTTTTGCGCCTGCTTTCAGGGTTTTTTCATTTGAATGCAAAAATTTTCTGGTTGGCTTCATGGATAGGGAGGCAAAAGAAGGCATCTTTCAGATCTAAAACAGTAAACTAGGTTAGCTCAGGTGCCAAACATGTTAGTAGGGTGTATGGGTTTGCCACAAGGTGTACTGCCTGACCCTAGCTGGTTGTTTTCCTTAACTTGCACAGAAGGTGCATTCTCTGCCCTCCCTGCTATGTCAGAGGCCCATACCACAGGAAACACTGGATCCATTATTTTCTTGTTAATTTCATCCTTATTTTCAATTTCAGTTTCACTAATTGTTAAAATTAAGCTCAATATATCTACATATTCTTGATCCTTTACCTCTAAAATAATCTCCCCATCTTTAAATGTGATCTTTGCTTCCAGCTGCTCCAACAAGTCCCTACTCAACAGGGCCTTTGGAGAGTTGGGCATATACAAAAAACTATGAATATTTTGATGGTTTGCAAAATATCATTTTTCAGATTGGCCAGTTGCCCCCTTACCATAACATAATCATCTGTTATAGGCATTGAGGCTTTATTTAACACTGAGTTTGCTGCCCCCGTGTCTACTAAAAATTCCATTTTCTTAGCTCCCATCTTTCTACTCCATCCCAACTCTTTGCCTCAGTTCAAAGTCTTGGGGTATAAAATAGGCTGAGCGCACTCAAGCATTAATTATTTCTGCTGGGTTTCTTAAATTACTTGAAACTCTCTTTTCTAATAATTCAAACACCCTGTTACTTCTTTGCTTCTCGTGACTGGTTGCTACTCAATTCCTTAGAGCTCTCTGAGTAGCCTTGGTTTCCTTAGAATAACATAAATTATAAAGTGCCTGTCTTGGTCTCTTCCACCTAAACTCTGCTTTACAAAATCTCATTCTTTTCCAGTTCTCTTCCCGCACAATCTAATTCAAGCATTGTTTCTACTGACACTCACTTGGCTGCCTTGCAAAAAGCTGTGCCTGTTACAGCAAAACCTCTGATATGCCCACAAACACAGACACACACACCCCCTGCATCTCAAATTCACAAGAGTCAGGGCTTAGGTTGCTGTGGGAGGGGAATTCCTGGAATTCCTTTAATTTGTTTTACCACAGTTAAACATAAATCACCAGACTGCAGTTTTTCTGTGTAAAATGCTGCACTTGTTGCAAACAAAATCCTAAAATCTCCACGAACACAAGCCTACAATACTGAGAATCAAATTACCACAATGCAGGGGAAGAACCACACAAACTCACTGGGAAAGGGGTATCTCTTAAAAGTGCCCATTTTTCTCAACACAACCCAACATACAACACTTCATCATCTACCCACATCAGCTTATCAGCTTCTTCTGGTCCTCACATACTCTGGACACAATCAAAATAACAGCACACAGTAAAATTCCAGGGACCAAGTCCAAACTACTGGGGCAGAATAATCCCCTGAGTTCATCTAGCCACAGTTAAAACGTGCACAATCTACACAAATCACACATCACCACCTTTAAACACAATAAATGAATAAATGTCCTCATCCACATTTCTCCACTTGTTCCACTACTCCGTGGGGTGTTCCCTGCCCCCACAGCCTGCCCCAGCCGGTGCTCCGGGCCTCACCTGGCTGCTTCAGACACGGGTAGAACTGCCCCGCACGCCGTGGGTACACTCACTCGCTCGCTCGGTGCCTTTTATACACCACGCACTCACACGATTACAAACACACTAACATTAACCACACAATGCATTAACCATACAATGTCCAGACAGCACAAGCACACAAAGTTCGGGTTCACTCGGCTCACCCCAGAGTCGCTAGCGGCCGCTCTATCGAACAATGAACCGGTTCCCAGTCGCGCTATCAACCGGGAACCTCTGCCAACGACCGTGCTCCTGGTCCATGGCTGCCTGCAAGCACAGGGACGAGGCTGTGCACTCAGACGTCTCTGAGTGACTTATCAGCAGCCCTATCTCCCCCGGGCCCTTTGACAGACATACCGTGTATCTGCACACCAGCAGGTCATTGTCTGTATCCTCAGGAGGCAAGCCGAGATGGAGCAGAGCTCCTCCAGGAAAATCCCAGGGTGCGCCCAGGAGTCCGTCCTCCCCTCTGCCCCTGCAAGGACAGACAATCTCCTGGCTGGCTCGCCAAAATGATTCATGGAAAAAAAGAAACTCCACAACTTTGTAAAAAGTTGTAAAGCCGGTATGTTTATCACAGCACTGGACGTATGTGGGAATCGTTGTTCCCCCTAAAGGACACGCACCCTTGAGAATTCCCCCTTGTTCATACATATGCATATAGTCTCATTCATATTAATTTTATTGATTTCACATTACAGGTTGCAATTAGCTTTTATCAGTCCTTGCCCTTTGTGCAGAGAGCTCTCTGGTCAGCCTCAGCCTTTGCCCCCGACAAAGGGGCCTCTGCTTATCTTGGGAGTTTGAATTCCTTTTCTTGGTTGAGTGTTGGGAATCGGTGGAAGAAATGCGCTACTTAATAGAAGTCGTCAGCAAATCTTAAACTTTATTGATAGGTACACATATTTATATCGGTGTTAATGAAGCTCATACATTTTGCAAAGGTGAGCTCACTATTGGTTAGTTACCTATCAGCCAACTACACCTACTTCTACATTCCTGTAGTTATTCTATTGAAACTATTCTTCACATTTCTGCCAAAGATTTTCCTCCCTTTCCTAATGTTGCACCAAGGGCACAATGTCCTTGCCTGTTATTGGACACTGACTACTGGCTCCTGTACTTGTCTCCTTCTAGCTTAACCAGTGGTACTATGTCGACGTGACCCTTCTCAGATAGCCAGGTGTCCACAATGCTCTCCACACTTCCCCCGTTTTTCTGTTGAACAAGCATAGTCTGATTAAATGCGGCAGATATCATCTTTTGCACCATATTCTGTAAGCACATGCAAAAGCAAGGCAAAATTAACACTACTAACAAGGCTACAATGCCCACTATAATGCTAACCTTAACAATAGAGCGTAACCATGATCCTAAGCCTAAAGATTTGAGCCATCCATCAATACCGAAGCCTGATTCTACTTGTAAGTTTCCGGTTAACCTCCGCAACTCAGAGAGCTGGGAGTGAATGGACTGCAAATGGTCAGAAAGGTTCATGCAACACATGCCCTCAAATTCTTCACAGCCATGGCCTTGTGCAAGTAAAAGAAAGACAGTTGCAGCTCTATTTTGAAGCGTTGCATGGCGAATAGAATCAACATCAAGCAAGAGGCTAGAAAGTGCCAAAGAGGTGGCACTGGTTTGTTTCGCAAGCCAACATCCCAATTTATTTAGGGTGGCATGGACACCTGCGGCTGCCAGCCCTGGAGTCAGAAAGGATGCTGCTACAATTATGGCCCCTGGGCCATAATTTTACATCGTCTTGGCAGTCAGCAGTAAATGCGTGGGCCATTCTTTTAATTCAATGATGGCGGCGGCTCATATTTAATGTCATGGACATATTGGGTGTAAGCAGAGACAGCCATCCAATTGTACATGGCCCCCCACGCAGCATCGATGGGACACCGGGCCAAGCACGGTCCCCACAGATTAAGAAGTAACCTGCTGGCAACTGAATAGGGTCATTAGATGAGATTGACACTTTCTTTGTGGTATAATTGCACCAAGCAGTTGCATTACGATAGACAGCCATGCTGGAAGTTACAATAGTGGAATGGTTCTTGGCTGAAAGCTGGCTTCTGTGGTTAAAATTAAGGCATGCATCTGCCATCACTGAACCTAACAGTTCCAATTCTTGGGGTTCCTGTGGTGCTATGGGAAAATGAGAAATCCACTGATCCCATTTATCTACACTTGTTCCAGCATCATTGGTATTGCAGGTGGGTACACCTGAGGGACATGGTCAGGGATCCGCTGGTAGCCCAACCAAGCAAGTTGTAAATGGATTACCAGGAGAAGATAATGATAGGCAAATAGCCTCCTGGTTAGTTAAATTTGCCAGGGTGACCCAAACGTTAGTCTTGGGTTGAGGTGGGGCCCACACGCCTTTGGCAGCGCCTGCACTGTCTGTTAAGAGGGTGAAGATAAGTAAAGCAACAGCATAAATTTGCCACATCATCTTAATCTTCTCAGGTACTGTGCCTTGAACCACCCAGACATTTGGGAGATAAACATGTTTCTCACAAATCATTAAGAATGTCTCTTTTTTCCTTTCCCATTTTTTTCCTTGATCTGCCCAGATTTAATCTCTTTAGGCTTCTTAAACAATCGTCCCACGCTTGGTTGGGGTCTCGACCTCCTGGAATCGGACCTATTACATCTAATTGTGAAAGGGGAATACCCCAACCACATTTAGTCTGTAAGATATACGATTGGGATTGCCCTAAAGCACGTTTGGCCAAGTGCTGAATTTCCCACCTATACCATCCAAGAATTTTCTGCTCTGGGGATTCATATAACTGTAACCCTTGGCGGCCAGGTAACCCTGTAAAGTCTTTAAGTGCTCTTTCCCAAGAGTCCGACTGCCAATAATATTCACATCTACTGCACCACGATTCAGGTAACTGGGTCTGATGCACCCACTTAGTTTGCTGACAACCCCCACAAAGAAGCAGCACCCATGTATTACATTGTCTATTTTGACACTTAATACAAGCTAGATCCTTAGGCCCTTTAAGTTCAAAGGTAGTAAGTGCTGAGAGTAGGCTTAGTATATTATCTACAGATTTGCTTCGATCAATCCCTCGGTCAATGGCATAACTACGCTGTCCTTTCAGTTTAAGAAGTATTGGTTGAAGGATGATCAACAGCTTCGTCTCCACTCGCCGACGGTCTTCCTCGCTCGTTGCCTGAGTTCCACTTCCATCTAGCACAGCTGCTCGGGTCCATTTAGCAGGTACCCACAAAGATCCTGTAGGGGTAGAAACACAAAGATATCCACGGCCCCAGTATAATGCCTTAGCAGGACCTTGCCATTGTCCTGTCTTAGGATCTCTGTATTTTACCCATACATCTTGTTTCACACTGCCTTTCTCCTGTACATAATGGCGAATTACAGCAGGAACTTTGCCTTCCCCAAAAACACACAAATGATTCAAAACAAATAGGCACCTTAGCAATCTCTCTTGTGGCTCTCTAATATCTGTGTATTTACCTAGATATCTTTTCAAGGTACCATTAGCGTTCTCTACGATTGCTTGCCCTGTCGGGGAATTAGGGATGCCTGTCACATGTTCTATTCCCCACGTTTGCATGAATTGCTTTACTCTTTTGCTGCAGTAGGCAGGCCCGTTATCTGTCTTGATGCACTGTGGCACTCCCATCACTGCAAAGCAGCTGCTGAGATGCCTCTCCACATGCCCAGCTCTCTCACTAGTCTGTGCCGTGGCCCATATAAAATGACTATAGGTGTCTATAGTAACACGTACATACTTCAGCCTTCCAAACTTAGCAACATGTGTAACATCCATTTGCCAGGTCTCATTCGTATTCAGCCCTCTTGGGTTAACTCCCAGACCTAATCCACAGCCCCCATTATGATGACTTCATATGGGACAGGCTTTGACTATTGCCCGTGCCTCTTCCATAGATATCTGAAATTCTCTATGGAGGCCCTTTGCATTTTGGTGAAACATGGAATGTGCTTCTCTGGCCATGGTCTGTCTTGGAATTGGAGTCACTTGTGTCATTGATACCAGCTTATCTGCTCATGCGTTACCCTCTCCTAGACCAATATCCCACTTGTGACTTCTAATATGGATAACAGAAAAGGGATGCTTTCTCAGCTTAATCGCCCTCTGTAGCTGTATAAACAGCTCATGTAACCTCCTGTGTTGAACCTCTCTTATGGAGGCATCCTCTATTCGCTCGCACACTCCTGCAACATACAAAGAATCTGTCACTATGTTGAGGGGCCCAGAAAAGTGCATCATGGCCCAAACAACAGCCAATAGCTCCATCGTTTGTAAAGTATCCGACTCGGAAGCCTGGAGAATCTGATGGTGCCATTGTCCCTTTTCCTGACAGGTCACTGCAGCAGTTCTGGACTTTCTTTACAGCCGTGTAGTCTGTTATGACATCCAACAGGGGCTCCTGTGATCCTTTTAGGCATTGAATCCAACCCCACTGCCCTACCCAATTCAGTGGTGACTTGGGAATATCATCAGTGGCAATCACACTTCCTGCTCCCAGCAGCGCCTCTCGT
Organism: Geothlypis trichas; assembly: GCA_009764595.1. Lineage (NCBI taxonomy): Eukaryota > Metazoa > Chordata > Aves > Passeriformes > Parulidae > Geothlypis > Geothlypis trichas. The sequence continues at coordinate 87,515 of CM019931.1, forward strand.
AATTCCATACTGTTTACCAAGTACCAGGTCAATGTATCTTTCTTCATTGGTATCCACATCTGATCAGTCTCTTTTCCCATAATCTATAACGCCCGTTCACGACCCTTCTTAAGCAAATCAGCCTAAATTTTGATTTTTTGAAGAAGGGTTTTATGCTGTTGAAGTGGAGGAGATATCCATTCCAAGGCCCAGGTCTCCCCCGTTTTTGTCTTGCTGAGTAAGTGCACCCAGTAAAAATTCAGCTCCACACCAAGCTGTCAGCTGTATGGGGAGGTTAAGATCTCGTCTCCAGACACTACCCTGTGTTACACAGCCCAGTATCTGTTGAAGTATCTTAACCTGTTCAGGGGTTATATGAACAGGCTGTGCCGGGTCAGTCCCTTTTCATAAAGGTCGAAGTTTATCTAATAACTCATTTGGGATGCCCACAATAAGGCGTAGCCATTTCAGATCGCCAAGTAACTTATGTGCATCATGCAATGTATGTATTTTAACATTCAATGGCAGTTTCTGGGGGGTAACAACCTGATCGGTAAGTATCCATCCTAGATATTTCCAGAGTGCAGATAATTGAATTTTTTCAGGAGCTACAACCAATCCATGTAATTTTAGAGCATCATGTATTTCTTGAATTTGTTGACCTGTAAAAGGTTGCAGCTGCGCAAATAAAATATCATCCATGTAATGAAAAATGGTTGTTTCGGGCCAGGCTTGCCGTAAAGGTTGTAACGCGTTGTCGACATACAGTTGACACAAGGTGGCGCTGTTGCGCATCCCTGGCGGAAGATTTACCCATTCAAATCTCTTGTCTGGTTGTTCCCTGTTTAAAGCTGGCAAGGTAAAGGCAAACCTCCGAGTGTCTCGAGGGTGGAGAGGAATAGTAAAAAAGCAGTCCTTAAGATCTACAGTTGTTGTCGGTGGTCACAGGGGTTTTTTAGAGGATGGAAGGGACAGGATCTTGATTCCATTATCAGAAGGCTTGATTTATTATGTTATGATATATATATATAACATTATAACTATACTACATAGAGATAGGAAGGAAAGGAGCTTCTTCTGAAGCTGGCTATGCTAAGAAGGAGATAGAAAGAATGAATAACAAAGGTCTGTGTCTCGGCAGAGAGCGATAGCAGCTCCACCGTGAGTGGTCAGTAGATCCAAACATCTACAGGGGACCAATGACGGGTGGACCTGTTGCATTCCACAGCAGCAGATAATAATTGTTTACATTTGTTACTGAGCTTCTCAGCTCTAGCAGGAAAAATCCTACAGAAAGGATTTTTCACAAAGAATGTCTGCGACATCTCACCTTTCTTTATTTAGTTAAATTAAAAAAAAAATGCTGGTGTGGAATGCACAGGTAATTTCTTCACCTGTAGAATATACAATTCTATCATATCACTAAAACAATCTTACAATATAAGAAAATGCAAAAACCAATGCAAAGAGAATTCAAGTCCAAAGGAGCTGAGTTTCAGGAAAAGTTCATAGGCTGAAGATGTTCCTCTTTGACATATCTGGAAGTCCTTTCCTGGTCCTGAAACAAGCTTCTTGCAGAAAAATCCATCAATAGTCATCAAACAATATCAACCAATTTTAACAACTTCTAGAGTGTCCTGCCACAGCCCTTGACTTGGGCTAAATGTGATTTTTGGCCCTTCAATCCTTTTGAGCTGCTGCCAGCTGTTTCAACCCTTTACATTTAATTTAATTTTTTTTTTTTTTTGTAAATATGAAAGAGCAGCAGCGGCCAGAGAAAGGCCCTGGGGGGCCCTGGCCCATGTGGAAGGATCAGAAACCCCAGACCTGGCGCACAGAAAGGTGGTCCAGGACCAGAAGGGGGGAACAACACCCCAAAAACCAATAGGAGGCCAGGAGGTGGACCTGGGCCAAGGAGCCAAGTCAAGCAGCCCAGGCCCAGGCCCCGAGGCAGGGTGTCCCTTGTCACAGTGGCAGAACGGGTGACCAAACACTTCTTACCCCAAAAATCACCGAGCCATGCCAGCAGTGGGGAGACAGAAGCTGTCCCAAGAATGCTCATCTCGGCTATAGGAATGTTTGTTCCCCACAGCAAATGAGGGATGGTCGCTTCTGGCTGTGCCCTGTGCCTCCAAGTGTCACCCCCACCTCCTCCGGGCTGGGGAGCAAAGGCAGGCTTTTCGGAACACACTGCTCCCTCGCCGCTGGAGCTACGCGAGGGCCGGGAGATATAACAATCTCCCTGGGGCAATCCCCAAAGAAACACCCCCCAACCCGCCGAGAATGCTGATTTTGAACGCAGGCAGCCGGGCAGCACACACAGCGAGCTGCCGAGCCACGCCTCCTCCACTGAAGGAGAGGCCAGGCTCCTGGCGTCGCCGCCGCAGACGGCCCGGAACGGTCTGAGTTCGAACAAACCACCAGTTCCAGGGCAGCTGGTGCGGCCAGTGGGACGGGCGGGGGCGAGTGGGAACAGCCGCTGTTGGGTCGCTCGGCTCTGGGATCGGCAGCTGAGGCGCGCATTCTGCCTCCGAGGGAAGCGCTGGAAGCACAGCTGCGGTTTCCAAAAGCGGCGCATCGCTGTCGCCTAGCAACACAGGCACAGGCGGGGAAGCCGGCGGAGCTGCGGGCGGGGCCGCCCGCTGCGTTCTCGGTGCTGGCCAGGGCGGCGATGTTTCCAGGCTCGCAGGCGGGGCCCGCCGCTGTGCTCTCGGTGCTGGCCTGGGAGGCGGCCTCGGGGCAGGTCCAGGAGGCCGGAGCTCGAAGGCCGGTGCCGCCCCCATCTCTTCATCCCCTGGAGAGAGGGAAGGGGGGGAAAAAGACAGCTCCATCTGAGCATGCTCTGAAAACGCAGAGAAAAAAACTTTCTTGCCTCGGGGGGAAATTTCACCCCTCCACTTGTGTTCAGAGGGGCTGAGAGGCAGCAGTTCGTCCCCCTCCAAAAGGTCTCCTCTAGCTGGAGTCGGGGGAAACGGAGCGAGGCCGTTGCACTTAGCAACCCAGGGAAAAACAGCTGCTCTCCATTCCAAAACCGGGAAAAGAGCTTTAAATGTTAAATAAATCCGAGGATATTCCAAACCTCGATCCAAAGCGAATTGGAAAATGGAGTCCATGCACTCCCACACGAAGACGTCGAGGGCGTATAGCAAATTTGTAAGAAACCCAAAAAGCTTTGCCCAACGAAAAAAATCATATAAATGTCTCTGGGACAAGAAAATTCCAAGAATTCCATCCTCTTCACCCCATTTTTGCCAGAGGGCAATAAGTTTCTCCTCTGAAGGGGAGAATGGAACCTCAGCCTCTGGGGGAGTAAATCTCCAGAGCAGTAGCCACAAACTATGAATGGCCTCATCCTCAGGAGGGGAAAAGCTAACAGTACCTTGAGACAGTGTCCAACACTCTCTGGCCAGCTGCACAGTGCTGCTAGGGTTTCCATACATCTTCCTGGAGGCTTTTCAGGTTCTCTATGTGGTCAGCCTTGGCTGTGAACTCAGTCCAAAATCAGGATCTTCAGTTCTTCAGCTCCTGGCTAGAATCCACTTGTGTGTTGAGTGTCCTTTTCGGTCGAGGTCACCAGTTGTTGTCGGTGGTCACAGGGGTTTTTTAGAGGATGGAAGAGACAGGATCTTGATTCCATTATCAGAAGGCTTGATTTATTATATTATGATATATATATAACATTATAACTATACTACATAGAGATAGGAAGGAAAGGAGCTTCTTCTGAAGCTGGCTATGCTAAGAAGGAGATAGAAAGAATGAATAACAAAGGTCTGTCTGTCTCGGCAGAGAGCGATAGCAGCTCCACCGTGAGTGGTCAGTAGATCCAAACATCTACAGGGGACCAATGACAGGTGGACCTGTTGCATTCCACAGCAGCAGATAATAATTGTTTACATTTGTTACTGAGCTTCTCAGCTCTAGCAGGAAAAATCCTACAGAAAGGATTTTTCACAAAGAATGTCTGCAACATACAATCAGCAGTGGCCAGTCCCTTGGCAACATAGCTGGGTTAGGTAAACCTGGTTGTAAAGCACCCATAGGCTCCATTTGTTCATTTACAGCCCATAGGTCATGTAGCAAGCGATACTTTCCCGACTTCTTTTTAACAACAAAAATAGGGGTATTCCATGGGGTTATTGACAACTGTAAATGACCTTGTTTATATTGTTCCTGCACTAGTAAATGTGCCTGTTCCAGACTTTCTCTTTTTAAAGGCCATTGCTTAACCCACACAGCTGTGTCAGTAGTCCATGTTAGTGGGATTCGGAAAGTCCACGCAATGGCCACTAGCCCAAAGGGTGTTCATTTGTCAGCACTACTCCTATTTGAGCCAGAATGTCCCCACCAATGAGGCACTGCACAGAAGGGGGCAAAGGTACAACTGAGGAAACACTCCGTAAAATTCTTCCGTCAATAGTTACGGATAACATAGGTGATTTTCTTGCAAGCGTTAGGCCTCCAACCCTGGTAACTGTCACTGTGGTTGGCTGTAATGGCCAGTTGTGGGGCCAGCAATCTGGGCTAATAATGATGGAGTCTGCACCAGTATCTAATAAACCTTCCAAAGTTTGCCTCTTACCCTGATATTCTATTAATACAGTACGTTTTGGCCGGTCATTTAAATTCATTGTTAATAGAGTAAGTCCTCCAGTGGAGCCGAAACCTCGCTCTCCCCTCAACTGTGATTGACAAGGGGGCAATGTTTTAGTCATTTGCTCCAATGGAACTAATTGAGCTATCCTCTGTCCCTTCTCGATTCGTATTGGTGGAAAAGGAGTATGTACCATAACAGAAATTTCCCCAGTAAAATCAGCATCCATAATTCCAGTTAAAACAAATAATCCCATCATAGTGGCCGATGATCATCCCAGTAACAAAGCTCCCATAGGCTGTCCGTCAATGACGATTGGTCCTTTTATTCCAGTCGGAACCTTTTCTGGCCGAGTGGTCATCAACATTACTGCTACTGAAGCTGCCACGTCCAGCCCGAGACTGCCGGCAGTGGCTGGCTGGAGGGGAGCTGGGCTGAGGTGTTGACAGCTGCTACTTGTGTCTGGGCGCAGCAGCTGTTGGCTGTGTTCATGCTGGCTTTTATGTTTCCCGAGCGACGTTGGCAAATTCCGGTGTTATGGGTGTCGGAGCGGCAGCTTTGACACCAAACATCAGCTGTGCGACAGGTCCGTCGCGTGTGTCCCATGCCTCTGCACCGGCAACACTTAAATCGGCCAGTGGATGGAGCCCGCGGAGTATTTGCTGCTGCTGCCTGTAAGGGCGCGCGTGCTGCTAACACTTGATTCTGGGAAGTGGCTGCCTGGTCCTTCAATCCTATCCCTAGCTCTTTAATAGCTTCTAGTAACATCGCCTGACTCCCTAAAGGGCACATTTGCCATTCATTCTAAAGCCTCTTCTATAGTCCAATTAGCTCCTAGGGTATTTAGTACATTCCTGGTAGTTTGATTGCTATTCTGGAGGGCATATTGTTTCAGTAAAGCACCCTTCATGTAATTAGGGACTCCTGCTCACACGATAGCAGTGGCTGCCTTGTCTATTAACGATCTGAATGACTCATCTCTACCCTGCTTTATCCCCACATACGATGGAACTCCACCTGGATTTTTTATTCTGTCTATAGCCAGGCGTACTAGTCGCATAGCTTCTCGACATTTATTGGGACCGATTAATGCTTGCGCCTCTGTTCGAGCAAGAGCTCCTACACCCAATAATTCATCTAAGGTTATTCCTTGTAATGGGTCACCTGGCTGCCGTATTACTGCTATACACTCCTGGCAGAGTGCTTGCCAATGTGCATTAAACAGAAGCTGCTGATGTTGAGTAAAGATAAGCTTCGCAATTCCTCTGCAATCGGCTGGCAATAACACCTGGGTCCTCCAAATATAGTCAAGCATCTGCTTTGTAGGCTCTGCTGTAACGCCGAACTGGCTAACTGTGGACCGTAACTGCGATAACAGTTTCCAATCTAACGCGGTGATCGCTGCCTGCAGTCCACCCCCTTCCAGAGGAGTAAACACCACCGGGCAGGCAACTTCCATGGCTGCTGCCATAGCCTCACTATCCCCGGAATCAACGATCTCTTTTGCTACCGCTGCCCATGCCTTCCTCCTCTCCTGTGCAATGGCCCCGCTGGGTCACTCTCTTCCCCAGGGATCGGCTCATTGCTAGGAGGGGGAGATGGAGCCTCTGGCCATGGCGCAGGCGGTGCAGACACTGCAGACGGTTCTGCTGTGGAATTTGTGGGGGAGGGGGCGCTGCCTGAGGCAGAGGCCGAGGGAGGCAGAATAACTTTAGCAGTAGCAGGGGGTAGCGGAAAGTCTGCCCAGTCCCCATAACTTTCATTCCTGTCATGAGCCACACTAGCTTGCTGTGCAGCCTTCTTTTCTACCTGATATTTTATTAACTCATTATGCACCACTCGCCACAACTTGGCTAACTTCTTTGCAGTTTTATCATCATCCAGAACTACCTCCAACAGCTTATCCCCAAACTTACGCCACTCACTTAATTCATGAACTGTATGAGGATTTTGAAAGAATCCCTGTGCATACCCATAAGCTAACAACCCAGGAAGCTCTTTCTGCAAATCTATGCCCTTAACCTGACGCTTTTTTAAAAAGCAAGTAAAAAAATCATATGCTGCTTGCCTTTCCATATTAAATCGTGAGCGCTCTTCACAGCCTTACAGGCTTCGGCAGCACGTATCGGCCGGGTCCTCTGGTGAGTTCCCCCAGGGCGCGGCACCTCCCCCTTTTTCAGCGGTGCTTTTTCACTGTCCTGGCTGCGACAGGACCCGAACTCCTTCACCGAACCCCCGTGGTCACCGGTATCACGTACGGGTCACCATTTTGTTTGGAATGGCGGAAGAAACCCGGGACTTAACATAAGCCATCAGCCAATCTCGAACTTTATTGACAGGTACCCATATTTATATTGGTGTTAATGAAGCTCATATATATTGCAAAGGCGAGCTCATTATTGGTTAGTTATTTATCAGCCAACTACGCCTACTTCTACATTCTTGTAGTTATTCTATTGAAACTATTCTTCACTTTTCTGCCAAAGATTTTCCTCCCTATCCTAATGTTGCACCAAGGGCACAATGTCCTTGCCTGTTATTGGACACTGACTACTGGCTCCTGTACTTGTCTCCTTCTAGCTTAACCAGTGGTACTATGTCGACGTGACCCTTCTCAGATAGCCAGGTGTCCAAAAGCTCTCCACACTGTCCAAATCAGGATCTTCAGTTCTTCAGCTCCTGGTTAGAATCCACTTCTGTGGTCACTTGTGAAGCAACCATCAATGCCACACATTCGGGGTTTACCCAATGCAGCAAATGCTCCTCTGGGGGTCTCCCCAAGTGATGAGCGTCCTCTTCAGTCGAGGGTCACCAGTTGTGATGGTGGTCACAGGGGTTTTCAGATGAAGGAAGAGACGAGGATGTTGACTCCATGATCAGAAGGCTTGATTTATTATCTTATGATATATATATTACATTATGACTATACTAAAAAGAAATAGAAAGGAAAGAGCTTCCTCAGAAGCTGGCTAAGCTAAGAATAGGATAGGAAGAATGATAACAAGGCAGCTGGCTCCGACAGAGAGCGAGAGCCAGCTCTGCCGTGAGTGGTCAGTAAATCCAAACATCCACAGAAGACCAATCACGGATCCACCTGTTGCATTCCACAGCAGCAGATAACCATTGTTTACATTTGTTGCTGAAACTTCTCAGATCCAGCAGGAAAAATCCTAAGAAAGGATTTTTCACAAAAGGTGTCTGCGACACACTGCTTCATGTTCTCTGCCTCTACAGCAGCTATGCCAAAAGCCCACCTGAGTCCCTTTGGGTCTTTGTAAAGCTGTTCTGGAGGAATTCTGAATATGCCCAGAATACACAGGGCCTCTGGGCCAGTCACAATAGGATGTTTCTGCCACTCCTTCCCAGTCAGGCTCACCTCAGCTCCCAACAGGGTCAATTGCTGTGATCCCCCCATCACCCCAGCAATGGAAACAGGTTCTGCCCCCACCTGTCCCAATGGTATCAGGGTACATTGCACACCAGTATCAACTAAGGCATCATATTTTTGTGGCTCTGATGTGCCAGGCCATTGGATCCACACTGCCCAAAGATCTGGTTTTCCCATGCCTCTTCCTGGCTACAGGCAGGGCCCCCTTAATCCTGGTTATTATTTCTTTCCTGGGCATAGATGGTAGAGGTTCCTTCAAGGGGATATCATAGCTGGCAGCTTGGTCATGGGAGGCTGAGGCTATCTTCAATTTAGTGGAACTCCCTTGATTAGTGTTTCCCTCTTTGAGTTGATGCACCCATGCTACCAGGATAGAAGTGGGTTTCCCATTCCACCTTCCCATGTCTTCCCCATGGTCATGCAGGGAGAACCACAGGTCAGCTCGTGGGGTGCACCCTTTCTGTCTAACTGGGGGACGTTGGGCTCTGACTGGGGCCTGTGACTTGCACTGCTGCCATGTGGGAACTATTCTTCCTCACCTCCTCTGTCATATTCCTCATCTCCTCTTTGAGGTCCTAGTCCATGGCAGAGACATGAGCCTGTATTGGGCCATTGATCATACCCGTAAGTTCTGAGCTTGTTGGCGACAGAGCCCACTGCCTCTCGGTTGGTATCGGCATCAATCATTGCAATGAAGGTGGTGTATTGAGATGGCCCTAGATTTGCCAGACTCCACGACATTTGCCCATTTGCACCTGTGTAAGAGCCTAAATGAGGGATGTGGGACTCCAGGCGGCTCTTCAAAATGCAGTTTATTACACCCAAGATATTACAGGATTCCAGGGTTATGGGTGACAGAGCCTGTGCTTACAGCTGTCAGCTCCAGCTGCAGGCAGGCCTGGAGACCCACATCCTTCATTCAGGCTCTTACTAACAGCACCCCACGTTGGGCGCCACAATAAGAGCTTGAATGAGAGATGCAGGACTCCAGGCAGTTCTTCAAAATGCAGTGTATTACATCCAAGATATTACAGGATTCCAGGGTTATGGGTGACCGAGCCTGTGCTTACAGCTGTCAGCTCCACCTGCACACAGGCCTGGAGACCCTTTAATTTTGGTTACAATGCATTATATACTGTTCTTTGCTGACCATCTTAATACAGCAGAACCAATCTATACTTTAACTTTTACCTATAGCCTATCATAACTACTATAATTACAATATTCATGTTACTGTTCTCCAAACACTAAGTTAATATGTTACAGTTCAAGCTAAATGTTTTTCAGTTTTCAGTTTTCAATTTTCAGTGGAAAATTCTGAGACCTTTTTTCTACTTGCAACATCGGCAGGCTTGTTTGCCTGTGCCATCTTTCTCCTTGGTAAAAACATCTTCTTGTTTGAGGTGGGTTTGTCCTTTACTCTAAGTCATAAAAACTAACTTCTAACTAACACACCCTTTGCCTCCTTGGTTATCTAGAAAGACTAGCTCAGCAATTCTTTTCTTCTATATCAAAACTTGCTTCCATCTCTATTCCTTCTTCAGATTCTACATTCAAAAATCTTTCTTCCAAGCACACATACCTGTGAGACTTTCTTGTCCAACTTTCGTCCTTCCCAACAGAAGTGGGTTTCCCATCCCACCTTCCCGTGTCTTCCCCACAGTCACACAGACAGAGCCACAGGTCAGCCCGTGGGGTGCACCCTCTCTGTCTAGCTGGGGGACGTTGGGCTCTGACTGTGGGGCCTGTGACTCGCATGGGTGCTGCACTGATCTTCCTCACCTCCTCTGGCATATTCCTCATCTCCTCTTTGAGTTCCTTGACCACAGCAGAGACATGAGACTGCATTGGGCCACTGATCATACTCTCATAATTTCTGTGAAAAATTCCATTCATCTGTTTTTATAATTTTAAAAGTTTAATAGTAATAAAATGGTTATAAAAATAATGATATGATTTGTGTAATAAAAATTTGAACAATTGGGATTAGGACAATACAAGACAATAAAAACAAACAGTTATGAAGAGTCCAGGTACCTCTTTCTGGGCAGAATAAACCAAAAAAAGGGACACCCATTAACAGAGGATTAACCCTTAACCGCTTAAACGCAATAGCCTGTTGCATATTCATACACCTCATACATGATGCATAAATTCCATTCAAACAAAGGATTCTGTCTGGTCAGGGTCAACTTCTTCCTCTGAATCCTGACTTCGGGGTTGAGTGAGGCAGGAAGAAGTTCATTTCTTCTGATAATGAAGCAATAAATTCTCTTTCTCTGAAAAATTTAGGTGTCCTATGGCTGCTATCTGGTGCAAGTACCTCATTCCTTTCTCTAAAAAAATGTCCCACATACATAGTTCCTATTTTAACTACAAAAGTTACATTATTAACTATAAAACTACATTTACAATACTATTAAAATGTTAATACAGCGCTACTAATCAATACAACATAATACATATAGCAAATATCTGCCTAGAGCCATATAATATGCACTTTTCACAACAGGTGAAAAACAAATTGGCTTTGTCAGTGTTCTGTTCCTCAAAGCCTTGCACTGAAAGGATTTAGAAATGCATCTCAGGTGACAATCGGTGTGGACACGAATGCGTCCCCTCTGCAAACCTCATCTAAGAGGCAATCTCCCAATTCCTCCCAAGTTCTCACACTCAGTGCAGCACCCAGCTCCACCGGGAACCCGTGATCTCTGGCCCAGCCCAGGAGATCACAGAGTGCTTCATCTGAGACTGCAATTCCCAAGGGAGGTATGACATTCCTCTGCATGGTCAGAACGAGTTGCTCATCTCTAGAAGGTTGGTTCCCCATTTTTAAGGAAAACCCGTCCCTCAGCAGGCATCCACTTCAAGAGACAGACAGTCTGCTGTGTCGGGAAAAGCTGTCCCCCACTCAGTTCTCAGCCTCCCAGGGGAGGTTTGTTTGGTCTGTTGTTTTCCCCCAACCCTGTGGTCTGAATGGGACCAGTCTCCTCAGGAAGACACAGGGCAAAGGCAGCGTTACCTCACTCCAGAGGACAAATGGTGTCCAATCACAGAGGGTCACCAGGTTGCTCATCTCGGGATGTGTTCTGGCTGTCCTGTGATTCCACGAGGGGTCACCAGACCCCTGCCGTGTTCAGCCTCACCTGTGAACTCGGCCAGATCCCTGAGGGTCCTGTTTCTTCAGCCTTTACTGCACCAAACGTTGGGGTCCAGCAGACCCTGTGCCTCCAGCCTAGGCTGCAGTACACTCGGCGGTCACTGGATGACGCTGTTGAGTCAGGGATGGAATGAAAGACTCCAGTCCTCAGGTGGATCAGGAGGCAAAAAAGTGTTTAATGAAAGTAGCGGGTCTTGTTATAATGTGACTCGCTAAGGTGAAACCTGATTGGTCTCACAGTAAAAACTTTCCACACTATTGGTGAGCTATGAAAAGCACACTCTGGAGAACCATATCTATAAACAATTAATAAAGCCTTAGTTGGCCTTATCATAGAGCAGAGCCTTGGGGCTCAGGACCCTAGTTTCTGAGGAGGGACCGGGTGTCTGAAGCCAAGCTAGCTCAGGCCAACAGGCCACGGGTTAAACCCCCAGCAAGCACGGTGATATTCAGCTCTTAGAGTGATTAGCCAGCTCTTGAGATTTCAGCTTGCTGCTAGGTAAGTTTGCCCTTGGCTTGAGGCTTCAGCAGACGGAGAGAGGGGAAGGAGAAGGTATAAGCTGTTCCACGGAGGCTTTATTTAGAGGTCTGCGAAGGGTCTCAGCTCTTCTTCTTCTCAGCTAGTAGGGTACAGTATGCTACTTTTATAGCCTTGGCAAGGATCCAAACCTGACCAATGGACAGGGGTTAGGTGTATACATAAATGACCAATAGCTAAGGGTTACAATGATTTTTCCTTATAAGGGTACAAAATAGATCAAGAGTCAGGGGGTCAGGGAGACAGGAATTTATCTGCTGCTGTGTCAGCATTCCTATTGTTAAATCCTCTATGAAGCCTTTGATAAATCTATGGGGCTTACTACAAACAATGGTTACAGAAAAAGAGATAATAATTGTTTGAATTCTTTTCTCTAAGTTTGCCACAGCTTCCCAGGAAAATCCTGGGAGAGCTGTGTTTCTCTGTTTAGAGGATATGTGATTACCACAGGTGTCAGGGTGGTTATCCAAGTCAGCCTTCCCTTATCTCTGAATGCTAAATAAAAAGGGTTAACAGGCATATCAGCAACACCAGCCACTGTATGATATCATTAGCATTCAGAGAGGGATTGAACCTTTCAAAAACTAGTGGGGCAGTCCCAAAGAGATGGTTAAAGGGTTGGGAGAAAATTTCTCCTGGTGTACTTTCCTCACAATGGGTACCACTATTAATGTGACCCCAAAACCATACAGTTAGGGTGTGATAGCTCTGAATCCATGTGCCTGCCTTCCAGAGGAAGTTAAAGATCCATGAATTCCTCACCTTTTTCACCCATAAAACAAACCAGATAACAGCCACAGTAGCCTTGGTTATAGGACCCATGTTTAGATAAGGGCCTGCAAATGGGAGAAGGAGCCATGACCATGTGCCACCCAAACCAGGGTAAGCGAGACCACATGGTGTCACTTAACGGGGTTTCTATAGCAGCATACAAAAATTAGATTACTCAAGAACTGTTATTCCATTTTTGTTTCTATGCCCTCGGGCCTCACGTTAAGCGCTAAAATCTGTCTTGGTTTGGTAAGGCAGGTGTCTGCTAAGGAAGGCAGGAGCCTCCCTGAAATAAGAATGTAAACCCCCTCCCTCTGAATTGCTATAAATTTTAAATTAAGAGACCCTCAGGCAAAAAATATGGGAGCAGAAAATAACAGTTCTTTACTAGGGAAGAAAATAAAACAATAAAATAAACAATGCAGTACCCTAGAACAACACTGACAGAGTCAGAACCCAACCTGACAGCCTGTTGGTCAGGCTGTTGGCAGCATTCCAATTGGAATTGTGGCTGCAGTCCTCCTGGAGTGTCAGGGGTGGTTCTGCTAGAGCAGGGATCCTATAGAAGGGTGTAGTCTTCCTCTGAAGATCCAGTGGAAGGAGAGACAGCTGCTGTTCCTCTGGGAATCCAGTGGAGAAAGCCATGCTGGTGTTGTAGAATCTCAAGATTGTATCCAGGTAGGAATGCTTGGCTCTCCCCTCTGGGTGGAGCATCTCACACTGGGATGCTGTAGTTCTTATCAGTCAGGCAGAGACATTCAATAGCTGTTATCAGCAGATATCTCCCCTGTTGTGGAAGAGATAAGGAAAACTGCCTACTTAACAGAAGACAACTGCCATACAGATGGTAAATAGAATACAATTTGCTTGGCAATCCAGGACATTGCCCTAAGCAGGATTTATTGCCCCAAGTAGATTTATTGCCCAAAGCAGGATAATTTCTCACCAGAACTGAAGCATTGTGTGTATTTGTGGTTCTTGCCTTTAAAACACTGGGAAATGGAAAACTGGAAATGAATCCGTTAGAAAGATCTGTGGGGTGGGTAGGAGCAGCGGGATGAGCTCGGCTGCCAGCTCTCAGCTTTCCCAGGAAGAGGGAAGGGGCCGGATCCAGCTCCATGGATCGCTCAGGCGGTGATTCCTGCCACGATGAAAGAGGGTCATGGTGTTACCCTGTCCCTGTCCCCGTTCCACAGGATGGATGTGGCTGGAGTCCATGGAGAGCAGAAGCTGCTCCAGGATCCCACGTGATCCCACCCCAATTCTGCTCCATCCATCCCACCTGATCCAGAATTGGAATCCTTCCCTGATCCCACTCTATCCATCCTGGACTGATCCTCCTCCATCCATCCCACCTAATCCTGCTCCAGAATCCAGGCCCAATCCCACTCTACAATTCCACTTGATTCCACTCTGGACAGACCCCTGCCCCGTTCCGTAATCCCTCCCTGATCCCAGTCCATCCATCCTGCCCCCATCCCCCTCTGGAATCTCACCCTGATCTTGCTCCATACCTGTGCTTGAGCTGTTGGTTCCAACGTCCCTTCCTGCAGAAAGAGAAGATCCATGAGATTCCAGCATGGATCACACACCAGGATCAGCCCAGGATCCATCCTGGGATCTGCACAGAGGGGATCCAGAGCTGGATCCGCCATTGGAACTCACCGGCTGCTGGGTTGTATCCATTCCTGTCCCTCCTCCCTGTGGAAACAAAGTGGGATCAGCGTCAGTGGCACAGGATTCCCAGAACGGTGCTGGGTGCATCCGTGCCCCTTCCCGATCCCCATCCCATGTGTCACCGGATTGGAGCCTCCAGACGCCAAATCCAATGAGGATGATGAGGATGAGGATGGCAGCGATGACGGACACAGCGACCACCACGGTGAGATTTCCGCCAGATGTCGGCTCTGGGAAACACAGGATAGTGAGGATGGGGAGGGGAATCCCCATTTGGGAATTCCAAATTCCCAATCCCCACATTCCCAGCCTCACCCCAAGCAAAGATCCCAGGCTCTGGCATTCCGGGATGCTCCACCCTGCACCGGTACTGCTCCCGCTCCTCCGGCAGCGCCTCGATCCTGGCCCAGGTGTGGAAGGTGCCGTCGCTGTTGGGAACGATCCCGCCCCACTCTGTCTCCTGATCCAAGGTATCACCCCCCTTCATCCAGCTGACTGCGATGGCGTTGGGGTAGAATCCGTACGCATGGCAGGACAGGATCAGCGTCCCGTGTTCCTCTCTTCCGGACACGTGGACATCAGGGGCCTCTGGAACGGGATAATGGTAACGGACATCCATAGAATTCCCACTGGAATGGGTCTGGGGTGAGATCTGACCATGGAATTCCCACTGGAATGGGATGGAGGGGAGACCTGACCATGGAATTCCATGGGAATGGGAAGGGGGCAAGATCTGCCCATGGAATTCTCTAAGAATGGAATGGGAGTGAAATCTGACCATAGAATTCCATGGGAATGGGATGGACGTGAGATCTACCCATGGAATTCCCATAGGAATTGACATGTTCTCAAGTCCTCCATTCCCAAATTCCAAATCCTCACAGGAATCCTGCTCCCACCTTTGCGCTCCAGCTCCTTCTGCCCGTATCCAAAGTATTTCTGGAGCCATTCAGGGCATTCGTGCTTCAGGTAATTCATCCAATACTCAGCCACAGTCCCATCCTGTTCCCAGCGCCTCCTGGTGATCTCAGCAGCGCTGTTGGCCGGCACGAATCTCCCGGATCCCATGTCAAAGGAGAGATGATCTCGTCCATCGTAGCCCTCCCGGAGGGACCCACGGATGCTCCCATCAGACAGGAGCTCACAGCCGCAAACCCACAACCTTGTGTGGAGACCTGGGGGATTGTACCCACAGAGACCCATGGAATTGTGTTCCAGCCCCACAGAGCCTCATCCCAGCCCCTTGGAGCCCCATGGATTCACATCCCAGCCCCATGGATCCCAACCTGTCCTCTCAGATCCTATCCCAACCCCATGGATCACAAGCTATCCCATCTCAGCCTAATCAATCCCTATTTCACCCCCTTGGAGCCCTGTGAATGCACATCTGAGACCTACAGATCCCATCCCAGCCCTATGGATCCTCACCCCAGCCCTACAGATCCCTATCCAGCCCCACAGATCCCATTCCACCCCCATGGATCCCATCCCAGCCCCACAGATCCATATCCCAACCCCATGGATCCCCACCCCAGCACCACAGTTCCCATCCCAGCCCCACAGATCCACATCCCAACCCCACGGATCACATCCCAGCCCCACAGCTCCCCCCACTCACCCCTGCTCTGGTTGTATCGCTCCCGCAGTGTCTCCAGGTCCCTGGCATTGATGTGCTGGTTCTTCACATCGCGCTGGGTCCGCTCCTCCCAATATCCCGGCTCAGCTCCATCCTTTATCCACTGCGTCAGCGGCTCCCTCTGGCCCCGCTCGCTGTCGTAGCGCGTGAAGGGGATCCCATCCAGGTACCCGATGGACGTGAACTGGGGGATCCCCGGGCTGGGCTCTGATACTCCCACTTGCAGGTAATGCAGGGAGTGCAGGACTGGGGAGACACGGAGATTTGGGGGGGTTGAGGGGGTCATGGATCAATGAAAGGGAAACTGGGAGAACTAGGAAGGAGTTTGGGGATCCTGGGGCCAAGGAAAGGGTGTCCAGGGTGGGAGAAGTGGGATGGACAGGAAAGGGCCTGCAGGGGGTCCTGGTGTCCAGGAATGGGGGCTCAGGGGGTTCCAGGGTTATGGAAAGGGAGAGGAGGTACAGAGGTTGAGAGAAGTGGGATGGGGGTTCCAGGGGATCCCTGTGCCCAGGAAAGGGGGTCCAAGGGTCCCCAGTGCCAAGGAATGAGGGGTCACAAGGTAGGGAGACCTGGAAATAGGAGTCTCAGGGGTCCTTGATGAGAAGGGAAAGGGGCTGGGGGCTGAGAAAAGCAGGAATGGGGGTCCAGGGGGACTCGGGGTCAAGGGAAAGGGGGATCTGGGGACTGGGGAAGGCAGGATGGATGAGAAAGGGGATGCAAGGGGGGACTGGTGCTGGATAAGGGGGTGCAGGGAGGTCCCAGTGCCCAGAACTGAAAATTCAGGGGGGTCCTGGGGCCCAGAATTCCCCCTGGGACCCTCCTGGACCCCCAAGAACCCCCCACCAGCAGGGCACACAGGGGGTGAAGAACTGGGGGGATGCAGAGATTGGAAAGTGGAACTGGGAGAGCCGGGAAGGGTCCAAGGTTCAAGGAAGGGACTGGGAGAGGCGGGATGGGGGATCCAGGGCGGGTCCCTGTGCCCACCAAAGGGGGTCCAGGAGTCCCCGGTGTTGAGGGCAGTGGGGTCTGGGAAATGGGAAAGGCAGGAATGGGGGTCCCGGGGGTCCCTGGTCACGGAAAGGGGGGTCTGGGGCTGGGAGAGGAGGGCGGATCCCGGGGACACAGCTTGGGAGACGGGAAAGACAAAGAGACCGAGGGAACGCGGCGGAGAGGACGGGGAAAGGGGGAATTCCAGGGAGTTCATCTGGATCCCTCTGGATCCCCCCAGCGACCCCCCTGAGACCCCTGGGACCCTCTGGGACCCCGTTTTGGGAAGCGGCGGGAGTGGAAAACGGGGGGGGGGACAAGGAAAGTTGGGAGATCTGGGGGGATCCAAAGGCCAAGGAAAAGGTTCAAAAGGTCTGGGAAATGCGGGATGCCCGAAATGGGGGGAAGGGGATCCCAGTCCCGGATAAGGGGGTGCAGGGGGGTCCCAGTGTCCAGAAATAGAGATTCAGGGGTGTCCCAGTGCCCAGGAATGGGGGTTCAGGGGGGTTCCCGTGCCGCAATTCGGGGTTCAAAGGGGTCCTGATCCCCAGGAATAGAAGATCCGGTCAGTCCCGGTGCCAGATAAGGGGGTGCAGGGGGGTCCTGCTGCCCGGAAATGAACGTTCATGGGGGTCCCCGTGCCCAAGAATGGGGGTTCAGGGGATTCTTTTCCCGGAATTCGGGGTTCAAGTGGGTCCTGGAATCCGTAAATGGCGGTCCGGGGGGTCCCGGTGCTGGAGAAAGGACTACAGGGGGATCACAGGACCCAAAATGGGGCTATGGGGGGTTCCCGTGCCCGGTAATAGAAGTTCAGGAGGGTCCCGGTGTCCGGAAATGGAAGTTCAGAGGATTCCCGGTTTCGGGGCTCCCACTCACCTTTGGTCGCGCCCCCCGGGTCCCCCAGGAGCCCCAGGAGCCCCAAGAGCAGCCCCAGTCCCAGCGCTGGAGCCATGGCGCTGCTCCGCTGCGGCCCCGCCCACGGCCCTGGCCCCGCCCATGTTGCAGCCTCCGGCCTCGCCATTGGCCCCGCTGTTTACGGCCCACCAATGGCAGCCCGATCTATCATGACGTCACCGGTCGCTGGGCAGATCCAGGTCTCGCAGGTTGGGACGCGGAAGCGAAAGGGACCGAGGAGGGCGGGAAGGGGGAGGGGACGGGGGAATTGCAGAGAATCCCTCTGGAGCGCTCTGAGAACCACCTGGGACCCCCTGGGACCCCCTTAAAAAAGCGCCGGGAGTGGGGAACTGGGGGGATCGGGAAATTTGGGAGATCTGGGGGTGCAAAGGTGAAGGAAAAGGGCGGGTCTGGGGTCTGGGAAGGGCGGGATGGCCGGGGAGGGGTGCGAGGGGTCCCAGAACTCGTGAAGGGGGTCCAGGAGGGGGTCCCAGTCCCGGATTAGGGGGTATAGGGGAGTCCCCATGCCCAGGAACGGAGGTTCAGGGGGTCCCAGGTCAAGGGAAGGGGGCTGAGGGCAGTGGGGGCTGCAGGGGGTCCCGGTACCCAGGAAAGGGGGTGAGGGCAATGGAGGGCGCAGGAGGTCCCTGTGGCCAGGAAAGGGGGTGCACGGCCCCCGGTGTTGAGGGAGGTGGTGGGTGGGGGCTGGGGAAGGCAGGAGGGGGCGTCCAGGGGGTGCCGGGGTCAAGGAAAAGCGGGGGCTGGGGTCTCTGAGAGGAGG
Source organism: Geothlypis trichas (assembly GCA_009764595.1). NCBI lineage: Eukaryota > Metazoa > Chordata > Aves > Passeriformes > Parulidae > Geothlypis > Geothlypis trichas. The sequence continues at coordinate 105,920 of CM019931.1, forward strand.
AGGGCCGGGAAAGGGGGTGCGGAGGGGCATTGGAGCTGGATATGGGGGTGCAGGGGGATCTCTGTGCTGGATAAGGGGGTGCAGGGGGGTCCCAGTGCATGAGAATGGAGGGTTTGGGAGGGTTCCAGTCCCGGATATGGGGGTGAACAGGGGTCCTGGTGTTGAATAAGGGCATGCAGTGGGGTCCCGGTACCCAGGAATGGGGGTTCAGGGGGAGTCCCTTCCTGGGAATCAGGGTTTGGGGGGGTCCCGGTGCTAGACAAAGGCCTGGCTGGGATCCAGTGCAGGGAGTCCCCGTTCACAGAAATGGGGGACTCAGGGGGGTCCTGATCCTGTTCAGGGTGGGAAAAACAAAATTCACTGCTTAGAGTTTTTAAGAGTTTAATAATAATAGTAATAATAATAATAATAGGATAGGAAAGGATGATATTCCCCCACGCTGGAGTGCTCTTGGCCAACAGCGAAAGAACACAGGGGTGTACACAGACAATGTTATCTTTATACTGTTACATTGCTGAGATATATGCATATTCATGTGTTTCATGCATTATTCAAATATTCTTGCAAAATTTCTGATGTTTAGGGAACTCCTTTGTTTGGCTTCTTCACACTCCAGCTTATCTGCATGACATCCTGTGTATCAGGTCAATATATTTTATTTCTTCTTCTGTCTCCATCCTGCTGTTTCACATCCTCTGATAAGGATTTAGTATGTCCTCCCTAATTTTAACATGGTATTGTCTAATTGTCCTCTGACGCTCTGCTTTGTGTCATGGTTATCTTATTACTTGGGCAGGTTGGTCAGTGGATGGCCTTACACTGTTTTTAGTTACACAAAAGCCTTTTTTCACATCCTATGTTTTGCTAAGTCCTATTGAATCATGATTTTAAAGGGTTAGGATTTTAGCTAAGGGTTAGAACCAATTCATATTGAAGTCAGATACACCAATGTTAAGTTAATGATTATTAGATGCTTAAGCTAAAGATACTTGTTACGTTATGAGCTCATTTGTAGAAAGAAGTGGAGCTAGTGAACCATTATAGTAACATACTGAAACCAATAGAACAATGCCCAACACCTGGACTCCATGTTAATCCATCACAAAGCAGGGGGCCTTGGATCGTGCCAGAGGGTCACAGAGACCTGATGAAGACCTTCCTGACTTCATCCCTGGGACCACTGACCCAATTCAAGAGAAGAATTGTGCACACGTGAAGGATTAATAACCTCATTTTAATACAAAATGGAGATAGGAGGTGCTGGGCTTATGCACATGTATTACTTTGGGACATAAACAGAAGGCAAAAATCCTTATGCAGTGCAATCACACATTTCGAGAATGACTCCCCCATGCCGCTCACCCACGTTATAAACATACAACTTTCTAACTTTGACTAGTTGGAGTCTTTGTCCATGATCTTCAGTTTTAACGATTCAATTGGCGAGCCGGCCAGGAGGAGACTCTGCTGGGCTGTGAGACCAGCTCAGGTCATGGACCCCCTTGGGGCACCCCCGGGACATTCCTGGAAGAGTGGGCTCTGCTGCACAGACTGTTTATCCAGCAGCAGACAAGGACCCCTGACTACTAAAACTCCAGACAAAACGGTATGTTTAAAAATGGAAACAGTTTTAAACAGTGACCGGTAAGGCGTGGTCAGGAAAGGCCATTGGTAAGTCGAGGGAGTTGTCCCAAGTTGTCCCACGCGTAGCTTGGGCCTCTGTACTGCGCTTGCGAGCTGAAGTTGCAGTTGAAATCTGGTTGCCAGCAGAAAGAGTTGTTGAACTGTTGTACTGAGCTCAGGCTTTTGATGCTGCCATTTGTTTCCCCATGGAGGGCTCAGTTTGCTACCAACTGGGGCTAGCAGTCGTAAGGGCAAATCCTGGTTGTTATAACTGAGTTTGTGTGTGTGGAAATACCCCTTTCACTGTGAGTTTGTGTGTGTGGAAATATCCCTTTCATGATGAGTTTGTGTGGTGAACTTTCTAGTTTAGTTGCGGGGAACAGCATTCGCTGTCACACCTGGTGTTTGAGTATAACCAGTCTTTCCTAAGGCTTTGTGTTCGGGTGTTAACCAATCCTTTGCCTGTGGGACCTGGGAGTCAAGGATCAAACGCTGTAACACAGTGCCTTTGTGGTCCCTCTCCTTGTGGAGTTTGCAAAGTTGCAACTTTGGATTCATCTGGTGTAGTGTGAGATTTTGCTGACTGTTGTGTAAAAGTTATAGTGGTAACAAACTGGTAATTTTTGTTGTGTGTCATCTGTGTTGTTAAGCTGTGTATTAAGCTTGAGCCTGAGTCAAAAGGGTTAAGCCACCCTTTTAGAAGGGTTTTAACTTGAACCGGTGTTTGTGGGCTGTCAGAGCTGTAATAGAGACAGCTTGCTATAAATTGATTCCCAAGACTTGAGGTACAGGGGAGTTGTGTGGTTTGTTCCACTGCATTGTGGTAATTTGATTCTTGGGACTGTATAGTTGTGTTTGTGAGATTTTAAGATTTTGTTTGCAACAAAGTGCAGCATTTTATGTGGAAAAAACTAGTGTGGTGATTTACGTGCATTAAAGCAAATGAAAAGAATTTCAGGAATTCCACACCCCCCCCACCCCGCCCCCATTTGTGGTGTTGGTGGGCATATCAGAATTTTTGCTGTAACAGGGACAGCCTATTTATTTATTTTATTTGTTGTTAGACAGATTAAAGGAATCCCTTTACCTTGGCAGTGTGAAAAGTGCATATTATATGTCTCTATGCAGATATAAAATACTATATGTATTTTGTTGTAGTGATCAGTAGGGCAGTATCAACATTTTAACAGTATGGTAAATGTAGTTTTGTAGTTAAAATAGGAACTTTGTATGTGGGATATTTTTTAAAGAAAGGAATGAGGTACTTGCACCAGATAGCAGCCACAGGACACCCAAATCTTTCAGAGAAAGAGAATTTATTGCTCTCTTATCAGAAGAAACAAACTTCTTCCCGCCTTGCTCAGCCATGAAGACGCCGCTTAGGATTAGGAGGAAGAAGTTGACACTGACCAGACAGAATTCTTTGTTTGAACGGAATTTATGTATCATGTATGAGGTGAATGAATATGCAAAGGGATATTGCTTTTAAGGGTTAATCCTCTGTTACCAGGTGTCCTTTTTCGGGATTATTTTGCCCAGAAAAGGTACCCGGGCCTCCATAACTTTGTTCTTATTGTCTCGTATTATCCTAATCTCAATTGTTCAAATTTTCATTTCTCTAATTATATTGCTATTTTTATGACCATTTTATTACTATTAAACTTTTTTTTTTTTTAAGTGATGGGCGTTTTTCACAATGGAGGCATGGGGGAAAGCTGGATTTAAGGGTCTTCACTTACTCCTCATTATCCTGCTCTGAGCTTTTGGAGTTTTCTGTCAGAAATCTCTCCCCTCCCACACTCATCCACAGGGCTTTGGGGTGGTTTTCCCTTTTTGGGGGAAATCAAAGCGATGCCCTGATGCTCCCAATTAGGGGTAGGAGAAGTGAGGCTCCAGGGCTCCCGCTGAGCCGGAGCCACCGGAGCCGCAGTGCCGGGAAAGCCGTGGCGGGAGGTGCGGAGAAGTTTGTTTGTGTTTTGAGCTCAATCCCCTCGGGCCCGGGCCCGTTCCAGGGCTGTTCCTCAGCTCCGGCTCTGCCCTCACGCAGCCCGGGGGGCCCTGAGAGCGCGGGGCGAGGCTGTGCCGTGTGCAGAGCCCGCCCTGGCTGCGATTGGGCGATGGTGGCGTCAGTCGTGGTTGTGGCGCGCTGATTGGTGGGAGCGGGGCGGAGCAGGGCCCCTGGGGCGGGCTGAGGGCGGGCCGTGGCTCGGCAGCGGCGGCATTGGCGGAGCGTGTGTGCGGGCCCGGGAGCGGCGGCAGCGGCCGGAGCGCGGTGAGGCGGCGGCGGAGCTCGGAGGCGGCCGCAGCGCAGGTGGGAGCCGCGCTGGGTTGTGCGGGGGCTCGGGGCTGGCTGCGGGCCTCGGGGGCGGCAGGGGGCTCAGGCGGGTTCGTTGTGCCGTGTCCGGCCCGTGTTGCCGCTGGCCTGAGGGCGCTGCGGGAGCGGCTGCCCGCGGTCTCCTTGCGGCCGCTGCCTCGGCAGGAGCCGCTGCCGGAGCAGCGCTGGCTCGGCCCGGTTCCTGTGGCTGGGACAGAGGGGCTGCCCCGTGGCCGGGGCTGTGCGGGGAAATTGCCGTGGCCGGAGGTTTCTGTGGCCCGAGGAGACAGAGGAGTCCTGTAAAAGTGACTTTATTGCTGAGCAGAGGGAGAGGCCGTGGGGCAGTTCCCAGGAGGTCTTTAAAACGTCGCCTTGTTTTTTATCCTAATTTCCTGTCCGCTTCTCTCTCTCCCTTTGCCCACTGTCTGAGGTACTTGGAAGGTACAAGACTGCTCGATCTACCTACTGTACGTGCTCTTTACTATGCACCCCCCTTTAGTATAACACCCTAAATTCATAACTGCATTAAGTCTTTGTTCTTCCCCTTGAAGTTCAGGAATTTAGCCGGACCTTGGCTGAGCAGCATTCCTTGTCGATTAGGAACTATTTAAAACTCTACAAGTCCTCGCCCTATCTCCAAGCCGATTCACACCATCTCTTTTTCTAAAGACACATTCATTTTATGTCTTGCAATCCCTCCTCCTATTGATTTTTTCAGTACTTGTCGTTGCAAATATTAATTGCCATTGAGTCAATTTCTTTTCCTGAGACCTCTTTGGATTTGGGATTATTCTCAGTGCCCTCATTCCCTGTCCTTCTGTAGCCGTTTCTGGATCAGCAGGCCTGGCTGCCGCCTGCATCCCCTCGCTCAGCTGCTGAATGAGCTGCACCCTCAAGGTGTGGAGCATGGTGCAAAGATGAGAGTTGCTGTAGCACATGAGAGGAGAAACAGCATTCGTTTAAGCCATGGTCTGCCAGGGAGCCACAAAACCGTGTCCCATTCCCATCCTTTTCACCTTTTGACCAATACATGAGCTGCTTTCTTATTTCCTTTGTTATCTGTTTCATTACTTTTCCTTTGTCATCTCCTTGCCAACAGCAGTTTGAGTCATTTAATTTTCCACGAACTCCTCTTTTTTCTGCTAAAAGGTAATCTGATCCCATCCCATGGTTAAGTGTTGTGTTCCTCATTTCAGTGGATTGGTCAGCAGGAAGGTCAGGAGCTGGAGCTGTCTGGTTGGTTATTGCGAGGACAGCTTGTAATCGAATGATGCCATTGAAATGAGAAATGGGTTCTGTGGCTCCTGCTATGAATTGGTTCGGGTTGCCAGGGGCTGGTCCATGGTGTTGTAGGATTTGTTCTGCTGGCCGTTCATCTTTTCCCCATTTTTGGCTGCTCTCTCCAGTCAGGGCTGCATCAATTGACTGCTTTTCTCTAATTAAATCATCAAATACTTGCATTCCCAACTGATTTCCCTGAATTTTTGGTAGCAAAAAATCCCCATTGCTCTAATATACCCTATATAACACAGACAGTGACAGCACATGTTGGAGTGGGCAGAGGGATGATTCCCCCCATTTATTTCTAGTGAAGTTTTCCCAACATTCTCCATTTGCTGTTTCCCTTTGCAGCTTCACCCGTTTCTGTAGCAGGGTCAGATATCCTCAGCCTGGGCTCTGCCTTGAGCTGTGCAAATTCCATCAGTGCAGGCAGGCAGAGCTTGGGGTGAGGGGCAGAGGGAATCAGCCCAATTCCTGCCCCAGGCCAGAGACCCAGGTACATTGTCCAGGCTTTGCCCCAGCAGTGTTCATTTGCATTTCTAAAGCTCCTCTGCAGGCTGCCTGGAATGAAGCTTCTCTTCCAGTGTTGCCCGATTGATAAATGAGACAAAACTCGGATAAGTTTTGTGCGGTGCTTTATTTAAGGGCCCGGGGGTCCTGCGGACTCACGTCCCAAGCCAGAGCCCCGAAATTTCGGGTACAGGTGCTCCTCTTTTATACACATAATTCATAACAAAATATCCAAGAAACAGTTCCTCTTGATTAGCGACAAACCCCTTGTAATACATTCCTGAGTTCACAAACAAAATCATCAATCTTCTACCTATCACATTGTATGCTGCCTCTAAAACCGGTTAAACTTCTTGCTTTCCTACACTGGTTTAATTATTTATTGAGTTCCTAAGGCTACCTGCTAAGTTACACACAAAACTCAACACACAGCTTGAACGGCAAACTACTTCACACAACTCATAACTAAACTATAATTAAATATTTTGCTAAATTTCATTTCTTTTCCAACACCAGGGCAGCCATCTGGTGAGTCACATGTGGCCCCCCCAGAATCTGCTTCGTTTTTTGTTTGTTTTTTTTTCCTTTTCTTTGGTTTGGGTTTTTGTTTTGGTTTTTTGGGTTTGTTTTTTTTCTT
>CM019931.1:112784-166935 GCA_009764595.1 Geothlypis trichas
AAGGTAACATTAGAGCTGATGCACTTGCTTCACATTTTCAGGTCATCCTCACAGCCAGAAGAGCTGCAACAACATAAATCCCAAAGCAAATTGTTGGTGGAGATTGCAGAATATTGGTCTTTGTTGAGGCTGGAGTCCTGTGGGAATTCCCTTCCCATGTGCAGAAACCTCCAGCTGCTGCTCCCAGTGCAGGGTCCCCCTGTGCTTACAGGCCTCTGCAGCCCCTGGAGAATTTGCCTCTTACCATGGCCCCCGTTTCCCTGAAGATCAAGGGATCTTGCCACTGAAGATCGAGGGCACCACCACCCTCCTCACTCCTTGTCTCTGTTCCCACACTCCTTCACATAACAACACTGAACTCTCTTGGCTCCAAGCCATTACCTCCCCCCAAATTCAGTCTCTGTGTCACAGGAAAAATGGTTCTGTCCGTGGCTGTACAAGAAAAGTCCAGCCAAAGGCCTCTCCATCATCTCCTCCCACCTAGGATTCTTCTCAACTTCTCTCGGACATCTTTCATTTGCATGGACTTCCATCACACTTGCCCATTTCCTCCTGTTTCATCCCTATCCCTCTCCTCATTCAACTCCAGGAGAATCAGCATGTGTAAGGTTTCCATCACCCAAGAAAAGGGTTAAAATCTCAGGCTCCGCCTGCCCAGAACTCCCACGCTGGCCCTGCCGGGCACCTTCTCTCTGCACCCCCCCTTCTCTTTCTCGGCCAGGCCCTGCAATCAAATTTCAAGGTGGCACAGGCACCGGCGCTCTCTCTCTCTCTCTCTCTCTGGGGAGCTGCCCGATGCCCCTCGGTGCTCCTCCACCCTTCCATCCTGCAGGGGCCTTCACCTCCCCTCTCTGTCCCAGGCCCGGCTCACCTCACCCGGCCCCATGGCTTCCCCTCCCGCACCCAGCCCGCAGCCGGGCAGGGCAGCTCTGACCTCTTTCACCCACCGCAACCAAGAGAGCTTCCCCTGGGAGTTCTCTGCTTTTAACCCCCGTGTTCTCAGAGGCGTATCCATGTCCTCAGGGGCCACACCAGGTGCCAATATTCAAATCTGAGCACCGATTGGTTTGACCACAGCATCCCAAAAATCTCACTTCCTTTTCAAACCAGGACAGCGGGACTAAGGGATCCGAACAGAAAATCCTGAACGAACTCATTGCCCGAAAAATTAAAATTAAATGTAAAATGAGCGGCTCTGATTGCCTGGCTTAGCACAGCCCGCGCTTCTCCATCCCCGCCCCACCTGCCCAGCGCTCCAAGGTTCCCCCTGCCCAAAAAACCCCCAGCCCGGGGCTGCAGCGTCCCGGAAAAGCCTCAGCCAATGGCAGCGCAGGCAGGAGGCGGCGCAGCCAATGAGAGCTCGGGGCGTTGGATTGCCTCATCGGTTGCCGGGCAGAGCCCGTGGCCGATCGCGCCCCAAAATCGGCGGCAGCCAATGAGAGGGCGCGGCGCTGCCGAGCCCGCCCTGCTCCGGACTGGCGCTGCCAGCGCAGCGCGGCTGCTTTGGGGCTGCTGCTCCCTGCCCGGCCCCGGCCATGGGGCTCGGGGCGGCAGCTGGGGCCCTACTGGTGGCACTGGCGGTGCTGGGAGCCCCCCCGGCTGCGGGCGCGGAGCTCTCGGGTGAGCGGGGGGGCGGGAGGCGCTGGGACAGGGGGGGGAGAAGGGGGAAAAGGGGGCGAAGGGGGGAGCCCGGAATGGAGGGGGAGGAGGAGAGGACCCCCCAAAGGGAGAGCGGGAGGGGCTGGGGGGTGCGGTGATGTGAGGGAGGGGTGGGAGAGGGTGGGGAAGAGGGGAAAAAGGGGAGGGGGGACCCCAAAACTGAGCGGGAGGGGGCCGGGGATTGGGGGATTTGTGGGAAAATGGGGAAATGGGACCCCAAAAGTGATTTGGGGAGCGGCCGGAGGTGGGAGGGGAGAGGATGTGGAAGGGGAAATGGGGGAAGGGCGGCAAAGAGGAAGCGGCAGCGCGGGCAGGAGGGTCCCATGGCGGCCGTGGGGCACAGGGGGTGCGGAGTGGGGATCCGGGGCGGGCCCCGGAGCTCTGGTGAGACAAAAACTTTGAGGAATTTAGAGATTTTCGAGGAGCTGAGATTTTAGTTAGAGATAAGCTTTATTGGAGTTAATCAAAGTAAATGGGTAGGCCTTGATGAAGTTAAGAGTTAGTAGTTAACTAATAATTGAGTGCTTGTCAACACAATGTTTGGTTAGCTGGGTTTACAATGAAGAATATAGAAACTGATAAATAGCTTTTAGGAACATCAGACAATTGTGGCCTCCTCTGTTCTGGAATCATTTGAAGACGGGAGTGGGAGTTCTACCAAGGGTTCATTTGTCATATTTGCATTGAAAATGTAGAAAGGTCAGAAGGAGGAAGACTTCATTTACTTCCTCATTTTGGGACCCCTCCCCATGAAAGGGACCACCAACCTATTTCAAGGAACAAACTACGCATGCTTAATAGCTTTTGAACTAATTACCATACGAAGTGGGGAATGGGATGTACCAAAGCTGTGAATATGCATTTGTATTTTGGGTATTCACTACTGGTATAGATAAAAGGACTCTGTAATCACCTGTAAATTGTGGTGTCTGTTTGGGAGCTATCCTGCACGCTGCTCTGTGTTGCAATAAACATTCACTTTCTAACTTTAAACTGTTCAAGAGTCTTTGTCCGTCACAGTTGAATATCGGTACTAGATCAATAGTCATATTTTTAATAAATCAGGGGACCCAAAAATTACCCAAAAATACCCCAAAATTACCTCAAATCCCCCATAAATCCGGTCAGGGACCCCAAAATCACTCCAAATCTTTCCAAACCTGGTCAGGAACCCCCAAAGTCCCCCCAAATCGGCCCAGACCCCCCAAAATTCAGTAACGAACCCCCAAATCCGGTCAAGGACCCGCTAAAATCTCCCCAGAATCCCTCAGGACGCCCCCCCCCCAGTTCCCCCCAAATCCCCTCACGACCCCAATTTCCCTCAGGACCCCCCAAAAGCCCTCTCACGCCCCCCCCCCAGTCCTGTCCGAATCCCCAAACCCCCTCAGGAGCCCCAGTTCTCTCCCACAACCACCCAAAATTCACCGAAAACCCCTCAAACCCCCACCCAGATTCCCTCAGGACCCTCAATTCACCCTCAGGACCCCCCAAAATCCACCTCAAACTCCTTCCGGACCCCCAATTCTCCCTCAGATCACCCCAAACCACCTCAGAACCCCTCACATCCCCTCAGCGCCCTCATACCCCCTCTCACATCCCCTCATGACCAACAAATCCCCTCACAACCCTCGAAACTCCCTCAAGACCCCCCCAAATCACCTGCAAATCCCCTCTAGACACCCTCAGATCCACTTAGATACCCCCAATTTTCTCTCAGAACCCCCAATTCTCCCTCACGAACCCGAAACCCCCTCACATCCCCTCAGCGCCCCCAGTTCTCCCTCAGGACCCCCCAAATTCCTTCAGGATCCCCTAAACCCTCTCACGTCCCCTCAGGACCCCCAAAACCCCCTCAGGACCCTCCACATTCCCTCAGAACCCCCCAAAACGTCTTAGGACCCCCTATTCTCCCTCAAGAGCCCCAGACCCCCTCAGGACCCTCATTTCTCCTTCAAGACCCCCAATTCTCCCTCAGGACCCTCCACATCTCCTCAGAATCCCCCAAATCTCTTTAGGACCCCCCATTCTCCCTCAGGATCCCCCCAAACCCCTCCCAACCGCCCCACCCCGCTTCTCCCAGAGGTCTCGCGAGAGAAGCAGCGCCGCCATCTTGGTTGAGGGCAGTTCCGCCCGCTCCTCAGAGCGCTCCGCATTCCCTCATAAATCCAGCCGGGAACGGCGGAATTAATCCGCCTGGAAGTGGTGGGATGGAGCCCAAAGCCCCTGGGATTCAGCCTAAAAAGCTTCCAAATCCAATCTGGCGCTTCCCATGGATTGGGGCGGTACTGGTGATGGGCGGGCCGGTGACGTCACTCCTCCTGGCCTCGCCTCTTTCCGGCGCCTCCCGATCCCGCTCGGCCATTCCCACGAGCGCCGCTAGCGGGGCCGGTTCTGTGCCGGGGCCGGCGCCTGTCCCGGGGCTCCTTCGCCACCGAAACGTCCCCAAGCTGTCCCCGCCGGGTCACCAGTGAGCATGGAGAACCAAAGGGTGCGACGAGGGGCGGGGGGAGTGGGTAAAGAAGGACACGGTGGGCGAAGGGGGCACGGGGGGGACGGGGGGAACACGGGGAGTGGCAGTGGGGACGAGGCGGTGACAAAGGGACAGAGGGGACCCCGAGAGGGCACAGGGGCCACTGCAGGTGGCCATAAGTGCCTCGAGGTCCCTGACACCTCCCCTGTCTCCTCCCCAGTTGCTGAAGGCGCTGGTGGCCGTGGTGGCCACCCTGGGCAAGGTGGCGGCCACCGTGACCGGGTCACACAGGGACGTGCGGCAGCGCGTGTCCCCAAAGTTCCTGCACGCCGCCCTGAGGAAATTCACCCAGAGCCTCCGTGAGACCCTGGACCATGGCGATGTCACCTCCCTGGGCCACCGTGGTGTCCCCTCCCTGGGCCAGGCCCTGGCCGCCCTCGGAGCCACCCCTGGGACCACCTGGGCCGATGTGAGAGCCACGGCCAAGGCCTGGTGGGAGTTGGTGGCTGCGCTCGGGGAGAGATGGGACCGGCTGCACGAGGAGGCAAACGAGCTGTGCGACACCTGCTGGGATGCGAACCCCTCCTGGGCCAAGCACCTGTGGTTAAAGACCTTCAGGGAGAGACCTGGGGACAACCTGGAGGCCACAGCCTGGTGGCTACCGGTGACCCTGGACAGGGTCGAGGGAACCTCGGCAGGGGCCACGCACGAGGCTCAGGTGGCAGCGGCCACCAGTGAGGAAGAGGAAGCTACCAGTGAGGCCATGGATGAGGCCGTGGTGGCCACCAGCCGGGCGAGGGCGGCCACCTGGAGGGGACATTGGGCAGTGGTGGCCCTGGGGCCGCTGAAGCTTTTGGTGGATGTGTGCGACAAAGCCATGGAGTTCACCTGGGACATGCAATCCCAGCTCGAGGAGATTGAGGACACCCTGAAGTGGAGAGAGCAGATGTTCCCCAATGTCTTTGAGGCCTTGGTGGCCGACGTGGCTGAGTTTGAGCGGCTGTGGGAGGGCAGCGCCCGCCTGTTCAAGCATCACCTGCTGCCGACACTGTGGGATATCCACAACCTCCTCTTGAGTCCCTATGCTGGCCCAGGTGGCCCCGGTGGCCCGGGTGGCCCTGGCAGCCGCGCAGTGGCCAAGCGGTGCCGAAAAGCCATCAAGGACATCCCGAGGCTGCTGCGGAGACAGTGATGTCACTGCTGTGATGTCATTGGTGCAGTGATGTCACTGGAGAGACTTGTGGACAGTGGAGTGCCACCAGCTCCTTGAGTGCCACAGCACTGCGTGTCACCAAGAGCCCCTTGAGTGCCACCAGTTCCTCAAGTGCTACCAGCTTCTCGTGTCACCAGGAACTCATGCAGGAGAGCCTGGGGGGTTCTTGTGCCACCAAGAGCCTCCCGAGTGTTACCAAGACTGGCCCAGCCCCTGTGTGGGGGTCCCTGGTGTCACTGGGGTCTCTCTCTGTGTCACACACCGCCCTTGGGACCCCCTAAGCACCAGGAACCCCGAATTTCACCGTCCTTGTGCACTGGGACCCCCGCCCCCTCAGGACCCCCCCTCAGGCATCAGGATCCTCGAGTTTCCCCTCCCCCCTCCTCGTGCACTGGGACCACCAGAGACCCCCCCCCCATCAATCAGTGCTGTCACCAAGCACTGGGACCCCCCCCCCCCGAGCATTGACCACCCCCCATCGTGCACCGGGACCACCAGAGACCCCCCCCACTGTCGCGATCCGTCCCAGTGAACGGGTGACGTGGTGATTTCAAGGTGCAAAATAACTGACAAAGGCACAGGGGATTTGCACTAACAAAATCAACAAATGCAGTTTTATTGAAATAACCACAACAGAAATGCGTTGGTGAGGGGGAACCGGGGAAAGAAGGAGAAGATAAGGAAAAGAGAGAGGAGAAGAGGGGAATGGGTATAGCTACTGAAACGTGATGCTGCTTTTATCCTTCGAGGTCCAGCCTTTGAAAGCTCACCAGGCCACGTCTGGGGAGATCTCGAAAGGCACGGCTGACCAGGACCCCAGTTATACTATCTTTTGTTGGGGGAAGGGGAATGGTTTCTCAGCCAAAACAAAGGTCTTCAGGGGGGGAAAGAATAGGGGTGCACGAACCCAAGCCAGGCAACGGGCGAGAACCGTTGTTTCATGGCCCAGTGCTCGCACCTGCGCTTACTCTGGGCAGCTTCTCCTCCCCACACTGCACACCTCCCCTGTGTTGGGGGGGTTCAGTCCCAGTCTCTGGAAGAAGGTGCGAGGGGGGTTTTCTTGGAAGAGGGGTTTCTTGTCTTGGTTCCTTGATGAAGAGGCCTACATTTCTGCTTGTCTGTCACGATGGTTGAGGGCAGACAAGAAGGGTCTTCTCTTGGAAGAGGGACCACCCCAAAGCTCCAACCAGACAGGCCAGGAGGTGGGGAGAAAGTCCAGGTCCATTGTTCAGAAAGGGCAGGGTGCCCCTTCAAGTTCAGCGTGGCGTGTAGCAAACAAAACCTGTGGAAACAGTGAGCTAAGAGGCACATGACTCTGCCCCTGCACTGGCTCAACAGTTTTTAACTTTTCGGTGGTTTTTTCTTCATGACAATCGTGAGGCAAAAATGAAGACTATTTCGGACAGACTCTCACACTCTGAATCATGCTTTTTACAAAAATGCATCAGCTTGGTGCAAATACACCAAGACAACAACCAAAGCATCGCTCCAGGTTCCAGCACAATTGCCATGGGGGATCTTTTTCATTTGTGGGGACAGAATTTGGCCTGGCATCCCTGCAAATGTCAAAGGTGGTCCATGCAGCATTGGAAGAATTTAATTGTTGTCACCTGATTCGAAATCATTGAAAGAGCAAAAATGTTAAGGGAAAAGATCATTGGAACAGTATAGTCCAAATTGTGATGATGAGGTAAAGACTTGGGACAAGGCTCGGAGAATTGCCGTTGCAATTTTCTCACCTCAGACAGCGTCGGGAGTGGCCTTGACTCAGTTGGACCACATGGGTAGCTGGTTGAGCAACATGCTCGAGCCGTTTCTCTTGCACTGAGTGACACGTTAAAAGACATTGACAGTGTGAGACGGGCAGCTCTTCAAAATAGAGCAGCAATCGATTATCGGCTGCTGGCCCACGGACATGGATGTGAGGAATTTGAGAGAATGTGCTGCATGAATCTGACAGATCACTCAAAGTCAATTCATGAGAACATCAAAAAGATAGAGGAAAGTATAAAAAAGCTTGGGGAAATCACTGGATCTTGGATCGATGATGTGATTGGATTTTTCGATCTTTCTCCATTGTGGAAAGAGCTTTTAGAAATAGAGTTTTGTATTTTTATAGGACTCTTTGTTCTCATGCTCATTGTGCCATGCATCCTTTTGTGTGTGTGACAGGTCATGAATTGAGTTGCCAAAGAGGTGTTTTTGGTGCAAACAGAAGGGGGAGATGTCAGAACTCAGTGCATCCCTCCAGGTGTCCAGAGCTGCCGCAGACCCCGCTGGGGAGCTGAGAGACCCTGGCACGCAGCTCAGAACACCTGGGGATTTGATTTTGACCCCTGGAGCCAGTTGCCAGCTTTGTATGAGGACCTGAAAGTCACAGAGGTTTGAATAGTGTAATAATAAAACTGTCACAGGGTGAAGATAGTGATTTTAGGATTTTTGGTATGGAGGTTATGGGGACAAGATGGAGGAACTTGGGTGTTTCCAGCCTTTCTTCTTCTTCTTCTTGTTCTCCATTTTCTGCAGTGATGCTGGCACTTTGGGATTGGTTTAGAGTAGAAATGCACTGTCTAACATAGGTGATAGGTATTGGGAATTAAGTGTAAATATATTATACGTAGTTTGTAATATAAAAAGACAACACCGCCTCAGGGGTGGTCAGAGTGCTCGTGGCTGCCCTGCTGAGCAGACCTCGGCTGGTCAGAAATAAAATTTTATAGATAAGAATTAATAAACAACCTCAAGACCGAAAAGTGAAGAGTCCAGACTCATTCTTCAGTTGCGCAGGCTGAAGCAGAGACATCCTACGCATCTCGGGGCAGCAATTATCAATCAGCTACCCGAGAATGAACGAGATTCCCACTGTCCCTGCCTACTATCCAGCAAAACCACAGCCAAGGGAACGGGCTTGGCAGAATCAGTGGTATTGGAAACCTGAATCGCCCTGGAATTTTGGCAATAATTACAAACTGGCCAGAAGGTGAAAACTTTGGTCTCGCTGACAAAGAAGAACAAGAACAAGTGACACGGGCTGAAGAAGCTCCACCCTACAACCAACTGCCAGCAGAAGAAACACGCTATGTTCTTCTCACTGATGGTTCATGTTGCATCGTAGGGATGAATGAGAACTGGAAAGCAGCCGTACGTGAATCATGATTTTAAAAATTTCAGATTTTAGCTGAGGATTAGAACCAATTCACGTCGAAGTCAAATACACCAAAAATAGGGTAATGATTATTAGATGCCTAAGCTAAAGCTAATTGTTATATTATGAGCTCATTTGTAGAAAGAAGTGGAGCTAGTGAACCATTATAGGAACATACTGAAACCAGTAGAACAGTGCCCAACACCTGGACTCCATGTTAATCCATCACAAAGCAGGGGGCCTTGGATCGTGCCAGAGGGTCGCAGAGACCTGATGAAGACCTTCCTGACTTCATCCCTGGACCACTGACCCAGTTTGAGACTACCCCCCCAATTCAAGAGAATAATTGCACACACGTGAAGGACTAATAACCTCATTTTAATACAAAACGGGGATGGGAGGTGCTGGGCTTATGCATATGTATTACTTTGGGAAATAAACAGAAGGCAAAAATCCTTATGCAGTGTGATCACACATTTCGAGAATGACTCCTCCATGCCGCTCACCCACGTTATAAACATACAACTTTCTAACTTTGACTAGTTGGAGTCTTTGTCCATGATCTTCAGTTTTAACGATTCAATTGGCGAGCTGGCCAGGAGGAGACTCTGCTGGGCTGTGAGACCAGCTCAGGTCATGGACCCCCTTGGGGCACCCCCGGGACATTCCTGGAAGAGTGGGCTCTGCTGCACAGACTGTTTATCCAGCAGCAGACAAGGACCCCTGACTACTAAAACTCCAGACAAAACGGTATGTTTAAAAATGGAAACAGTTTTAAACAGTGACCGGTAAGGCGTGGTCAGGAAAGGCCATTGGTAAGTCGAGGGAGTTGTCCCAAGTTGTCCCACGCGTAGCTTGGGCCTCTGTACTGCGCTTGCGAGCTGAAGTTGCAGTTGAAATCTGGTTGCCAGCAGAAAGAGTTGTTGAACTGTTGTACTGAGCTCAGGCTTTTGATGCTGCCATTTGTTTCCCCATGGAGGGCTCAGTTTGCTACCAACTGGGGCTAGCAGTCGTAAGGGCAAATCCTGGTCTAAGGCTGTTATAACTGAGTTTGTGTGTGTGGAAATACCCCTTTCACAGTGAGTTTGTGTGTGTGGAAATATCCCTTTCATGATGAGCTTGTGTGTGTGAACTTTCTAGTTTAGTTGCGGGGAACAGCATTCGCTGTCACACCTGGTGTTTGAGTATAACCAGTCTTTGGTAAGGCTTTGTGTTCGGGTGTTAACCAATCCTTTGCCTGTGGGACCTGGGAGTCAAGGATCAAACGCTGTAACACAGTGCCTTTGTGGTCCCTCTCCTTGTGGAGTTTGCAGAGTTGCAACTTTGGATTCATCTGGTGTAGTGTGAGATTTTGCTGACTATTGTGTAAAAGTTACAGTGGTAACAAACTGGTAATTTTTGTTGTGTGTCATCTGTGTTGTTAAGCTGTGTATTAAGCTTGAGCCTGAGTCAAAAGGGTTAAGCCACCCTTTTAGAAGGGTTTTAACTTGAACCGGTGTTTGTGGGCTGTCAGAGCTGTAATAGAGACAGCTTGCTATAAATTGATTCCCAAGACTTGAGGTACAGGGGAGTTGTGTGGTTTGTTCCACTGCATTGTGGTAATTTGATTCTTGGGACTGTATAGTTGTGTTTGTGAGATTTTAAGATTTTGTTTGCAACAAAGTGCAGCATTTTATGTGGAAAAAACTAGTGTGGTGATTTACGTGCATTAAAGCAAATGAAAAGAATTTCAGGAATTCCACACCCCCCCCCACCCCGCCCCCATTTGTGGTGTTGGTGGGCATATCAGAATTTTTGCTGTAACAGGGACAGCCTTTTTATTTATTTTATTGGTGGTTAGACAGATTAAAGGAATCCCTTTACCCTGGCAGTATGAAAAGTGCATATTATATGTCTCTATGCAGATATAAAATACTATATGTATTTTGTTGTAGTGATCAGTAGGGCAGTATCAACATTTTAACAGTATGGTAAATGTAGTTTTGTAGTTAAAATAGGAACTTTGTATGTGGGATATTTTTTAAAGAAAGGAGTGAGGTACTTGCACCAGATAGCAGCAACAGGACACCCAAATCTTTCAGAGAAAGAGAACTTATTGCTCTCTTATCAGAAGAAACAAACTTCTTCCCGCCTTGCTCAGCCATGAAGACGCCGTTTAGGATTAGGAGGAAGAAGTTGACACTGACCAGACAGAATCCTTTGTTTGAACGGAATTTATGTATCATGTATGAAGTGAATGAATATGCAAAGGGATATTGCTTTTAAGGGTTAATCCTCTGTTACTGGGAGTCCTTTCTCGGGATTATTTTGCCCAGAAAAGGTACCCGGTCCTCCATAACTTTGTTCTTATTGTCTCGTATTATCCTAATCTCAATTGTTCAAATTTTCATTACTGTAATTATATTGCTATTTTTATGACCATTTTATTACGAATAATTTTTTTTTTTTTTTTTTAAGTGATGGGCGTTTTTCACAATGGAGGCATGGGGAAAAGCTGGATTTAAGGGTCTTCACTTACTTCTCAATATCCTCCTCTGAGTTTTTGGAGTTTTCTGTCAGAAATCTCTTACCCGGCTCATCCCCAGGTATTTCTGGCGGTTTTTTTTTTTCGCCTTTTTTGAGGTAAATCAAAACAATGTCCTGATGCTCCTAATTAGGGGTAGGAGAAGTGAAGCTCCAGGGCTTCCCGCTGAGCCGGAGCCACCGGAGCCGCAGTGCCGGGAAAGCCGTGTCGGGAGGTGCGGAGAAGTTTGTTTGTGTTTTGAGCTCAATCCCCTCGGGCCCGGGCCCGTTCCAGGGCTGTTCCTCAGCTCCGGCTCTGCCCTCACGCAGCCCGGGGGGCCCTGAGAGCGCGGGGCGAGGCTGTGCCGTGTGCAGAGCCCGCCCCTGGCTGCGATTGGGCGATGGTGGCGTCAGTCGTGGTTGTGGCGCGCTGATTGGTGGGAGCGGGGCGGAGCAGGGCCCCTGGGGCGGGCTGAGGGCGGGCCGTGGCTCGGCAGCGGCGGCATTGGCGGAGCGTGTGTGCGGGCCCGGGAGCGGCGGCAGCGGCCGGAGCGCGGTGAGGCGGCGGCGGAGCTCGGAGGCGGCCGCAGCGCAGGTGGGAGCCGCGCTGGGTTGTGCGGGGGCTCGGGGCTGGCTGCGGGCCTCGGGGGCGGCAGGGGGCTCAGGCGGGTTCGTTGTGCCGTGTCCGGCCCGTGTTGCCGCTGGCCTGAGGGCGCTGCGGGAGCGGCTGCCCGCGGTCTCCTTGCGGCCGCTGCCTCGGCAGGAGCCGCTGCCGGAGCAGCGCTGGCTCGGCCCGGTTCCTGTGGCTGGGACAGAGGGGCTGCCCCGTGGCCGGGGCTGTGCGGGGAAATTGCCGTGGCCGGAGGTTTCTGTGGCCCGAGGAGACAGAGGAGTCCTGTAAAAGTGACTTTATTGCTGAGCAGAGGGAGAGGCCGTGGGGCATTTCCCAGGATGTCTTTAAAACGTGGCCTTGATTTTTATCCTAATTTCCTGTCCGCTTCTCCCTCTCCCTTTGCCCACTGTCTGAGGTACTTGGAAGGTACAAGACTGCTCGATCTACCTACTGTATGTGCTCTTTACTATGCACCCCCCTTTAGTATAACACCCTAAATTCATAACTGCATTGAGTCTTTGTTCTTCCCCTTGGAGTTCAGGAATTTAGCCGGACCTTGGCTGAGCAGTATTCCTCGTCGATTAGGAACTATTTAAAACTCTACAAGTCCTCGCCCTATCTCCAAGCCGATTCACACCCTCTCCTTTCCTAAAGACACATTCATTATATTCCTTGCAATCCCTCCTCCTATTGATTTTTTCAGTACTTGTCGTTGCAAATATTAATTGCCATTGAGTCAATTTCTTTTCCTGGGACCTCTTTGGGTTTGGGATTATTCTCAGTGCCCTCATTCCCTGTCCTTCTGTAGCCGTTTCTGGATCAGCAGGCCTGGCTGCCGCCTGCATCCCCTCGCTCAGCTGCTGAATGAGCTGCACTCTCAAGGTGTGGAGCATGGTGCAAAGATGAGAGTTGCTGTAGCACATGAGAGGAGAAACAGCATTCGTTTAAGCCATGGTCTGCCAGGGAGCCACAAAACCGTGTCCCATTCCCATCCTTTTCACCTTTTGACCAATACATGAGCTGCTTTCTTATTTCCTTTGTTATCTGTTTCATTACTTTTCCTTTGTCATCTCCTTGCCAACAGCAGTTTGAGTCATTTAATTTTCCACAAACTCCTCTTTTTTCTGCTAAAAGGTAATCTGATCCCATCCCATGGTTAAGTGTTGTGTTCCTCATTTCAGTGGATTGGTCAGCAGGAAGGTCAGGAGCTGGAGCTGTCTGGTTGGTTATTCTGAGGACAGCTTGTAATCGAATGATGCCATTGAAATGAGAAATGGGTTCTGTGGCTCCTGCTATGAATTGGTTCGGGTTGCCAGGGGCTGGTCCATGGTGTTGTAGGATTTGTTCTGCTGGCCGTTCATCTTTTCCCCATTTTTGGCGGCTCTCTCCAGTCAGGGCTGCATCAATTGACTGCTTTTCTCTAATTAAATCATCAAATACTTCGATTCCCAACTGATTTCCCTGAATTTTTGGTAGCAAAAAATCCCCATTGCTCTAATATACCCTATATAACACAGACAGTGACAGCACATGTTGGAGTGGGCAGAGGGATGATTCCCCCCCATTTATTTCTAGTGAAGTTTTCCCAACATTCTCCATTTGCTGTTTCCCTTTGCAGCTTCACCCGTTTCTGTAGCAGGGTCAGATATCCTCAGCCTGGGCTCTGCCTTGAGCTGTGCAAATTCCATCAGTGCAGGCAGGCAGAGCTTGGGGTGAGGGGCAGAGGGAATCAGCCCAATTCCTGCCCCAGGCCAGAGACCCAGGTACATTGTCCAGGCTTTGCCCCAGCAGTGTTCATTTGCATTTCTAAAGCTCCTCTGCAGGCTGCCTGGAATGAAGCTTCTCTTGCCAGGGCAGCCATCTGGTGAGTCACATGTGGCCCCCCCAGAATCTGCTTTTTTAAAAGAAAGTATTAACTATTTATGAGTTAAAAGTATTACGGTTAAAGCTGTACAATTTTGCAAAGTGCAACATAAAGGTGAACGTGGAAAAACCCAGACCACAAATTGATTCTCACATTTCTGTTGCAAACCTACCTGACAATACAAAGATGGAGTATTGTGAAAAATTATTCTCATGTTGTAATTTTGTCACTGAAACTGCAAGGAAAACAAAAACTCTCCAAGAATCTCTTTAGTGTTAAAGACTCAAGGCATTACTTGGTTGTGGCCAGGATGTGCAACAGAAATAATTTCTTTCACAAATAGCCCGGCTGTGCGGAGAAAATCATTCCATGCCATGTGAGTTTTACGAGATTTTTCCTAAACTTTATGTAGTCTGAACCAATCTAAATCCACTGCTTTAATGTTCATTGCTTCCAAGGTGTGTAAGTTTTTAGTGTTTGGTTTCCTGTTGGACCCGGCTTTCTTCCCCTCTGATGTGAATTCGGTCCACACTCCTGGATTTCCTTCTCAGCCTTTTCCAGAGCAGGTGTGTCCAGCTCTGCCGGGGGCAGTGTCTGGGGTAGCTGTTGGTTGCTGTTTGCTGCTGGGCGTTGCTGTTTTGTTGCTGGTCGTTCTCTCTGTGGGTGTCTTTTGGGCTATTCCCAGTCTGTTGGGATGTTAAACTCATCTCCATTGAGTGGTGTAACAGCCCTTTAAAAAAAACCTTTAAAATTTCTTTCCCCAAGGCAAACCTTTGAGTAGAGAAACCTTTCTGAGCAGAGCAATAAGATTGAAAAGAAGCAAAATGGGTGCATTTGGCAGCAGTGCAATCGCAGGCAGCCCAGTGTGTGGGTGTGAGTGAGCCCCAGAGTGGAATTGTGCCGTGGTGTTGGCCAGCAGCTGTGGCAGTGCAGGCCCAGGCAGCGCTGAAGCTGCAGCAGTGGCAGCAAGGCTTGGGCGCAGTGGCTGGAGATGGCAGAGGAGGGTGGGCAGGATTGCAGAGGATTCCAGCAGAGGATGTGTGGGCAGGCGCAGGGGCTTGGCCCGCTGTGGAGCCCTGGCTGCTGCTGCGTTGCCTTCAGGGCAGGCTCAGGGGCGGCCTCCCATGGTCCTGCTGCAGGCGGGAAGTGCAAATGTGCGGGGCTTGAGAGCCCTTGAGGCCAGGCTGAGGGGTCCCCCCCGTGTTCAGCTGTGCTGGCGGCTGTTTGTGGCCTCAGGGCCACTTGGCATGGGCCACTTGGCCACCAGTGCTGCTGCTTTGCACTCCTTAGGCAGGAGCCCATGTCCTGGCTGGCTGTTGGGAGCAGCAAAGTCCCAGGGCAGGCTCTGTGCCAGCGCAGCTTCCTGTGGGAGAATATCCCTTGATATCTGCTGCAGTGGTTGCTGAAGCAGTCAGAATTGCTTTTGCCCCCCTGTTAGGTGCCATGGTGTCAGCAGAAGATATTGAAGCCTTCCTGCTCAGGGCATTTCAGTGCCAGGCTCTTACAAGCACCCACAGCTCCGCGGGTTGAGCTGAGCATGGGGCGGTGACCTGCGCTTTGTCTGATCCCCCTTCCTTCCCTGCCCTGGAACAGGGTGTTGCTTTTGGACACCACTTGTCCTGGTTGCTTCAGAGTACTTTAGAGAGGCTCCATATGTAATTTTCCCTCTTTCCCTGGGGCTGCCCACACTTCAGGGTTCACTTCAGCATAGGCCTGGCCGGACATTTGACACAGAGGTAGAACAGAACCAGTCTCTCTATCTCCTTTTATAAAATTAATTTGACTTCCAAGTTTAGCAATCAAATCCCTTCTGGAAATTAAAATCACAATTAGGAGGAAATAAAAATTCATGCATTTCAAACCAATCCCACACATCTGGTAACAGTGGTTGAATAAAACCACTCCTCTTTCCCACTTATCCCCTGAATAATCAGAGAGATATTTGACCTTTTTCCCCCCTTGGGTCGAAGATTTACAGTGGATTAACATGCCCCTGTGTCCATCAGGAAATGCCTCCTCTCAATGCAGACCTGAATGTTCTCAAGGGCTCCAGTGTGGAGGGTCCCTGGTGTGATGGGAGCTGTGACAGCCCTGCCAATCCATGTCCATCAAGGGCTGGACTTGCTCGTCCTGAGGGTGCTGCTGTCTGTGCTTGCAGTGTCCTTGTGCCCTGCAGCTGGAGGCCTGATTCCTTGCCAGGGGCTGTTTGGGTGGGCTCTCCCCTGCCGAGGAGGGCAATGCCTCTGCCAGGTGCTTGTGGCCGAGCCCGTGCCCTGGGTGCTGGGGCCCCCTTGGGCGCTGGGGTTGATCCCTCAGGGGCTGTAGGAACTGTGCCCTGGCCTTTGCCTTCAGCTTGGCCTTTTGCTGCTCCCTTCTTGCATTCAGCTGCTGTGCCTTTGTGCCCAAGTGCTGCAGGGCCTTCTTGTGCCCCTCCTGCAGCCCCCCTCAGTGCCTGTGGGTGCTCATCCTCTGACAGCTGCTGAGCTTTCTGCAAAATCATTTGTATCTCCAGTAACCCTAACAAAATCCTTAAAAGATAGTCTCCATGCTAAAATGTACAATCCACATTTCCCAGGTGTTCCTTGCTCCTGCTCCCTGTGCTCAGGGTGCCCTCCCCAGCCCGTATCCCAGAGCCGCTCCCTGCGCTGCCGCAGTGTCCAAAGGCGCCCCCCGGCGGGCAGGGCCGGCAGCTGCACGGGGCCGGGCAGCGGCCGGGGCGTCCCGCAGCCTCCTGGGGGCCGGGGGCCACTGCCGGCCCTGCCCGGGGCTGGTGGGCTCAGGCAGCGCCCGGCGCTGAGCCCCGGCTGCCCCACAGCCCCGGCCCGGCCCCGCAGCTCCCCACAGGCCCCCAGCCCGTGCTCCCGGTCCCGCAGCTCTGCGCCCGGTGCTGCCGCTGCCCCCCACAGAGAAACCCCCTGAAACCCTGACCTCCGTGTTTTCCTCTCCTGGAAACCGGGGAAACAAATTATCTTAATCAGCTGACAAGTTTTGAGGCTAAGGCCCTGCTGATAAACATCCCAATCCTCAGTAAACATCCCAATCCTCAGTATTTTTCTCTTCCTCCTCTTTTCCTTTATCCTTTTCCTTCCCACGTAGATTCCTCCTGCTGCTTCCTGCCTTAACCATATTGCTGCACACTCCCCTTCACCCAATCCCCTTGCAGCACACCAGCACCATCCATGCCCTGTTGTCCAAATGCGAGGGGAATTTGGGGAGGTGGGAGTGGGGCAGCGCCAAGGCCGGGCCCCCCCGCGCTGTCCTGGCGGGAGCGGCTGCAGTGGGGACCGAGTGCGGGCGGGAGCGGCCGAGAGCCCAGCGCTGCCCCAGCCCGACCTGCCCCAGCTCCATCCCTGCCCCTGCCGTGGGATGCTGTGGGTTTGGGGGGGAGAGGGAGCAGCCGGCAGTGGGTGCTGGGCCTGGGGCAGGAGGAGAAGGGAAGGAGAAGCAGGGGTGAGGAACAAAAGGGTCAAACGATGCACGTGGGAGGAGAAGGTTGGATTGTGCAGGACAAGGAGGAGTAGCAGGAGGAGGAGGAGTGTGAGGAAGAGTAGGGACACGGGAGCAGGAACAGGAAGAGGAAGCAGCACAAGGTTCCACCTCTCCCTGTATCTGCAGCCTCCAGCCCCATCCCAGGAGCGCTGCCCCCCCTCCACGTGCAGCAGGTGACAGGGGATTGGGATCCACGATTTTCCTGGGGGTGAATCTTGGTGTTCTGAGCTTTATTGGGCTAATTGTTGGTGCTTTGGTTTTTTGTGGGGGCTGAATCTTTATATTTGGAGGGGGCTTTTGCTGAATCTTGATGTTTGGGAAGTTTTTGATCTGCGTCTTGATGTTTGGAGGACTTTTGTGCTGAATCTTGGTGTTTTGGAGGTTCTTAGAGACACAAGATGCCCAATGACTTAATGAGATGAACTTGGGCAAGGAGGAACTCCCAGTCCAAGGCACTCTCATCTTGTTTTTTTTCCCCAAACCAGGATTTTTCATTCCCAGGGCGTGTCTGGATGGAGGAGGAAGAAAAGCCCTGGAGATTCCGCACGAGGAGGGGCTGCAAACCCAGCCCAGGGAGCTGTGGGGAGGAAAGAGCCCCCCTGAGGCAGGAAGGCGGCCGGAGATCCAGGCAGAGCTCAGAGCTGGTGGAGAAGCCTCATGGCAGGGAGAAGCCCCACAAGTGCTTGGAATGTGGGAAGGGTTTTAGTCGGAGCTTGAACCTGATCGAGCACCAGGTGATCCACACTGGGGAGCGGCCCTACGAGTGTGAGGAGTGTGGGAAGCGTTTCAGCTGGAGCTCCAGCCTGAGGCAGCACCAGGTGATCCACACTGGGGAAAAGCCCTTTGAGTGTGAGGAGTGTGGGAGGAGCTTCAGCCACAACTCTGTCCTGATCCAACACCAGAGGATCCACACTGGGGAAAAGCCCTTTGAGTGTGGGGAATGTGGGAAGAGCTTCAGGCAGAGGCACCAACTGATGCAACACCAGATGATCCACACCGGGGACCGGCCTTACGAGTGTGGGGAATGTGGGATGAGCTTCAGCCAGAAGGGCCACCTGATGCAACACCAGAGGATCCACACTGGGGAAAAGCCCTTTGAGTGTGGGGAATGTGGGAAGAGCTTTAGATACTACTCTGGCCTGAGGAAACATGAGAGGATCCACACTGGGGAAAAACCCTATGAGTGTGAGGAGTGTGGGAAGAGCTTCAGCATGAAGTGGCAGCTGACAGAACACCAGAAGATCCACACTGGGGAAAAGCCCTACAAGTGTGGGGAATGTGGGAGGAGCTTCAGCGGAAGCTCAGCCCTGATTCGGCACCAGGTGATCCACACGGGGGAACGGCCCTACACCTGCTTGGAATGTGGGAAGAGCTATGGGTGGCACACTGACCTGAGAAAACACCACCAGCGTGTTCACTCTGGGGAGAAGCCCTACAAGTGTCCCCAGTGTGGGAAGAGGTTTCACAGGAGCTCCGATCTCCTCGTACATCAGCGGAGTCACACAGAGGAGAGGCCCTTCCGCTGCCCTGACTGTGGGAAGGGCTTCAAGCAAAACTCCAAACTCACCCTGCACCGGCACATCCACACCGGGGAGAGGCCCTACGAGTGTGGGGAGTGTGGGATGAGATTCTCATGTAGGTCAAATTTCACCCGACACCAATGGAGGCGCCACTAAGGGAAGCCCTGTGAGTGCCCCATGTGTGGGAAGAGCTTTGTGCACTGCTCCAGCTCCATCTCCCATGGGAGGATCCACATTGGATGATCCCCAGTGAGCCCCGTTGGGCAGAGCCCTGGTGATCTGTGGTCCTGGTGGTCCAAGTTGGAAGGCATCTGGCTGGGGGGCTCCACATCTTCCTGGTTCCCTGTGGGCACTTAGATAAACCCAGCGGCAAAAACATCCATCAGGATGCAGACCTACAATGGGAATTCCTTGGGGAGAGCAGATTTGTTGACTTTCAACCCCATAAAATCTTTTGCATTCAGTCCTATCTTCTGTTGACATCAAGGAGAACTGAATGGTCCCTGAAGTATATTCTGGGTTGACTATTTGGTGCTTGTATCCCCAGTCTGTTCTGTTTGTGCTGAATAAGAAGTTTTGTACCTTCAAGACTTGTCCTGAGAGTGAAGAGGGAGAGAAGCAGCACAGAGTTTGTTTTCAGACACTGCACTCACTCCTCCACATTGCTGCTCCTGCACTGTGTTGTCTGCAGATGGACAGACAGCGGGACAGAGCTCTCCTTTGCTTTTAGTTAGTTTTAGCTAGCTGAGGCAAAGAAGTTCCCTGGACTGTGGGGTTTTTTCCCTTTTCTTTGGACCTGTTTAAAGCTGCTCTGGCCTGAGCACCAGAAGAGCACGGGCAGCTCACACCTGTGGCCCACCGGGCCGGGCTGGGCCGCGGCATTTCCAGCACCAGAGGGACTGATCAGAGACTGAGTGAGCTGAGCCACAGCCCATGGAGGGACTTTGTGAGTTTGTCTCCTTTAGAGCAGCAAGAGGTTTTATTGTTTAATATTGTTTAGGTTTTATTGTGTAATAAACAGGTTTTTCCACTTTTCTTCAAGGAGGTATTTTATTTTTCCTGAACCAGTTGGGGGAGGGACCTCTGTTTTCTAGAGGAACTCCTCTGGGGGTTCTCTCCCAAATTTGCCCTGAACCAGGACAAGGTCTTTTCCAACTTCAGGGATTCCACGATTTTGATTTCCTATTGCCCAAGGGTGTCTTCTGCAGCCAAATGGTGAAAACCTGGGGAAAAGACCAAGATTTTAGAGACAGTGGGGTAGAAACTCCACCACAAAAGGTTCTTCCCTTCTACCTAAGCAGTGGATCCTCAGCTGGTATGGACAAGGAAATCCTTTTCTTTTGGCCTTGATTTTCTTTTAATTTGTCTTTATCCCTTTAAAATATCCAATATTGAGGTAAAAATAGACATTGAACTAAGACTTGGGTGTGGTCATGGTAGGACACATGGACACATGGAGAGTGACATGGGGACACGTGGATATGAAGAGGGATGGGGCCATTTGTGGGGACATGGGGGGACACGGGCATGGATGGAGATGTGAGGGACAATGACAGGGATGGAAACATGGTGGGGAGACAGCCATGGGTGAGGACATGGTGGGACATGGGCAGTGACAAGTGGGGACATGGCCATGGCCAGTGTCATGGGGGGAAGATGAGGGGGATGCTGGGTTTGAGGGAGTTGAGGGTTCCTGGGAGGGACTTGGGGCTTGCTGAGGCCTTTGGGGACCCCAGGCTGAGCAGCTCCAGCTGTGCTGGGAGACCCTGGGGGAGGTTCTGGGGCAGCTGCTCAAGGACCCCCTGACCTGGAGCCCCAGCTGGGCATTGGGCTCCTGGAAGGGGATGAACGTCCTTGTCCCCAGGAGGGAAATCCCAGCACCCCCAGGGTGTCAGGGGCAGCTGAGAGACCACAACAGGGAGGGGAGAGCCAGAGAGAGCTGTCACACTTTTAAACTAAACCCAAAAGTCCCAAAACTGAGGGATTCCTACCAGGAAAAAGCAGCCAGGAGCTGCCAGAATTAAGGGAAAGGGGAGATGTGACCCTCCAGACTGAGCAGGAGGGGCCTGGATCCCTCAAAACCAAGAACAGGGGTGAGGGCTGGGGCTGGAGGCACAATGGGGAAGGGGCAGAAGAGCAGGGGAAAAGAGGATTCAGAGTGCGAGAGGGATGGGATCCCCAAACTGAGTTGGGAGGGGTCTTTGGGTTGGGGGAATGATGGGTCTGGGGAGGGAAAGGTGGGGATGGAACCAAAAAAGAGCAGTTCCACGGGGATCCCATCGTGTCCCCATCATTCGATTCCTGGAGTGATTCCCTGGGGCTCTGGGGGGGAATGGATCCACACTGGGAGGGTCCCCAAGCCCCCTGCCCATCCCTGGGGGGCTCATGGGGGGGTTCCCTCCACCCAAATGCTGGTGGTGCTGCAGCCAGGGGGGAGAGGTGGGATCTGGAGTGGGCAGGGAAGGAAGAGCAATAGGAAGAGGAGGGAGAGGAGGAGGAGGATGGGGAAAAGGAGAAGCAGGAGCAGGAACAGGAGGAAGAGGAGCCCCAGCAGAACCACGCCTTTTCCTGCCTGCCCACTGAGTCTGCAGCTCCCCTGGCCCTGGCAGCATCGATCCCCCAGATCCCACAGGTGAGCAGGGAGGGGGAGCTCGCCCCAAATCCATTGGGGTTTTTTATTTAGAGGAGGGGATGTTTGGATCTTGCAGGGCTCCAAAGGTGAGACGCAGACGCAGTCTCGCTTCCGCGGCCACTGGAGCCGACGGGCCGGCCAGCCGGGCTCGGTGTGACCGGTGGAGACTGCTGATCCCGCCACTCCCAGGTTCTCTGCGGGAACCCCGAGCAGTGGCTCCGTCTGCGGCGGGGTGACGCAGGCGAGAGCAGGACTGCAAAGAACTGGGGCAAAGGAAGGAAGGAGTGGACACGCGTGTGGATGCCAAGGCGCTTTATCTGACCCAGGCGGGGCCAGTGACGGTGTCAGGGAAAAACCGTGAGGGAGGCACTTGAAAAGGGGAGGGGTGGAACGGAAGGAGACACAAGGGACCAATGAACGAAGCCCAGGGGAGGAGCGAGGGACACAACTGAACCAATAGGAAGGGCCCAGGGGCGGGAAAAGGCTCAGAAGACAAATCATATGCTAGGTGAGGGATGATTGACACAGAAGACTCTGGAAAGGAAAGGGGAGGTTACAATGACTGCCAGGTAACAGGTGGGAGGAACAAACCATTAGAAGGGAGAACGTGGGGGGAACTGAAGGTCAAACCAAATCTTAATTTATAAATATAACCAACTTTATAACAAAGCCTATATAAAACACACAATACTACAACGCAGATGGCCCTTTGGAGACTTGTGGAGGGTTCCTGTGGCAAACTGGCTGGGGAGGTGGTACCAGTTGTGGGGGGACATTGGCATCAGAGTGGGGAGAGCAGCAAAGGCCAATCCCAGAGCTGGGGGATCCCGGCAGCCTGGAGGGGTGGGGGAGGCTGGAGATGAGCAGGGTCTGGGCCTGCCTGACTGTGAACAGGGCTGTTACTTCTGGAGCTGTACTTGGGCAGCAGGACCAAGGTGCTGACCCGTTGTTTTTCCCCCAAGCCAGGATTTGTCAGTCCCAAACTTTGTCTGGATGGAGCTGGAGGAGGCTGCAAGGAAAAGGAAGATGGCCTGGGACACTGAGGCAGGTGAGGACGGAGTCACTGCTCCTTTCCCCCTCTGCTCCATGTCTCAGCCCAGCATTGCCCCTGGCTGCAGGACAACCCCACTGCTGACACCATCCTGCCAGGGATGAATTGACACCATCGTCCTCCTTCCCATTTCCTCTAGCACAGAGGCAAATTCCATCCTCTCCTTGTCCACAGCTCCTTCCTCTTCTCTTTCTGTCCTTCTTCCTTCCTCATTCCTTCCTCTCCTTTTCTTTCCTTACCCCAGGCATTGAGCTGCAGACAGAGACCAGGGAGGACAAATCCATGTGGTATTCACATTTCTTTGAATAGAGACATAATTCTCTCTCACAGGATTTTTCCTGGGAAGCTGTGGAAAGGCTGAGAAAGCTCAGAGAGGAAGAAAACAATTCTTATCTCACTTGCTGCTCCTGTTGTTTGGCACATGTGGAATGTGTTATGGAGATTGTTTACCGAGAGTGATTTGTAATTGAACACTGGTGATGGTTGTTAGGACTGATTGACCAATTAGGTCAAAGCTGGGTTGTGACAGTCTGTAAAGGGTCAGAGGTTTTTCTTTAGTATGTAATTCAGCATAGATTTAGTATAGCTATATGTATTGTAGTATAATATAGTATAGAATAAAGCATCTGTTCAGCCTTTGAAATCATGGAGTCAGAGCACATCATTCCCTGGATGGGTGAGACAAGGTAGAAATTTAACAGGATAGAATACATTTTTGGATTTAGGTGAAAAGTGCTGTTCTGAGCCTGTAACTTGTTTATCTATGCTTAAGACTCCCTGTTCTCACAAGAGAGGAAAAAAACACAAATAAAAAATCTTGTGCTTGCAGAATGGCCTCAACCAAGAGAAGGAATTCAAACTCCCAAGATAAGCAGAGGCCCCTTTGTCGGGGGCAAAGGCTGAGGCTGACCAGAGAGCTCTCTGCACAAAGGGCAAGGACTGATAAAAACTAATTGCAACCTGTAATGTGAAATCAGTAAAATGAATATGAATGAGACTATATGCATATGTATAAACAAGGGGGAATTCTCAAGGGTGCGCGTGTCCTTTAGGGGAACAACGATTCCCACATGCGTCCAGCGCTGTGATAAACATACCGGCTTTACAACTTTTTACACAGTTGTGAAGTTTCTCTTTTTTTTCCACTGATCATTTTGGCGAGCCAGCCAGGAGATTGTCTGTCCTCGCAGGGGCGGAGGGGAGGACGGATTCCTGGGCGCACCCTGGGATTTTCCTGGAGGAGCTCTGCTCCATCTCGGCTTGCCTCCTGAGGATACAGACAATGACCTGCTGGTGTGCAGATACACGGTATGTCTGTCAAAGGGCCCAGGGGAGATAGGGCTGCTGATAAGTCACTCAGAGACGTCTGAGTGCACAGCCTCGTCCCTGTGCTTGCAGGCAGCCATGGACCAGGAGCACGGTCAGTGGCAGAGGTTCCCGGTTGATAGCGCGACTGGGAACCGGTTCATTGTTCGATAGAGCGGCCGCTAGCGACTCTGGGGTGAGCCGAGTGAACCCGAACTTTGTGTGCTTGTGGTGTCTGGACATTGTATGGTTAATGCATTGTGTGGTTAATGTTAGTGTGTTTGTAATCGTGTGAGTGCGTGGTGTATAAAAGGGACCGAGCGAGCGAGTGAGTGTACCCACGGCGTGCGGGGCAGTTCTACCCGTGTCTGAAGCAGCCAGGTGAGGCCCGGAGCACCGGCTGGGGCAGGCTGTGGGGGCAGGGAACACCCCACGGAGTAGTGGAACAAGTGGAGAAATGTGGATGAGGACATTTATTCATTTATTGTGTTTAAAGGTGGTGATGTGTGATTTGTGTAGATTGTGCACGTTTTAACTGTGGCTAGATGAACTCAGGGGATTCTTCTGCCCCAGTAGTTTGGACTTGGTCCCTGGAATTTTACTGTGTGCTGTTATTTTGATTGTGTCCAGAGTGTGTGAGGACCAGAAGAAGCTGATAAGCTGATGTGGGTAGATGATGAAGTGTTGTATGTTGGGTTGTGTTGAGAAAAATGGGCACTTTTAAGAGATACCCCTTTCCCAGTGAGTTTGTGTGGTTCTTCCCCCACATTGTGGTAATTTGATTCTCAGTGTTGTAGGCTTGTGTTCATGGAGATTTTAGGATTTTGTTTGCAACAAGTGCAGCATTTTACACAGAAAAACTGCAATCTTGTGATTTATGTTTAACTGTTGTAAAACGAATTAAAGGAATTCCAGGAATTCCCCTCCCACAGCAACCTAAGCCCTGACTCTTGTGAATTTGAGATGCAGGGGGTGTGTGTGTCTGTGTCTGTGTCTGTGGGCATATCAGAGTTTTTGCTGTAACAGGCACAGCTTTTTGCAAGGCAGCCAAGTGAGTGTCAGTAGAAACAATGCTTGAATTAGATTGTGCGGGAAGAGAACTGGAAAAGAATGAGATTTTGTAAAGCAGAGTTTAGGTGGAAGAGACCAAGACAGGCACTTTATAATTTATGTTATTCTAAGGAAACCAAGGCTACTCAGAGAGCTCTAAGGAATTGAGTAGCAACCAGTCACGAGAAGCAAAGAAATAACAGGGTGTTTGAATTATTAGAAAAGAGAGTTTCAAGTAATTTAAGAAACCCAGCAGAAATAATTAACACTTGAGTGCATTCAGCCTATTTTATACCCCAAGACTTTGAACTGAGGCAAAGAGTTGGGATGGAGTACAAGAAAAGCTAAGAAAATGGAATTTTCTTAGAATTCCATTTGGGAATGGGAGCTAAGAAAATGGAATTTTTAGTAGACACGGGGGCAGCAAACTCAGTGTTAAATAAAGCCTCAATGCCTATAACAGATGATTATGTTATGGTAATGGGGCAACCAGCCAATCTGAAAAATGATATTTTGCAAACCATCAAAATATTCATGGCTTTTTGTATATGCCCAACTCTCCAAAGGCCCTGTTGAGTAGGGACTTGTTGGAGCAGCTGGAAGCAAAGATCACATTTAAAGATGGGGAGATTATTTTAGAGGTAAAGGATCAAGAATATGTAGATATATTGAGCTTAATTTTAACAACTAGTGAAACTGAAATTGAAAATAAGGATGAAATTAACAAGAAAATAATGGATCCAGTGTTTCCTGTGGTATGGGCCTCTGACATAGCAGGGAGGGCAGAGAATGCACCTTCTGTGCAAGTTAAGGAAAGCAACCAGCTAGGGTCAGGCAGTACACCTTGTGGCAAACCCATACACCCTACTAACACGTTTGGCACCTGAGCTAACCTAGTTTACTGTTTTAGATCTGAAAGATGCCTTCTTTTGCCTCCCTATCCATGAAGCCAACCAGAAAATTTTTGCATTCAAATGAGAAAACCCTGAAAGCAGGTGCAAAACCGAGCTCACATAGATTGTGTTGCTTCAAGGCCTTCAAGGCTTCAAAATTCCCCTACTCTGTTTAGAGAACAACTGACAAAAGATCTAGGGTCCTGGGAAGCTCCACAAGAAGAAGGAAGGCTATTGCAGTACGTGGATGATCTCCTCACAGCCACTCAGACAAGGGAAGCATGTGTGGCCTGGACCGTGAGCCTTTTGTATTTCCTAGGGCTCCAAGGATACAGAGCATCAAAAAAAAAAAAAAAGGGCGCAGGTAGTGAAACAGAAGGTAATGTACCTGGGGTATGAGGTCAATGCTGGGCAAAGGACTCTGTAGTCACTAACCTTGTGAACCCAGCTTCTTTTCTCAGTGGGATCAAGGAGAAGCAGTACACCACGACTGCCTGGAGACCATTGAAGCTACTTACTGCAGATGCCCAGACCTGAAGGACACTCCTTTGGATGGTGCAGAGACCTGGTTCACTGATGGGAGCAGCCACGTTGCCAGTGGAAAGGGACGTGCTGGATATGCAGTCACTACCTGCAGAGAGGTAATCGAATCTGGACCCTTACCAACAGGCACCTCTGCACAGAAGACCAAAATAATTGCACTGATTCTCTTTCCTTTTGGCTTAGAAATGGCAAAAGGAAAGAGAATAAACATCTATACAGACTCGAGGTATGCATTTGGAGTCGTACATGCACATGGAGCCACCTGGAGAGAGAGGGGACTGCTGACCTCACAAGGAAAGAACATCAAACATGCACAAGAGATAATCCAGCTGCTGGAAGCAGTTCAGCTGCCTGAAAAGTGGCAATTATGCATATTAAGGCACACCAGAGAGTGAGCTCAGAACTGGAAGAAGGAAATGAGCTGGTGGATGGAGAGGCAAAGGAAGCAGCAAAAGGTGAGGTAACTGTTGAAGGAGTCCTAATTCAGGTGGACAAATTTCCCTTGAAGGTAAGCCAGAATACAATAAGAAAGATAGAAAACTAATCAAAGATCAAAAAGGGACAAACAACCAAGAAGGGTGCGCTGCCATTGAAGGGAAGCTGGTAATCCCTTCCCATTTCTTGTAGTCACTAGGAAGGGAGGAGCACCAGAAAACACACTGGGGAATAGATGCCCTGAACATGCATTTGATTGAGAGAATCGTTGGCAGGAATTTAAATGCCACTATTACTCAAGTGAGCCAACAGTGTGATCTTTGCCTCCAGACTAATCCCAAAAATACCCCCAGACCAAAACTTGGTCAGACTGGGAGGGGCCATGGGCCAGGACTCTTGGATTTTTAAGGAAAATTTCCTGGTTTTTGCAGGAGAAACATTCCCCCATTTTTTGACCCCACATGACCCCAAATACCGCAAATGACCCCAAAACACTCGAAATAAACCCCAAATAACCCCCCAAAACCCCAAACAATACCTAAAAGTCCCCCAAATAACCCTAAACAACTCCAAATAACCCACAAAAACAAAAAAAACCACCAAATTGAACCCAAAACCCGCAAATGATTTCAAGCACACCTAAAAAAACCCCATATACACCAACATAAACCCCAAGAACCCCAAATAATTCCAAATAATCCCTAATAAACCCAAATAAGCCCAAACAAACCCAAATAATTCCAAATAACCCCAAATAAACAGAAATAAACCAAGTAAAACCCAAGATAAACCCAAATAGTCCATAATGAACCCCAAATAAACCCCAAACAAACACTAAATAAACCCAAATATACCACACGTAACCCCATTTCCTACCGTCCCCACCCCACAACAGGTCCCGGCCAATCAGAACGCGCGGCACTGATGACGATCCACTTGCTGGGCAGAAACTCAGAGCACTGGCCCCCTCAGCCATTTTCAGCCAATCAGGGCCCGGCCCGACTCTGACTCATCACTTGCCAGGCACAGACCAAGGCCTCTCACCGCGTTAAATAATCAGAGACCGCGTGGGGTAATTTCCAGCCAATCAGAGCGTGTCTCGCTGATGACTCATCAGTTGCGAGGAGCGGAATTTGGGGAGGGGGGAAGGTGACCCTGGGCATGGGCCGGTGGGGTCAGGACCCCAAAATGGAGCAGGAGGGGCCTGGAGCCCCCAAAACCAAACACGGGGGACGGGGTTGGGGGAACAATTGGAAAGGGGAGGGAGAGCAGGGACAAGAGGGGGGTGGGACCCCAAAATTGAGCTGGGAGGGGAATGGGACCCCCAAATTGAGGTGGGAGGGGGATGGGACCCCAAATTAAGCTGGGAGGGGTATGGGATCCCAAAATTGAGCTGGGAGGCGGATGGGACACCCCAAATTGAGCTGGGAGGGGGGTGGAACCCCCAAACAGGATGAAGCCAATTTTGTTCCTGGAATATGTAAAGTAGTTTATGGATATGCAAAAAATCTATGAATCTCCAACAGGCTGATGTCGTGGGAGACAAGGACCATCGAGCAAAGGTTGTTATGGCCACCAAGACCCCCCCTGGACACCCCTTAATTAATCTGCTTTTAATTAAATCAGCCTGTTGCATATTCATAGACCTTCATGCATATCCATAAACCAATTTAAACATTTCAGGAATTATTTTACATGGCACATCCTTGGGGGTGTCTCCTCATTTCAGGAGCCTCCACTGAAATGGAAAATGTAAAACCTCTCCCTTTGATAATAATAATAATATTAATATTAATAAACAAATATAAAAGTAATAGTTTATTTTGAAATTAAGGGGCTCTCAGGCAAAGATATGGGAGGAAAAATAACAGTTCTTTATTAGGAAAAATTTAAAATTCAAATGCAGTAGTACAAACAAACAAAACCAGTGACAGAGTCAGAATCCTCTGGGAATCCAGTGAAAAAGGTTGATCCTCTTGGAATCCAGTGGAGAATGAGGCTGATAATTTGGGAATCCAGTGGGAAAAAGGCTGATCCACTGGGAATCCATTTCTTACCCCCCAAAGACAGGGCACAGGCAGGGCTCTGGGGTTTTTATAGGGTATCCCAAGGGTGGAGTTGGGGTTTGGGGCAGGGGAGGAGATCTTAGAAACACAAGAAGGGTGAGATCAAATTCCTGCCTCTTAACAACAGCAGTAATCCACACAGAACGTGTCCCCAAATCCTAAATTCCCTCTAAAACAACTCAGAAATTATGGAACTGCAACTATATTCAATCAATTTCCTTCATTTAACCCAGTTTTGGGTGTTTTTAAAGGATGAAGGTGAAGCAGAGGAAAATTCAGGCCAAACCAAAAGGCTAAGCAGCCAGGAGTGTTCCCAACATGGATCACAGGGAATGTGAGTGACCAGGGCTGTGCCCAAAGTGCCTCCTCCAGTGGGGGATGGAGCTGGAGCAGCTCACGAAGCTCTGCCCGCACTCGGGGCACTCGCAGGGCTTCCCTTACTGGTGCCTCCGTTGGTGTTGGGTCAAGTTAGAGCTCTGTGAGAAGCTCTTCCCACACTGGGGACACTCATAGGGCCTCTCCCCAGTGTGGATGCGCCGGTGCCTGATGAGGTTGGAGTTGTGCTTGAATCCCTTCCCACAGTCGGGGCATTGGAAGGGCCTCTCCTCCGTATGAATCCGATAGTGCCGGAGGAGATCGGAGCTGGTCTTAAACCTCTTCCTGCATTTATCACACTCGTAGGGCCTCTCCCCTGTGTGGATGCGCCGGTGCCTGACCAGGGTGGAGTTGCACTTGAATCCCTTCCCACAGACTGGGCACTGGAAGGGCCTCTCCTCTGTGTGACTCTGATAGTGCTGGAGGAGATGGGCGATGGTCTGAAACCTCTTCCCACACTTGGAACACTCGTAGGGCCTCTCCCCAGTGTGGGTCCTCTGGTGATGGATCAGGTTGGAGCTCTGGCTGAAGCTCTTCCCACACTCGGAACAATTGTACGCCTTCTCTCCAGTGTGGATCCTCTGGTGCCTGATCAGGCTGGAGCTCTCTCTGAAGCTCTTCCCACACTCCCCACACTCGTAGGGCCGCTCCCCAGTGTGGATCCTCTGGTGCTTGATCAGGCTGGAGCTCTCTCTGAAGCTCTTCCCACACTCCCCACACTCGTAGGGCCACTCCCCAGTGTGGATCCTCTGGTGCACAATCAGGTGGGAGTTCCACCTAAAGCTCTTCCCACACTCCCCACACTCGTAGGGCCGTTCCCCAGTGTGGATCCTCTGGTGCCTGATCAGCTCAGAGCTCCGCCTGAAGCTCTTCCCACACTCCACGCACGTGTGGGGCTTCTCCCCATCATGACCCTGCTCATGGAGCACCAGCTCCGAGCTCTGGCTCCATCTCCGGCCGCCTTCCCAGCCCAGGCTGGCTCTTTCCCCCTCACATCCCCGCCAGCTGCGTTTGCAGCCCCTCCTCGTTCGGCATCTCTGGGCCTTTTCCTCCCCGTTGGCTTCCTGTGCCGTGGAGCCGCTCCAAACGGCCTCTTCCACCAGGTTCTGCCGCGGGCATTTGTCCTCCCTGCTCTCCATGCTCAGCTCCTGCTCTGGGGGAGGAAGGACAAGGACAGGATGGGATTTGCCTCCGTGCCACAGGCAAGGGCAAGGAGATCCCCCCAGGGCTGAGCTGCAGCCGGGGCCGTGCTGGGCTGGGACATGGAGCAGCACAGAGGGGAAAGGGGCACTCATCGCCAGCTCGGGGCTCTGCACAAATCACAAACAGGACGGGACTGCTAGGAACGCGTCCTGAGCTGTTTTATTTTCCACCATCAGTCTCATTACTTGGTCATGACAATGGGAAGATGCCAGCAGCTCACATCACAGGTAGCAGACAAAGAACTTCATGTTAAAACTTACTTTAAAAGGTTTTTCACCAATCACACAAAAGCAAAAGCATATTGACAGTAGTTCTATCCAAGCACTATAAGCACACTGATGGGTAAAACAATGCTTGCTTATTTCAAATACAATACCTGCTTGTAAGCCTTAAAACACAATGCACAGAGCTCCATTAAGCTTGGAACTTCCTAATATCTTGCTAGATAAACTTTTCCGCAAGTTAGAGAGTTATTCTAGATAAGTCTTAATGCACAGACCATTGTTCTATTTCTCCTTACTTTCTACTTCTTAGATAATTTTTCTGCTGACCAATCTTATGGCTGCTAAAAAGCTCAAATCAGTTCTACTGTCTCTGAGGCTTGTCTTTTGCTGCTTTCCCAAAACCCTTGGATTTTAAGCATTCCAGAGACACTGACTTCCTCCTCACCTGCCTCATTGTCCTGGGGCATCTCCCTCTTCTTTGCAGCCTCCCAGGAGTTGTCAATGGGAAATCCTGGTTTGGAAAAAACAAGGGATGAGCACGTTGAGTTTGAAGGTCCCTCTGCCTGAGTCCATCTGTGTTTCAGAAAACCCTCCCAAACACCAAGATTCAGCCCTGAAAAAGCCTCCCGGGAGTTCCCCAACCCTGGTCCCTCTCCTCTACACTTGAGGGTTCCCCCCTGTCCCAGCTGCTTGGGGTCACGCTTGGATTGGGGGTCCCCCTTCTCCTCGGTGCCCGCCCTGCCCAGGCTGCTGGCAGTCCCAGCAATGCCAAAAGCTCCCCCCTGCTTCGCTCTCCCCATTTCGGGATGCCGGGGCTGTTTGGGCTCCCGGGCTCCCTTCTCCCCTCATTCTCTGCTCTGGGCTGCAGCGGCTCCAAGGAGTCCCCCCTGCCCCTCTCCAGGCTCTTGAGGCTCCCGCCAATGGCGGCGCTCCCCCCTCTCTGGGCTCCCCACTTTGGGCTCCTGGGGGACACAGGGCTCTGCTCCTCCAGGCTGCCTCTGCCGCCAGCCGCCACCGCCACCCCCCGATGTCCCCCCAAGGGGCCTTTTCTGCTCAGCCTTGGACTTCTTCATTCTCCAAACATCCCCCCAAAAAACCCAAACCAGGGACCCCCCGGGATATCCGGGCCGAGCTCCCCCTCCCCATTCACCGGTGCGATGGTGGGGGCGATGATCCCACAGGTGGGGGCTGCGAATTCAGGCAGTAATCGACCGCGTGGTTCCCTCAGCTCTGCCTCGATCCGCTTTTGTCCCTCCTCTTCCTCTTCCTCCAGCTCCTCCTCTTCCATCCCCTCTCCTCCTCCCCCTCTGTCTTATCTCCACCTCTTCCACTCTTCCATCCCTCCCCTTCCATCCCTTCTCCTCCTCCTCCTCACTAACCTCACCTCCTTCTCCTCCTTCCATCCCTGCTCTCTCTCCACCTTCATCCCTCCTCTTCCATCCCTCCCCCTGCTCCTCCCCCCTAACCCCGCCTCCTCCTCCTCCTTCATCCTTGCCCTTCCCTCCCTCCTCCTCCTCCCCCAGCAGCAGCCACACCCTCGGTGCCCCGTTCCCGCAGCCCTCGCAGCCCGCGGCAGGAGCGGGGATGGAGCCGGGACAGGTCGGGATGGGCAGCGCGGGGCTCTCGGCTGCTCCCAGCCGCTGCTGGTGGGGGGAACCCGGCCCGGGCCAAAGGAGAGGCAAACTGGGGAAACTGGGGGCTGCACATCCAAACTGGGCCTTGCTGGGGACCCTGCCTGGCCACTGCCAGCCCTTGGGGCTCCTCTCGGCACATCCGCCAGGGGGGAACGCACACAGGGCTGGGGGATCCCAGCAGTGGCAGCACTGCCAGGGTCTGGGCTGGACTGGGATCGTACTGGGAGTGACTGGGACTGTACTGGGTTTGTACAGACATCATACTGGGATACTGGGATCGTACTGGGAGTGACTGGGACTGTACTGACATCATACTGGGATCATACTGCCATGCAACTGGGAGCAAATGGCATCATACTGGGACTCACTAAGTTGATTGAGGAAGCAACTGGAACCATGCTGGCGGCAGCTGGGACCATACTGGGAGAGACTGGAAGCATGTGGGATTATACTTGTGAAAAATGCATATTTTGTGATTGTGTTTTCGCAAATATTAAAATGAATATGATACGTCTTGTGTTAGAAAGTAATACTGTATTAATTCCCTTAAGTAGTGGGTTAAATATAGTTTGAGGTTATTAAAAACATGTTAAAATAGGAACTATGCTTGGTAAGAGACTTTTTTAAAGAAAGGACTTGCGGCGAGATAGCAGCCACAGGACACCTAAATCTTTCACAGAAAAAGAATTTATTGCTCTCTTATCAGAAGAAATAAACTTCTTCCAGCCTCGAAGGCACTAACTGTTATGATTCAGAGGAAGAAGTTGATGATGACCAGACAGAATCCTGTGTTTGAATGGAATTTATGCATCATGTATGAAGTGAATGAATATGCAACAGGCTATTGTTTTTAAGGGTTAATCCTGTGTTAACGGGTGTCCTTTTTAGGGCTCCTGCTGCCCAGAAAAAGGTACCCGGACATCCCTAACTCTTTGTATTTGTTGTCTCATATTGTCCTAATTCAAATTGTCCAAATTGTTATTACTCTAATTGTATTACTATTTTTATAACCATTTTATTACTATTAAACTTTTAAACTTTTTCAAAACAAGTGATTGGCGTTTTTCACAATTTGGTAGCAGAGGATGGTCACTAACACCTCGCTGCCGGTGCTTTAGGAGAGTCAGAGTGGGGAAGGCGCGCCCTGCCCCATTGGCAGCCTCGCTCTGTTTCCCCTGGGCTGACCCACAGACGCAGGTCACAGAGGACAAAAGGAGACAATAAAACAAAGAGAAGGGAAAAAGGCTCCCTACAACCGCGGTAATTGGCCCCCTAAGAGTAGTCATGTGCATGGAAAACCCGGGAAGGAAAAGGGATTGGTAAGTATTTCTCGGGGGGCAGGTACGGGGGGATGAATGTGTGTGAATGAGAGGCGGGCTGGTTGTCCCAGACCTGCCAAGTGAGTGCTGGAGTCTCCCACGCTGCGTTTCCGACTTTCCGCGGTAAGTGGCCAGTAAAGAGACGAAGTGAATGTTAAAAGGAGTGAGAGAACCCCCGGGGGAACTGGGACTGGGTCTGGGAGAGGGGCTGGACCCCTTGGAGGAAGGGAGCAGAGGAGTTTCCTAGCCCAATCCACTAGGAAATGGGACAAAACGGGCTTCTAAAAGTTCTGCTGGATTGAGGGATAAGAGTGCCCAAGAACATCCAGAATTAAAACCTGCTGGGTTGAGGGATTAACATTCCAAGAGCATTCAGGGCTGAGCAAAATTCTGCTGGATTGAGGATATGCTCAAAAGCATCTGGGATTGGACAACACACCTGGATTGAGGGATAAAAAAATGCCCAAGTCTTGGCAGAAGATGAAACAGGAAAGCCTTATAAATATGATTGTCTAGCAAAAGATTTTGACAATATAGAAACTATAAGCAAGACTGAAATGAAAGCAAGCTTTGAGATACCTTAGTTAGTGAACAACTGGAAAACAATGGTATGGCTGGACTGAAGGTAATCCCCTTTTGATGGAACAATTCCCTCTGCTTGCAGGCAGGTCCAAGGGTCAGAGCAAACCCTACTAGCTCAGCAGAAGGGGTCCAAAGAGGAGTTTTTAGGGTTTAAAATGAAACACAGTATGGTAATGTAATGATTCTTATAGGCTGCATGTAAATGCTATAGAATTTGTATCTTGTACTAGATTGGTTAGTGAGAAATAGAATATTCAACACAGAAGATTTATTGTATTGTAACGGAACCTTACTCTCTTACTCTCTTACCCTCTCATCCTCTCTACCCCTCTCTTCTCTCGGGCCTGCTCCGAGCTGTGCCTGGCAGCTCCCAGCAGGGCCCTGCACCCAGGCCCTTTGCAATCAACCCCAAGTTCCACGACCTGGCTGCAGAGATCTCTCGTCTCCGTCCGTCCCGACCGTCCTACCCCCCGACGCTCCTACACCCAAGAGCATCTGGGGTTGGACAACACAGCTGGGTTGAGGGATATCCAAGAGCACCGGGACTGGCCAGAAACACCTAAAATTGTAATAGGTGATGTGAAAGTAAAAGGTACCTTATTGTTGTCTTGTTGTGTGTGAGAGTGAGTCACACACAAAATCAGCCTCAGCTTCCCGGGCGGGTGGGAAGGGGGGCTGTGGGAAGAGGAGTGTGTGACCCACAAATAAGCCATTGTTCTCTGGGGCGTGTGGGGGCTGTGCCATAAGGTATGGGTGACCTGCAAAGGGGCCATTGTCCCCCGGGCATGTGAGGGGGCCGTGGCTACAGAGTGTGAGTGACACACAAATCAGCCTCACAGGTGAACGGCACCGGAGGCAGCAGAGTCAGGGCCCTCCCAGGAGGCCCGGAGATACTGAGACCCAGAGCCCAACCCCAAGGCGAGGGGGCCACAGGGACCCGCGATTCTCTGTCAACAGGGATCCACTTTGTGTCCACAGGGTGTGAAAGAATGTGTGGAAGTGAATGAGAAATAAAAGAGAGTGAATGTAGACAAATGAAAATATAAGTAATGCGGATTGTGCATTTTAAGCTTCACTATATCTCCTTGGAGGGAGGTGTATTGTATGGAAAGTAGTGTGAGAAAGCAGTTTTTTATTTTTATGTGTGTAGTTGAAAGAAAAGTGGTATTTAGGTTGTTAGTGAAAGTGAAAAACAGAGGCAGAAGATGAATAGATAAGATCTTGAAAAATGAGTCAGAAAACCTGTAAGTTGGACACAGGGGAAAAAAATGAAAAAAAAATAGACCTTTGGGAGTTATGTTAGCTAACAGAGATACAACTCCTAGCAAAAGGAGAAAATACAGGGTATGCAGTAGTTGATGGGAAAAACATGCAAACTATGGAAAAAGGGAAATTAACCTTAAACTAGTAAGCTCAAACTTGTGAATTATATACTTTAAAAAGAGCACTACAATATTTAACACAAAATAAAGGAACTATATATATTGATTCAAGATATGCCTTTAGAGTAGTACATACCTTTAAAAACATGGAAAGGAAAAAGATTACTTAATTGTGAAAAAAAGGATTAGTACATGAGGAAGTTATTTTAGAGGCTTTAGAGGCATTACAATCACCTAAAAGAGATAGCTATAGTACGTATTAAGGAACCCCAAAAGGGAAAGACCCCAGAAATAAGAGGAAATAATTTGGCAGATCACAAAGCTAAGGGTCCAGCAGAAAATGGAGCTGAAAGAGTTATGTTCATATTACCTCCAAATGAGGAAAAACTGGAAATTCCAAAGTTTAGGGAAGCCGAGAAAAAAGAATTAAACAAGACAGGAAGTGAACAAGATAAATCAGGGAAATGGAAACTTCTTGATGGAAGATAATTACTTAATAAAATGTGCTTACTGGGAAAATATTAGAAGACATGCATCAGAAAACCCACTGGGGTACTCAAGCCTTGTGTGATCAATTTTTAAGGAACTATGGGTGCACTGGGATTTTTGAAGTAGCAAAGCAAGTAACTGAAAGACGCTTAACTTGCCAAAGGGTAAATAAAAAGGTGATGAGAAAAACAACATTAGGAGGTCGTGAGTTAGCTCATCGACCATTTCAAAGTATCCAAGCAGAACATTAGAGTTGTTAGGCTCTGGATTTATTTGTAAAAAAACCCTGTTAAATCTAGAAGAAAGAGAATATGCCATATATT
Organism: Geothlypis trichas; assembly: GCA_009764595.1. Lineage (NCBI taxonomy): Eukaryota > Metazoa > Chordata > Aves > Passeriformes > Parulidae > Geothlypis > Geothlypis trichas. Next base: position 148,766 of record CM019931.1, read on the forward strand.
AGACAGAAGATTTTAGGAGAATAAAAATCTTTGAAGAATCAGAAACACCTGAGACAAAACAAGAAAAGAAAAAGGGGAAATGGAAGGGAGGGGAACAAGAGGAAACATCAGAAAGAGAGTGGGATCCTCTGCAGCTCTTGCCCCCTCCGTTCGCGGCCGAGGCGCCTGTCCCGGGTCCCGGCTCGCTGCCCGCCTCAGCTCCGCCTGCCCCGGTTTCCATCCCAGCTGCGGGCTCACTGCCCAGGGCAGCTCCACCTGCCCCGGCGCTGGCGGTGAATTTGTGTGCCCTGGTCCCACTGCCTGGCCCGCGGCCGCTCTGCCGGCCATGCTGGGGAAGATGGGGGTTGCTCTGTCCTGCCGCGTGCTCCGAGCTCACCGCGCCCACCGCACCCAGGGGGGGTCCCAGCCATCCCATCCCCGCCTGCCCTGCCCGTGCCAGCTGCGCTGGGCACCGCCGCTGCTGCCGGGCTCTCCCACCTGCCTTTGCTCTGCCGGGACCTGCCGGATCAGCCGCCATCAGCCATGGGGGGGCTACCCACGCTCCGGCTCGGGCTCCACGGGAAGATCCCCCTCTGGCCATTCCCACAGCAGACCCTGCCCACACTCCGACCGAGCCTCGGCGGGATATCCTCCCCTGACCACCCCATCCTGCTCTGAGTTACGTCCCCTTGGTAACCACAGCTCCGGCTGTTCAGGGAAACTCTCTCTCTCTCTACACGAAGCACCTTATCCAAACACTAGGAGCTCAGTTAAAAGGAAGCCCTCTCCAAATTCTTTCCCAAAACACGGCAGAAAGGCTACAGAAGGTAAAAAAGTGGAAGAGTTAGATGAAGGGATTGCTCTATTTCCGTTCACAGAGGTTCCCATGGCAGGGATGCGCTGCCCTGCCCCGCGGGAGCCACCAGCGCCCCTGCCGGCCGTGCCCGGAACTGCACCCAAGGGGAAAGCGCCGCAGCCCAAAGGCCGGGACTGGCTCCGGCCTCTGTTTGCTCTTACTGCCGCAGCTGTTGTTGTTTGTTTGCTTTATTATACACACTAGGAAAGAACTGTTATTCCTATTCCCATATCTCTGCCTCAAAGCCCCTTGATTTCACTAGTCTAAAAATTAAGAGGGAGGGGGTTTGCATTCTCCATTCCAAGAGAGGCTTTTTCCGCCTTCCCGAGCACACACCCGTCTTGTAAAGCAAGACAAGCACCCACAGCCACTGAGGGGGGCTGCAGGAGGGGCACAAGAAGGCCCTGCAGCACTTGGGCACAAAGGCACAGCAGGTGAGTGCAAGAAGGGAGCAGCAAAAGGCCAAGCTGAAGGCAAAGGCCAGGGCACAGTTCCTACAGCCCCTGAGGGATCAAGCCCAGCGCCCAAGGGGGCCCCAGCACCCAGGGCACGGGCTCGGCCACAAGCACCTGGCAGAGGCATTGCCCTCCTCGGCAGGGGAGAGCCCACCCAAACAGCCCCTGGCAAGGAATCAGGCCTCCAGCTGCAGGGCACAAGGACACTGCAAGCACAGACAGCAGCACCCTCAGGACAAGCAAGTCCAGCCCTTGATGGACATGGATTGGCAGGGCTGTCACAGCTCCCATCACACCAGGGACCCTCCACACCGGAGCCCTTGTGTCGTGGTTTGACAGGAAATGGGACATCTGGGATATGTTGTTTAACCAATCGGTGTTCGGATTTTGAGATGGGCACCTGGGTTTGGCCAGTGGGGCATTTGGATCCGCCTCTGAGACCACAAACCTGGGGTTAAAATTGAAGGGAGTTTTTCCCTCGCTCTCTTTCGAATTTCCGGCGGGACAGCTGCTCCTTCCCCCGGCTCAGCTGCTGCTGGGCTGGGGGAGGGGAGAAGCCACGTGGCCCATTCTATTGGTAGGCCGGACCCGGTTGGAAGGGTGGGGGGCCCCGAAAGACCTGTTTACCCCCCATTTCCCCCCCCCATCATCTTTTGGAGACGGAGAGAAACCCAGCCTGTGCCGCCTGTGCCGAACCGAGTTTACCTTGAAACCTGATATCATGTCCCGGCCGCAGCCAGCACGGCTCGGAGGAGAAGGAGGGGGGTCAGCGGGCAGTCCAGCCGCTCGCTAGAGAGAGAGTTTTTAACCCTTTTGTGGATAGTGAAAACTTTACAGGACATTGCTCTTTGCTGAGAGAAGGATAAGAGTGGATGATGAAGGAAGAAATAGGCCAGTGAGTGAGGTCTGGCAAAGAGAAAGAGAGGTGTTGAAGGAATGGAGAAAAGATGGAGTAGCAATTTTGGCTGGACGTTTTCCCGTTGTAAAATCCAAGAACTGTTTCCTGGTGATACAGAGACTATTTCAGGGGGGAGCGAAGACTCAGAGCCAAGAGAGTTCAGTGATGAGACCCCTCGGCCCCAGGGGGTTGTGGAAGGAAATGGGGGGGACAAAGGTCCCAGAGATGAGACTGTGCTCTGCTTGGAACGAGACGAGGCATCCTTAAAAGGTCCAAAGATCTACCCTGAAGAACAGGGCATCTACTCCATGCAAGGGATGGTGAGAGCATCTCTGCATGGATGGAAGGAAGGAATCACATGATAGCAGCAAAAGACTTTTTTTTCTTTTCCGGGCGGTTGCTGATTGTGAAAGAAGGTTCCTGGTACGAGAAAGGACTCCGTCTACCTCTTCATGAGCTGAAGATTTGATTATCTAAAGGGTGGTGCCAGACCGAGTGTGGATATTTTTTGGGAAATGTAAATGTATTGGGATTTGGTGGGAGGAGGAAGTGTTGGAGTGTTTCTGTATAGTTTTCATTTTTCCTTGTGTTTATTTTCCTTTCTTTGTGGTTTAGTTTTGTAGTTTAGTTAATAAAGTTTTTTTCTTTTCCTTTTCCCTAAGTAGGAGCCTGCTTTGCTTATTCCCGGGTACCACCTCACAGCAAATGCCAGGGAGAGGGAATTCTCATGGGGGCACTGGCATTGTGCCAGTGTCAAACCATGACACCTTGACAACATTCAGGTGGGTCTGCATTGAGAGGATGCATTTCCTGATGGACGCAGAGGCCTCTCAATCCACTCTGAATCTTAGACTTAAATGGGAAAATAGTAAAGGAATATTTTAAGTTTTAAGGGAATGAGTGGGAAAGATGAGCAGGTATGATTTGTTCAACCACTATTACAAGCTGTGGGGGATAGGTTTGAAATAAATGAATTTCTTTTTCTTCCTGCTGTGATTGTAATTAACTAGGAAGGAATTTGAGTGCTGGATTTTAATACTGTAAAAGGGGATACAGAGGCTAGTTCTGTTCTACATTTCTGTCAAATGTCTGACAAGGCCCATGCTGAAGTGAACCTGAAGTGTGGGCAGCCCCAGGGAATAGGGAAAATTAGATATGGAGCCTCTACTGTCGCAGACACCTTTTACGAAAAATCGTTTCTTAGGATTTTTCCTGCTGGAGCTGAACGGTTTCAGCAGCAAATGTAAACAATGGTTATCTGCTGCTGTGGAATGCAACAGGTGGATCCGTGATTGGTCCCCTGCAGAAGTTTAGATCTACTGACCACTCACGGCAGAGCTGCTCTTGCTTTCTGCCAAGAGACAGACCTTTGTTATTATTCCTTGTATTCTATTCTTAGCATAGCCAGCTTCTGAAGAAGCTCCTTTCCTTTCCTCTTTCTATGTAGTATAGTTATAATGTTATAAATATATCATAACATAATAAATCAAGCCTTCTGATCATGGAATCAAGATCCCTGTCTCTTCCATCCTCTACAAATCCCTGTGACCAGCGTCACACTCTACAAATTACTTTAAAGCAACCAGGGCAAGCAATACCCTGTTCCATGAGAGGGAAGGAAGGGCTCACAGCCTGGTATTGAATCCCTGTTAAAGGCAGGGCTTTTGGAGCCAGGGATGACCCCCTACAACACTCCTAAACTGCCTGTCAACAAACTGGGTGGATGGACAGGAGGAAGAAACACAGAATTTTCAAGTGTTAAAATGAAGATTAACTGAGGCTGCTGGCCTGGCCCTTCCAAACAGGGAAAAATAATTTGAATTATAGGTGGATGTAAAACAAACTCTTGCCAAAGGAATTCTTGTGCTAAAATGTTGAATTTATTATCAACAGTGGCCAGAGAGTGGCCTCATTGCCTGCAGAATTGTGCAGCCACAGCTTTCATGGCAGCTGAGGCCTGAAAACTGATGACAACAGGAGCTGTCATCATCCTATAGTTCAAGTCTGGCATCAAGTTAAAGCTTTGACAACCAAAAGAGCCTCTAAATGGATGAGCAGGGCTCGGTTATTACAGTATGAAACTTGTTCAATGGCACAGGAGGATTTAGGACTGAGGACAGGCCAAGGGTTGAACCCAGCCTCCTGTTTGAACAGCCTGGAGAGGGGCTGGCAAGGAACCCAGGACTGCACTCAAGGGACAGAGCTCCACACCCAGGCTGGGAGACATTGATGGGACATTCCCTGGCCTGAGGGGGAAAATGTGTTTGTGGATGGCTCTGCAAGGGCAGCAGAAGGGAAAAGAGCTACAAGACAGGCTGGTGTTAAGGAAGGGGGATCAGACAAAGCGCAGGTCACCGCCCCATGCTCAGCTCAACCCGCGGAGCTGTGGGTGCTTGTAAGAGCCTGGCACTGAAATGCCCTGAGCAGGAAGGCTTCAATATCTTCTGCTGACACCATGGCACCTAACAGGGGGGCAAAAGCAATTCTGACTGCTTCAGCAACCACTGCAGCAGATATCAAGGGATATTCTCCCACAGGAAGCTGCGCTGGCACAGAGCCTGCCCTGGGACTTTGCTGCTCCCAACAGCCAGCCAGGACATGGGCTCCTGCCTAAGGAGTGCAAAGCAGCAGCACTGGTGGCCAAGTGGCCCATGCCAAGTGGCCCTGAGGCCACAAACAGCCGCCAGCACAGCTGAACACGGGGGGACCCCTCAGCCTGGCCTCAAGGGCTCTCAAGCCCCGCACATTTGCACTTCCCGCCTGCAGCAGGACCATGGGAGGCCGCCCCTGAGCCTGCCCTGAAGGCAACGCAGCAGCAGCCAGGGCTCCACAGCGGGCCAAGCCCCTGCGCCTGCCCACACATCCTCTGCTGGAATCCTCTGCAATCCTGCCCACCCTCCTCTGCCATCTCCAGCCACTGCGCCCAAGCCTTGCTGCCACTGCTGCAGCTTCAGCGCTGCCTGGGCCTGCACTGCCACAGCTGCTGGCCAACACCACGGCACAATTCCACTCTGGGGCTCACTCACACCCACACACTGGGCTGCCTGGGACTGCACTGCTGCCAAATGGACCCATTTGGCTTCTTTTCAATCTTATTCCTCTGCTCAGAAAGGTTTCTCTACTCAAAGGTTTGCCTTGGGGAAAGAAATTTTAAAGGTTTTATTTAGACTATAACACCACTCAATGGAGATGAGTTTAACATCAGAACAGACTGGGAATAGCCCAAAAGACACCCACAGAGAGAACGACCAGCAACAAAACAGCAACGCCCAGCAGCAAACAGCAACCAACAGCTACCCCAGACACTGCCCCCGGCAGAGCTGGACACACCTGCTCTGGAAAAGGCTGAGAAGGAAATCCAGGAGTGTGGACCGAATTCACATCAGAGGGGAAGAAAGCCGGGTCCAACAGGAAACCAAATACTAAAAACTTACACACCTTGGAAGCAATGAACATTAAAGCAGTGGATTTAGATTGGTTCAGACTACATAAAGTTTAGGGAAAATCGAGTAAAACTCACATGGCATGGAATGATTTTCTCTGCACAGCCGGGCTATTTGTGAAAGAAATTATTTCGGTTGCACATCCTGGCCACAACCAAGTAATGCCTTGACTCTCTAACACTAAAGAGATTCTTGGAGAGTTTTTGTTTCCCTCGCAGTTTCAGTGACAAAATTACGCCATGAGAATAATTTTTCATAATATTCCCACTTTATATTGTCAGGTAGGTTTGGGACAGAAGTGTGAGAATCAATTTGTGGTCTGGGTTTTTCCACGTTCACCTTTATGTTACACTTTGCAAAATTGTACAGCTTTAACCGTAATACTTTTAACTCGTAAATTGTTAATACTTTGTTTTAAAGAAGCAGATTCTGGGGGAGCCACATGTGACTCACCAGATGGCTGCCCGGCAAGAGAAGCTTCATTCCAGGCAGCCTGCAGAGGAGCTTTAGAAATGCAAATGAACACTGCTGGGGCAAAGCCTGGACAATGTACCTGGGTCTCTGGCCTGGGGCAGCAATTGGGCTGATTCCCTCTGGCCCTCACCCCAAGCTCTGCCTGCCTGCACTGATGGAATTTGCACAGCTCAAGGCAGAGCCCAGGCTGAGGATATCTGACCCTGCAACAGAAACGCGAGAAGCCGCAAAGGGAAACAGCAAATGGACAATGTTGGGAAAACTTCACTAGAAATAAATGGGGGGGAATCATCCCTCTGCCCACTCCAACATGTGCTGTCACTGTCTGTGTTATATAGGGTAGATTAGAGCAATGGGGATGTTATTCTACGAAAAATTCAGGGAAATCAGTTGGGAATCCAAGTATTTGATGATTTAATTAGAGAAAAGCAGTCAATTGATGCAGCCCTGGCTGGAGAGAGCAGCCAAAAATGGGGAAAAGATGAACGGCCAGCAGAACAAATCCTACAACACCATGGACCAGCCCCTGGCAACCCCAACCAATTCATAGCAGGAGCCACAGAACCCATTTCTCATTTCAACGGCATCATTCGATTACAAGCTGTCCTCAGAATAACCAACCAGACAGCTCCAGCTCCTGACCTTCCTGCTGACCAATCCACTGAAATGAGGAACACAACACTTAACCATGGGATGGGATCAGATTACCTTTTAGCAGAAAAAAGAGGAGTTTGTGGAAAATTAAATGACTCAAACTGCTGTTGGCAAAAAAATGACAAAGGAAAAGTAGAGAAACAGATAACAAAGGAAAGAAGAAAGCAGCTCATGTATTGGTCAAAACGTGAAAAGGATGGAAATGGGACACGGTTTTGTGGCTCCCTGGCAGACCATGGCTTAAACGAATGCTGTTTCTCCTCTCATGTGCTACAGCAACTCTCATCTTTGCACCATGCTCCACACCTTGAGAGTGCAGCTCATTCAGCAGCTGAGCGAGGGGATGCAGGCGGCAGCCAGGCCTGCTGATCCAGAAACGGCTACAGAAGGACAGGGAATGAGGGCACTCAGAATAATCCCAAATCCAAAGAGGAGCCAGTAAGGAAAAAAAGAAAAAGAAAAATCACTGAGTGTATCTGCCTGGAGATTGGATCAGGGACTTGTTGATAAGGAAGGGAGAAACCTTCCTTATCAGTTTCAATAAATATTACTAGTTAATGAGGACTGCTGCTCAGACAAAGTCCCGCTGAATTCCTGAACTTCCAGAAGAACAAAGACTTAATAGAGCCGTGAATATCGGCTGTAACACAAAAGCAGGGGTGCACATTAACGAGGACATGCACTTGGCGGATTGGGAGGTCTGAACCTTCCAAGTACCTCAGCCAGAGAGCAAAGGGAGAGGGAGATGAGCCCGGGAGAATGAGGATAAAAAGGAGGCTGCGAACTACAACAATGGCAGAGACCGCACGGCAAATGCCCCACGGCCTCTCCCTCTGCTCAGCAATAAAGTCACTTTTACAGGACTCCTCTGTCTCCTCTGGGCGCAGAAACGTCCGGCCACGGCAATTTCCCCGCACAGCTCCGGCCACGGGGCAGCCTGTAGTGAATAGGGTTAGGCGCTCGGAAAATCTCGCGATGTCACGGAAAGCAGTAGAGTTGCTCTCCCCCTAACGCCTAGTGATAAAGGATCACCCAAGAATGTAGGCCCCCCTAACATTTGTATCTTTTTACCCCTTACTAACCAATTACAGTAAAGTAAGACCCCCTGACGTAGAGAAAAAACTAGCAGAGTATAAAACCCGACGAGGCGGGACAATAAAGGTCTTGAACCGTCCACCATACTGGTGTCTGCGTGTGTTCTTGGCCCGAGTGACCCTGGAGAGTTTGGGTCACCGTGCCGTTCTCTCGGAACCAGGTCACCTCACCTTGCATTGGAAGGTAACAATTGGTGCCGACACCCGGGATCGAACCAGAGCCCAGGGAACGGGAATCCACCTGGAGAGAGGACGGCGGCTGCACAGCTGGCCTAGTGCAGCGGAGGGGACGCCCTCAAATCACGGAGGCGATCGCAAAGGTACTGAGTGAATTGCATGCACAATGGGGAATCGACTGTAAGCTTAAGGATATGACTCTTGCATTGCCGAGATTGATTAAGCTGGGGGCTATAGAGAGCCCCGTGGATATTTTACACCCAGAGGTGTGGGATAATTGTACGAAAATCCTGGCCCAGGATACCATGTGTTCAGGCTCGGGGAAAGCCCTAAAATCATGGGGAAAAGTCATTCAGACTTTGCAAAAAGCCCGACAAGAGCAGGAAGCTTGGAAAGCTGCCAGAAGTTGTTTAAAAGCCACCCCGCAGCTAGGGGTTGGGGCAGCGACACAGACCACCACGGAAAGTGATCAGATTGCAGACGGGGATGTGCGGGAGCTAGGCGCGTCCCACCTCCCCCCGAGCCCAAGCCCAACCCCCCCGCAGAGCCCGCCAGACCCCAGCCCCCCCTCGGAGCCGCTCGACAAAACCGCGGCCTCTCCACCCGTCCCCCCCCCACCGATCGCTGACCCGACACAAGAGGCAGAGCAACGGGCACAGTGTTTTTGGGGGGAGCTGACGGAGGAGGCGCGGGAAGCGGCGGGATGGTCAGAAACCACCCGGACCGATGCAATCTCCCCCCCGCCGTATGGGCTTGAAGATGGCCGCCGGCCACATGGTCCGGGCGGAAGAGAAGAGGAGACAAAGGGCGGAAATGAACTCAGCCCACTTAACATCGCATGCGCGGGAGAAGGGGGAGGGGGGGCGGTCCCTGCAGTGAGGGGTGAGACCACTCAGAGCGCTCTATTCAAATTAAGCCCATATAAGGCAAGGACCTCCCCCAGCAGGAGGCGGGGAGACCGCAGGGGGAGGGAACGGTCCGCCCCCCGCAGGAGGGGGCGGGGTCGGAGCCCAAAGAAAAGGGAGAGCAGCCCGGAAGTGCTCAGCCATTCCACATCCGACTCCGACTCAGACTCGAGCCGGGACGAGTCCGAGAGGGAGTCGGAAAGCTCCGGTTCGGATTCCAGCCTTAACAGAGGGAAAGCAGCAACATATAAGATCTCTAGTCGCAGCACTCCCACATGGGTGAAGGGGTCATCAGAGAAAAACCGGACCCCGCTCACAGACTGGCGAAAAATAAAGATAGCCTGCGCCCAATACACCCCTTCAGCCAAGCTAGTCTTCCCTGTCCGTGTTGGGGGGGCAGGCGAAAACCAAAGAAGGACCTATTCCCCAGTGAATCCAAAAGAGGTACAGGCAATTACTAAAGCGATTGCAGACAAGGGAATTAATTCTGCCATGGTTACCACACTCATTGACGGCGTTTTTGGGGGAGATGACATGCTTCCCTTTGACATTAAACAGACGTGCAGAATGATCTTTGATGGGGCGGGAATGATTGTTTTTAAACAGGAATGGGAGGACAATTGTACAAAGGAATTAGCTCAGATAACGGGACCTGACCATCCACTACACGGCTCCAGTATACAGAGATTAATGGGTAGAGACCCTACTATGATCACCCCCCAGGCCCAGGCTGAGGGATTAAGGGCCCATGAAGTTATGACAACCACTCGTGCTGCCCGGGAAGCCATCCGTGCTACTGCTAAGGTAGTGGCCAAACCCTCACAGTGGTCTACCATAAGACAGAGTGAAAGTGAGAGCTTCACTCAGTTTGTGGACAGGCTTCAGGCAGCATTAGATTCCTCCTCATTACCCCCAGAAGCTAAGGGTCCTGTGCTGGCAGACTGCCTACGCCAGCAATGCAACTCAGCCACCAAGGACATTCTAAGATCACTGCCACCTGGGGCCAACCTAGCAGACATGATCAGACACGTGGCAAAGGAGGAACACCTTGCTCCCATCCAAACAGCAGTCCAAACCGCAATAACCAGTATGATGGCATGCCTTAAGTGTGGCCAGGCAGGCCATGTGGCAGTAAACTGCCCCCAGCCATGGCGCCAATCAGCAGCTGCTCCACCACACCAGGGAGGGTTTAGGGGACCATGCTGGGCATGTGGGAAAAAGGGGCATTTAGCTAGGGAATGCAGATCCAAGCTTCAGGGAAACGGCAGAGGGAGGGGGTGGCCGGGCCGTGCTCAGCCCCCTCCCGCCTGGAATGTGCAGCGGCCCAGCTACAGCAACCCCCAGTGGGGCATGGGACCCTCATACCCCACGCCCCTACAGGAAGCAGTCAATTTTACATCCCCACCTACAACACAATGCCAGAACCACACAACATCACCAGTAATGCTTTCACATCCCCCACCACCACAATGCCAGAACTACACAACACCACCAGTAATGCTTTCACACCCCCCACCGCCACAGGCCACGCTGGTGCCACAGGAACAGCAGGGGACGCCCCAGCGCGGGATCCCTGGGTGGCCCTGGCAATGAAAATAGGGAAGGAACCCCTGATGGTGCGGGGGACTTGCCGCCTTTACGGCAGCCAGGATCCCCATGTCATAGAGTTTCAGTTCTGGGCCGACACAGGATCAGACTGCACAATTATTCCCCAAGCATACTGGCCCGGGCATTGGCAATTCAAAGAAGTCCCTCCAGTGAATGGAGTGGGAGGGCAGTCCCGGGCATGGAAAAGCACCCAGCTGGTGGCTTTAACACTTCACACAAAAGAGGGACCAGAACAGACAGTAGCAATCTACCCCTACATTTTGCAAAATTCTCCACCCCTGTTGGGAAGGGATGTTCTTTCCCTGCTAGGATTCCAGATCACAAATTTATCCTAAGGGCCACTGCTGTGCACCCCCCACTGCCAATCAAATTAACCTGGAAATCATCAGACCCCGTATGGGTTGAGCAGTGGCCCCTGACAGAGCCTCGAATGGCAGCTTTACTGGAACTGGTCAACCGTGAACTGCAAAAGGGTCACATAGAACCCTCCGTCAGCCTGTGGAACACCCCTGTATTCGTGATCCCAAAAGGTCTGGAGAAGGCTATCGCCTCATCCACGACCTGAGAGAAGTGAACAAGATGATCCGACCCATGGGTCCAGTCCAGACACTGCTCCCCGCGAACTCAGCCATCCCCACAGGGCAGCCGTGTGCAGTGCTGGACATCAAGGACTGTTTCTTTTCAATACCCCTGCACCCCGAGGACAGAGAACGGTTCGCCTTTTCTGTGGTGTTTCGAAACGGCGAGCGGCCCAACCTTCGCTTCCAATGGAGAGTACTTCCACAAGGTCTCGTCGACAGCCCTGTCATATGCCAAATCACCGTGGACAAAGCACTGACGCCAGTCCGACACTCCTACCCCGACGCAACCATCATCCAATACATGGACGACATCTTAGTCGCTGCACCATCGACAAGCCAAGTGGATCACCTGGTGTCCACGATCACAGAAACCCTTCAGGCCAACGGCTTCGAGATCGCGAGCGCAAAGATCAAGAGAGGACCCTGCAAGACCTTCCTGGGAGTGGGGATCACAAGCTCCCACGTGACACCCCCCAAGGTGAAGGTCCGTCGAGACATCGAAACACTCCACGACGTGCAACGCCTGGTAGGATCGCTGCAGTGGCTTTGCAACATCATCCTAGTCCCCCCCGAGGTCATGGATCCTCTATATGACCTCCTGAAAGGAAAGAACCCCTGGTATCCCAAGAGGCTGACACCACAGGCAATGAGCTCCCTCGACTTCATCGAAAGCCAGATGGCCGCTGGCACACTCGCCAGGTGGAACCCAGCCTTGCCGCTGGACCTATACGTCAACTTTACACCGAAGGGGGGAGTGGGAGCACTGGCCCAAGGACCTTCTGAAAAGACCCGACCCATTCAATGGGTGGTGCTCGGAAGACCTGCCCGTGCCTTTTCCCCAGGAATCGAATGCATTGCTAACCTCATCATGAAGGGCAGGAAACTCGCTTTGAGACACCTAGGAACAGAGCCGACAAGCATCCACCTCCCTTTCCGCAAGCAACCGACCACAGAGTCAACCACAATATTGGAGTACCTAGCCCTCGCTCTCACCGGCTTCGGAGGAGAAATCTCCTACTCCTCCAAGCCATCCTGGACTAAGCTGCTGACCGTAGTCGACATGGACATGCCACCAAAGGTCATGGATCGACCGCAGCCAGGACCAACGGTCTTCACAGACGCTTCCTCCACGACTTCAACCGCAGCAGCAGTGTGGCAGGCAGGAGAGCAATGGCATTGCGTCAAAGCGTGTGACCCCACACTGTCAGTGCAACAGCTGGAGGCAGCAGCAGTTGTCTTGGCGTGTGGACTCTTCCAAGAAGAACACCTCAACATTGTAACAGACTCTATATTCGTGGCAAGGCTCTGCCTAGCCATGGCAGGACCAGGAGTGTCGACATCAGCAGCAGCCCTAACGCTAGAAGAAGCACTCTCCTCGCGACAGGGCACCGTGTCAGTCATCCACATCAACAGCCACGACCCAGTCAAAGGTTACTTCCAGACCGGCAACGACAAAGCGGACGCCGCAGCGAAAGGCGTCTGGACGCTGCAGGAAGCTCGTCAACTGCACGAGTCACTCCACATCAGAGCCAAAGCACTGGCGAAGAGATGCGGAATCCCGACAGCGGACGCGAAACATGTGGTAGCCACCTGCCCTCATTGCCGGAAGTCACCCCTGTGGACCTACGGGGTCAACCCAAGAGGTCTCAAGTCCTCAGAAATCTGGCAGTCGGACTTCACTTGGTGCGAACTGCTGAAACCCCGAGCATGGCTTGCAGTGACAGTAGACACTTATAGCGGAATGATCATAGCCACACAGCACGCCAAAACAAACTCCAAAGCCACAATTCAGCACTGGCTGACAGCTATGGCCTGGCTTGGTATCCCTAAGCAGATCAAAACTGACAACGGTTCCAGTTTCATTTCTAAACCAGTACAAGAGTTCGCTTCGAAATGGGGCATCACATTAGTGCGAGGTATCCCGTATAACAGTACTGGGCAGGCCATGGTCGAGAGAGCAAATCAGACCCTGAAAACCAAGATAGAAGTGTTGGTGGAAGCAGAGGGCTTTGCCAGGGCCATTCCCCCTGGAGATCAGGCACGTATACTGGCAACTGCTCTGCTGGCATTGAACCAATTCCCTAGGGGAGATGAAACAAACAGTCCCGTCCAAAAACACTGGGTCACTCGAACGCTAGAGGAGGGCCCGCAGGTTGTAATTAGAAACGAGCTAGGCGAATGGGAACGGGGCTGGAGGTTGATGCTCACGGGGCGAGGGTACGCAGCTGTCAAAAAGGACGGCAAAACTAGGTGGTGTCCACTTAAGTCAATTAAGCCGGACCTCCATAGCGAGCAAAATGAGACTGATGAGAGTTGCGAGTTTCTGTTTACAGGACATGCTCGTGGGACGTCCTCGTGACGCGTACATCCCCATTCCAGAAGTAAGCGACAGACCACCAAGCCGTCAGGCAGCGCCCGAGAGACCCGCACGGGTGAGACCCAGGCATCAACGGTGCTTTTGTGTGATTTTGCTGTTGGGGCTTGTTGCCAGAGGGCAAGCCAGCCCAGATCACTACCCCCATCAGCCCTTCAGGTGGGTCATGCAACACCTTAGTAGTGACAAGGTGCTCAAAGAAATCACCACACCGAACACCCCATCCTTCGTGCTCTGCATCACCGACCTGTTTCCAGGACGACCAAAGGTAGACCCCCATTCCCCACACGCCACACACATGTACCTATCCTACTGGTGCCCAGCTTCAAACCCTGGGAAAAGCTACTGCAATCACCCAGGGTGGGGACACTGTGAGCACTGGGGCTGCGAAACCATTCTCACAGATGCCAGACCGTCGGGGCCTGGGTGGGATCCACAGGAGCCCGACAAATTCCTACAGTTCACCTGGGCACCCACCGGTTACAAAACACCTATTTTCATACCTGGAGACTTCCATCGATATCGCCATAAAATCCCCAAATTTCAGAAATGCACAAACTACAACATGACAGTTTTACAGCCACATCACCCTAGCTGGGCGACAGGCAGAACATGGACAGTAGTCCTTCAAGGGTCAAAAGAAAAGGTAAACATGCGAATTATTAGGCTCCAACCATCGGCACCCCGAGCGGTTGGACCCAACAAAGTGATTAAAAGCGTGCCGAAAGGGAAAAACGCGACCCACCCCAAAGTCTTACCCAGAAGGGTTGCTGATATCTCAACTGGCCATGTAGAAGCCTTTCAAGTAGACCGTTTAGCTAAGTCAGATTTAGACCCAATCTTTCGTATGCTAGAAGCTACCTTCCTATCCCTGAACGAATCTAACCCTAACCTAACCGAATCCTGCTGGCTTTGTTACGATGTTGAACCCCCCTTTTACGAAGGAGTCGCTTTAAACACTCCCTTCAGTTACTCCACAGCAGATGCACCCAACCAATGTAGATGGGACACCCCCCGCAAAGGAATCACCCTGAGTCAGGTCACAGGCCAGGGCAGATGCTTTGGCAATGCAACCCTAGCTAGGCGGAGAGGCAACGTCTGCACCGAAGTTGTCAAACCCAACAGGAAAAACAATAAGTGGGTAATCCCATCCGCATCTGGGATGTGGGTTTGCCAAAAGTCTGGAGTGAGTCCCTGTGTGTTCCTTGCCAAATTCAATGACTCTAACGATTTTTGTGTCCAAGTTCTGATTGTTCCTAGGATCCTGTACCACGCAGATGAAGAAGTGTATCCCCTTTTCGAGGAACCCAGCCGGCTTCACAAAAGAGAAGTAATAACAGGTATAACTGTTGCAATACTGCTGGGCCTAGGAGCAATCGGAACGGCCACAGGAGTCTCAGCCTTGGCAACCCAGCACCAAGGACTGTCACAGCTGCAGGCAACAATCGATGAAGACCTGCAAAGGATCGAGAAATCCATCTCCTTTCTAGAGAAGTCAGTTTCCTCACTCTCAGAAGTGGTTTTGCAGAACAGGCGAGGTCTAGACCTCCTGTTCATGCAGCAAGGAGGCCTATGTGCCGCCTTGAAGGAGGAATGCTGCTTCTATGCAGACCACATGGGAGTCGTGAGAGACTCCATGGCAGAACTCCGAAACAGACTGGCTCAGAGGCAGAAAGACAGGGAAGCCCAACAAGGCTGGTTCGAGTCCTGGTTCAATCGATCACCATGGCTAACCACTCTGATTTCTACCCTAATAGGTCCATTGGCAATGCTGCTTTTAGCTGTCACCTTCAGACCATGCCTGCTGAACAAGCTAGTCTCATTCATTCAGACTCGCCTGGAAGGGGCCAACATCCTGTTCATAGGCCGGCAACAACTCCTGTGAATCCGACCAGGGAACACTGCCAGTCACAAGATTTTCTACTCAAGTTTATCAAACTCCTTTCTTTGTCAACAACCTCATGCCCCATCTCAGTACCTATGTATATGACTACTTCGTTCATTTGTAGAAAAGGGGGGGGAGATGTAGTGAATAGGGTTAGGCGCTCGGAAAATCTCGCGATGTCACGGAAAGCAGTAGAGTTACTCTCCCCCTAACGCCTAGTGATAAAGGATCACCCAAGAATGTAGTCCCCCCTAACATTTGTATCTTTTTACCCCTTACTAACCAATTACAGTAAAGTAAGACCCCCTGACGTAGAGAAAAAACTAGCAGAGTATAAAACCCAACAAGGCGGGACAATAAAGGTCTTGAACCGTCCACCATACTGGTGTCTGCGTGTGTTCTTGGCCCGAGTGACCCTGGAGAGTTTGGGTCACCGTGCCGTTCTCTCGGAACCAGGTCACCTCACCTTGCATTGGAAGGTAACAGTCGTGGTTTGACCGGAAATGGGACATCTGGGATATGTTGTTTGTGCTGTGATTACCAATGGGTGGTCGGATTTTAAGATGGGCACCTGGTTTTGGCCAGTGGGACATTTGGATCCGCCTCTGAGCCCACAAACCAAGGGGTTAAAATCGCAGGGATTTTTTCCCTCAGTCTCTTTTGAATTTCCGGCGGGACAGAACTGCTCCTTCCCCTGGCTCAGCTGCTGCTGGGCTGGGGGAAGGGAAAAGCCACGTGGCCCAGCTGAGGTAGGCCTGACCGGTGGAAGGGTGGAGGAGCAGAATACCGGGGAAACACCGAGCAGTCAGTCCCGTCCTTCTTCCCCCCCTTCCTGGAGACGGAGAGAGATTTCAGCCTGTGCCGAACTGAGTTACCTTGAAACCTGATATCATGTCCCGACAGCAGCCAGCACGGCTGGGAGGAGAAGGGGGGGGGCAGCGAGAAGGAGCCCGGCCGCTTGTGAGGGCTTTTAACCCTTTTGTGGATAATAAAAACTTTACAGAACAGTACCCCTTCCTAGAGGAGGATAAAAGTGGAGGATGAAGGTAGAAAGGGGTCAGTGAGTACGTCTGGCAAAAAGAGAAAGATGTTGAAGGAACTGAGAAAGATGGAGTGTTTTTTTCTGGACGCTTTCTTGTTGTAAAAATCCATGAACTGATTCCTGGTGATACAGAGACTGCATTTCAGGGGGAAGCAAAGACTCAGAGCCAAGAGAGTTCAGTGTTGAGACCCCTTGGCCCCAGGGGGTCTGTGAAGGAAATGGGGGGGACAAAGGTCCCAGAGATGAGACTGTGCTCTGCTTGGAACGAGACGAGGCATCCTTAAAAGGTCCAAAGGTCTACCCTGAAAAAACAGGTCATCTGCTCCATGCAAGGGGTGGTGAGAGCATCTCTGCATGGAAGGAAAGAAGGAATCACATGATAGCAGCAAAAGACTTTTTTTCCCGGGCGGTTGCTGATTGTGAAAAGTAGTTCGTGGTACAAGAAAGGACTCCGTCTACTTCTTGATGAGCTGAAGATTTGATTTTCTAAAGGGTGGTGCCAGACCGAGTGTTTGATGATTTGGGAAATGTATTGTATTTGGAATTTGGTGGGAGGAGGAGGGGAAGTGTTTCTGTGTAGTTTTCATTTTCCTTGTGTTTAATTTTCTTCCTTTGTAGTTTAGTTAATAAAGTTTTTTTTCTTTCTTTTCTTTTCCCTAAGTAAGAGCCTGTTTTGCTTATTCCCGGGTACCATCTCACAGCAGATGCCAGGGAGAGAGAATTTTCATGAAAGCACTGGAGTTGTGCCAGTGTCAAACCATGACAGTTTGTTTATTGGCTCCCTTTTTTTCCCCTCTTCTTCCTATCCTTTCTTTTCCTCCTTTCTCTCTCTCTCTCTCTGTCGTCCTGTCCCTGTTTTTCTGAGTTATACTACCAACATACGGTGAGCCATGAAGACCTATCATCGACACTCCAGAGCCTGCTGATGAAGATCCCTGAAGATAATCGTGAGTCATGGGGTCCCTTTGTGAGAATCTGTCCAAAATATCCCTCATCTGCCTCACGATTGTCATTGGGGACCAGTGAAAATCTCTGGCTTTGTAGGAGAAAGTTACACACGCCAAAGGCCCCAGAGCACAGTGCTAAGTTTTTGTTGTCACAGCTGTTGTTTGCTGTATGCTACACTGAGCCCAGAGAGAAGAAGAAGGGGCCACCGTGCCCTTTGTGCAACAACAGCCTTGGGAGCTGTCCCACCTCTCGGCCTGGCTGGACTTCTCCTGAGTTCAGGTGGTCCCCCCACAGAAGACCCTCACCTGTTTTACACCCACCATGACAGACAGACTGAGATGTAAGGAGCCTCTCCATCAAGGACTGAGACATGAAACCCCCGTGTGAAAAGGCCCCTCTGCTCCTTCCAAGGACTGGGACTGAAACCCCCAGCCCAGGCAGGTGTGTGGGGGAGGCAAGCTGACCAAAGCGAGATGTTTGCCTGCAGGATGTGACCGCTGGACCAAGAAGACAATGGCTCTCACTTACTGCTGAGAACATGGACTACCTGTTGGATCTATTCCTTATTGGATCTGTTTCCCTCTCCTCGCAATTTCCAACAGAGTTATCATAATAAAAACCTCTGAGTTAGCGAGAGACTTTGAAATCTCACCGATGCAACAGGAGCATCCTCGACTGGACTGGACCAAAGGACTTCGTCTCTACATTTGGTAGCTCCATCCCCTCTCTCTTTGTCTCTCTCTCCCTTTTGTCTCTCTCTCTCTTCCTCTATCTTTTTCTCTCCCTTAATCCCTCTA
>CM019931.1:167135-351533 GCA_009764595.1 Geothlypis trichas
TGCAGGGCAGTAGGGGGTGGGGTGTACACGAGGGGGAGGGGACACGGGGGATGGCGGGGGGTGCACGGGGGACAGGGGGTGGGAGGGGGTATAAGAGGAGGGGCAGGGGGTGGATACAGACCTGGGAACAAGAGTGCTGCCAAAGGGACAGGAGGGGACAACAGGGGGACTCCTCGGGGGCCAGTGGGCCACCACAAGGTGCTGATAAAGTGCCACCGAAGGTCCACTGACACCCTCCCCTGTCCCCTCCCCAGCTGTCGAGCCGGCCTGCTGCAGCCACAGGTCACCGTGGTGGCCATCCGTCGGTGAGCAGCTGCTGTCCACCCTGCCCAGGCTGGGACGAGGGAGATTCTGCTGGCTGCTCCGAGCCTGCAGTGAGCCCTGTACGGGGACCTGGAGGAATTTCACCAGGGACCTCCGGGTCACCCTGTACTGCACTGAGGGGCACCTGGTGGCGCTGCAAGGGCCACCTCTGATGAGATGGTGACGCCTGTCACCACTCCCTCGAGCCAGGCCCTGGCTGCCTACAGGAGCACCCCATGGACCACCTGCGACCGGGCATTACAATGTGGCCAGGAAGTGGCACATCTCGGCCTATGAGCTCGTGGGCAGGTGGGCCAAGCTGGCCAAGAAAGCCACCAAGCTCCCCAGAACCTGCAGGGTGACGGTCACTGAGGTGACTCCCAAGGTGGCCACTGCCCCCGCCCGGGCCAGGGAGCTGCAGATGAGGCTGCCCGTGATGGGACAACTCAGGAAAACATGTGGGGCTGGGTCAGGCCCTGGGCAGGGAGGAGGGGGCCGAGGTGGCGGCCAGGCGTGAGGCCCAGGAGAGAAGAGAGGCCAGGGTGGCTGCCAGCGAGGCAAGAAGGGCCCCATGGTGAGACAGCGGGTGGAGGCGGCCCTGGGGCTGCTGGAGCGCTTGGTGGCCGCGTGTGACGAAGCCACCGTGTTCCCCCGCGAGCTGCAGTGGCGGCTCAGGGACACCGAGACCACCCTGGAGGGGACAAATGAGGCATCCCCCATATCCTGAGGCCTCGGTGGCCCAGGTGGCCGAGGGCCGAGCGGCTGTGGGAGGCCAATGCCCATCTGGCCAAGGATCACCTGCTGGGGATAGTTGATGACATCGTCAAGTTCTTCTTCACTGGTGGTCCCACCAGCCCCAGTGCCTGTGGGGTGGCAGAGCGGTGCCAAAGAGCCACCGAGGACATCCCAAGGCTCCTTCGACACCCGGAGCAGCCCCAGAGCAGCCCCAAGGTGTCACCAGTGACCATGGAGCTCCAAGAGGTGCGTTGAGAGGGCTGTGGGGGTGAGAGGGGGACAGAGGGGACACTTGTGGACAGGGGGCATGGAGGGTGGTGAAAGGGACAGGGCGAATGGGGGGGACAGGAGGGAGTGGCAGGAAGGGGGGGAGGTGACAGAGAGGAGGAGGAAAAATGGGGGGAAGGGGGCAGTGGGGAATGGGGTGGCCAAGGTGGGTGTTGGGGGGTGGCAGAGGGGACAGCAGAGGGGCAGGGGGTGGCAGAGAGAGGAAGTGACTGACAAAGGGATGGAGGGGACAGAGGGGAGGGGCAAGGGGCAAACCCAGGAAGCCGTAAGTGCCACCAGGTCCCTGACACCTCCCCTGTCCCCTCCCCAGCTGTCCCCGGCCCTGCTGCAGCCACAGGTCACCGTGGTGGCCACCCTGGGTGAGCTGGTGGCCACCCTGCCCAGGCGGGACGAGATGAAGCTCGTGTCCGCAGCGAGCCTGCACTGGGACCTTATGAACTTCACCAAGGACCTCCGGGTCACCCTGTACTGCACTGATGGCACCTGGTGGTGCCGCAATATCACCGTGGATGGTGATGACCCTGTCACCTCCCTGAGCCAGATCCTGACCACCTGCAAGAGCACCCCAGGGACCCCCCAGCACCGGTGTGACAATGGCGGCCAGCAAGTGGCAGGGGTCGGTGGCCGCGCTCATGAGCAGCTGGGCCCGGCTGGCCAGGGCAGCCACCAAGCTCCACAACACCTGCATAGAGGCGGCTGCTGAGGCGGGTGACAGGGTGGCCACTGCAACCACCCGGGCCAGGGAGCAGCAGGACAAGGCTGCCCTTTATGGAATAGCTCAGGAAAACACGGAGGAGCTGAGTCAGGCTCTGGGCGGGGAGGAGGGGGCCGAGGAGGAGGACAGCTATGAACTCTGGGTGAGGATAAAGGCCTGGGTGGCTGCCAGCGAGGCAACAAGGGCCACCATGGTGAGACAGCGGGTGGAGGCGGCCCTGGGGCTGCTGGAGCGCTTGGTGGCCGCGTGTGATGAAGCCACCGCATTCCCGTGGGAGCTGCAGCGCAGGGTTGGGGACATCGAGGCCACCCTGGAGGGGACAAATGAGGCATCCCACAATGTCCCCGAGGACTTGGCGGCCAAGGTGGCCGTGGCCGAGCGGCTGTGGGAGGCCAACGCCCGCCTGGTCAAGGATCACCTGCTGGGGACAGTTGATGACATCAGCAAGCTCTTGTTCACTGGTGGTCGCGCCAGCCCCAGTGCCTGTGGGGTGGCCGAGCGGTGCGAAAGAGCCAGCGAGGATATCCCAAGGCTCCTTCGACCCCCGGAGTGTCCCAAAAGCGTCCCCGAGGTGTCCCCAATGAGCCTGGAGCTCCAAAAGATGCAACAGGGGGATGGGGGGGCTGGGAGAGAGATGGGGACAGAGAGGACAGGAGGGAGGAGGAGGCAATGGGGGATGGAGAGGACACAAGGGTGGTGGGAGGGTAAGGAGGTTGCAGAGGGGACAGGAGGGAGTGGCCGGAAGTGGGGAGGTGACAGAGAGGTGGAGGGGAAAAGGGGGAGGGTGCAGTGGGGAATGTGGGGGACACGGTGGGGAGGGGACATGGGGACTGATGGTGGTGGCAGAGGGGACAGCAGGGGGGGCAGGGGGTGGGAGAGGCTATGAGGGGAATGGGCAGGGGGTGGCAGAGAGAGAAACTGACTGACAAAGGGAGGGAGGGGACAAAGGGAACCCCTCGGGGACAGGGGGCAGCCCAGGGGGCTGCACGTGCCACCAGGTCCCTGACACCTCCCCTGTCCCCTCCCCAGCTGTCCCCGGCCCTGCTGCAGCCACAGGTCACCGTGGTGGCCACCCTGGGTGAGCTGCTGGCCACCCTGCCCAGGCGGGACGAGGAGACGCTGCTGCTGCTCGAGTCCCCAAAGTGCCTGTACCATGAACTGGTGCGCTTCACTGAGGAGTTCGACTGCACCCATTATGACATTGCTGTCCCCTGGTACCGCTGTTATGGCATCTCTTGGGATGAACCGCCCACGTCCCTGAGCCAGGCCCTGGCTGCCTACGAGAGCACCCCATGGACCACCTGGCTCCATGTCAGACGGGCGGCCAAGAAGTGGCAGGAGTTGGTGGATGGGCATGTTGACAACTGGGCCGAGCTCGCCAGGAAGGCCACCAAGCTCCGCAATGCCTACAGGGTGACGGTCACTGAGGTGACTCACAAGGTGGCCACCGCCACCACCCGGGCCAGGAAGTTGCAGGACGAGGCTGCCCGTGATGGGACAGCTCAGGAAAACATGGTGGGGCTGGGTCAGGCCCTGGGCAGGGAGGAGGGGACTGAGGTGGTGGCCGGGCGTGAGGCCCAGGTGAAGAGAGAGGCCAGGGTGGCTGCCAGCGAGGCAACAAGGGCCACCATGGTGAGACAGCGGGTGGAGGCGGCCCTGGGGCTGCTGGAGCGCTTGGTGGCTGCGTGTGATGAAGCCACCACGTTCCTGCGGGAGCTGCAGCGCAGGGTTGGGGACATCAAGGCCACCTGGAAGGGGACAAATGAGGCATCCCCCAATGTCCCAGAGGGCTTGGTGGCCAAGGTGGCCGTGGCTGAGCGGCTGTGGGAGGCCAACTTCCGCCTGGCCAAGGATCACCTGGAGGGGACACTTCACTACATCTACAAGTTCTATATCGAGGGTGAACCCGTCAGCCTCAGTGGTTGTGGGGTGGCCGAGCGGTGCCAAAGAGCCAGCGAGGACATCCCAAGGCTCCTTCGACCCCGAAAGTGTCCCCAAGGTGTCCCCAAGGTGTCTCCATTGAGCCGGGAGCTCCAAGAGGTGCGATGGCGATGGTGGGGGGGGAATGGGAAAGAGGGAACACTGGGGGGGGAGGGGGCAATGGGGTATAGGGGGGATGGTGGGGTGGTGGGGGTGGCAGAGGGGACAGCAGGGGGGGCAGGGGGCGGGAGGGGCTATGAGGGGAGGGGCAGGGGGTGGCAGAGGGAAGAAGAGGCTGACAAAGGGATGGAGGGGTTAAAGCGGACGCCTCAGAGGCAGGAGACAACCCAGAAAGCCACAAATGACACCAAGTCCCTGACACCTCCCCTGTCCCCTCCCCAGGTGTCCCCAGCCCTGCTGCAGCCACAGGTCACCGTGGTGGCCATCCTGGGTGAGCTGCTGGCCACCCTGCCCAGGGTGGACGAGAAGATGCTGGTGTTCATGTCCCCAGGGTGCCTGTACTGGGGCCTGGAGGAATTCACCCAAGAGCTCCGGGTCACCCTGTACTGCACTGATGGCCGCTGGTGCCACCACAATGTCACCCCTAATGATGATGATGATCCTCTCATCGCCAGTGATGATTGCTCTGTCACCTCCCTGAGCCGGGCCCTGGACGCCTACAGGAGCTCCCCAGGGACCACCTGGGGCCATGTGACAATGGTGGCCAGGGAGTGGCAGCAGTCAGTGTCTGTGCTTGTGAACAGCTGGGCTGAGCTGGCCAGGAAGGCCACCAAGCTCTGTGACACCTGCAGGGACGTGGCCACTGAGGTGGCTGACACGGGCACCTTCCTCACTACCCAGGCCAGGGAGCTGCAGGACAAGGCTGCCCGTGATGGGACAGCTCAGGAAAACATGGTGGGGCTGGGTCAGGCCCTGGGCAGGGAGGAGGGGGCCAAGGTGGTGGCCGGGCGTGAAGCCCAGGAGAGGAGAAGGGCCATGAGGGCTGCCAGCTGGGCAACAAGGGCCACGAGCAAGAGACAGTGGATGGAGGTGGCCCTGGAACTGCTGGAGCGCTTGGTGGTCGCATGTGACGAAGCCACCACGTTCCCCCGGGAGCTGCAGCGCAGGGTTGCGGACATTGAGGCCGCCCTGGAGGGGACAAATGAGGCATCCCCCAAAGTCCCTGAGGAGTTGGTGGCCAAGGTGGCCGAGGCCGAGCAGCTGTGGGAGGCCAGCGCCCGCCTGGCCGAGCATCACCTGCTGGGGACACTTCAGGACATCATCGGCTTCTATTTCACTGGTGATCCCACGAGAACCTGTGGGGTGGCCGAGCGGTGCCAAAGAGCCACCAAGGATATCCCGAGGCTCCTTCGACCCCCAGAGCAGCCCCAGAGCGTCCCCAAGATCTCCTCAGTGACGATGGAGCTCCAAGAGATGCGATGGGGGGGGGTGAGTAGGTGAGAAGAGGACAGAGGGGACACTCGGGGGGCAGGGGGCAATGGGGGGGGGGTGAAAGGGGCAGTGGGGAATGGGGGGGACAGGAGGGAGTGGCAGGAAGGGGGGAGGTGACAGAGAGGGGAGGAAAAATGGGGAGAAGGGGGCAATGGGGGATGGGGCAGACATGGTGGGTGTTGGGGGGTGGCAGAGGGGGCACAAGGGGCTGACAAAGGGGCAGAGGGGATAAAGGGGAGCTCTCTCTGGAGGGCAGGGGCCAACCCAGGATGCTGTAAGTGCCACCACGTCCCTGACACCTGCCCTGTCCCCTCCCCAGCTGTCCCCGGCCCTGTTGCAGCCACAGGTCACCGTGGTGGCCACCCTGGGTGAGCTGGTGGCCACCCTGCCCAGGCAGGACGAGGAGATGCTGCCCGTGTCCGCAGCGAGCCTGCACTGGGGCCTTGTGAACTTCACTGAGAGCCTCTGGGTCACCCTGTACTGCACTGATGGCACCTGGTGGCGCCGCAATGTCACCTCCCATGATGGTGACCATCTCACCTCCCTGAGTCGGGCCCTGGCTGCCTACAGGAGCACCCCATGGACCGAGTGGGATGATGTGACAATGGCAGCCAGGATGTGGCAGGGGTCGGCGTCCGTGCTTGTGAACAGCTGGGCCGAGCTGGCCAAGAAAGCCACCGAGCTCCACAGCACCTGCAGGGACGTGGCCAACAGGGCGGCGTCTGCCCGGGCTAGGGAGCTGCAGGACGAGGCTGCCCTTGATGGGACAGCTCAGGAAAACATGGTGGGGCTGAGTCAGGCCCTGGGCAGGGAGGAGGGGGCCGAGGTGGTGGCCGGGCGTGAGGCCCAGGTGAAGAGAGAGGCCAGGGTGGCTGCCAGCGAGGCAACAAGGGCCACGAGCAAGAGACAGCAGGTGGAGGCGGCCCTGGGGCTGCTGGAGCGCTTGGTGGCTGCGTGTGATGAAGCCACCGCGTTCCCCCGGGAGCTGCAGCGCAGGGTTGGGGACATCGAGGCCAACCTGCAGTGGAAAAATGAAGGATTCTTTGATATCCCCGAGGACTTGGTGGCCAAGGTGGCCGAGGCTGAGCGGCTGTGGGAGGCCAACGCCCGCCTGGCCAAGGGTCACCTGCTGGGGACAGTTGACGTCATCTTCAAGTTCTATATCGATGGTGATCCCTCCAGCCCCAGTGACTGTGGGGTGGCTGAGAAGTGCCAAAGAGCCACCGAGGACATCCCGAGGCACCTGCAACCCCTAGAGTGTCCCCAGAGAGTCCCCGAGGTGTCACCAGTGACCATGGATCTCCATAAAGTGAGATGGGGTGGGGGAGGGGGCATTGGGGGATGGAGAGGACACGGGGGCTGGCGGGGTGTGGCAGCGGGGACAAGATGCTGACAAAGGGACAGAGGGGACCCCTCGGGGACATGGGCCACCCCAGGAGGCCACTCTTGCTACCAGGTCCCTGACACCTCCCCTGTCACCTCCCCAGGTGTCCTCTCCACAGCTGCAAGTGCTGGTGGCCGTGGTGACCGCCCTGGACGAGGTGGTTGCCACTGTGACGGGGCCACACTGGGGCAAGTTTCCAGACTCCCTGCATGAGGACCTGAAGAACTTCACCCGGAGCCTCTGTGTGATCCTGAAACACGGCGGTGTCACCTCTGTGGGCAACTCTGACGTCCCCTCCCTGAGACGGGCCCTGGACACCATCTGGGCCACTCCAGGGACCACCTGGGCCGATGTGAGAGCCGCGGCCAGTGCCTGGCGGGAGTTGGTGGCCAGGCTCGTGGACAGCTGGGACTGGATGGTCAGGGAGGCCACCAAGCTCCGTGAGAAGGGGGTCATGGCCCAGCAGCTGATGGTGGCCCGGGACAAGGAGGAGGTGGCCAGGGAAATGGCCCTGCACGGTGCCCAGGTGGTGGCAGCCACCAATGAGGCCAGGGCAAAGGCTGTGGCGGCCACCAGGAGAGGACATTGGGCAGTGGTGGCCCTGGGGCCGCTGCAGCGCTTGGTGGCCATGTGTGTTGGAGCCACCTTGTTCTACTGGAACATGGAGTGGCAGCTCAGGGACATGGAGGCCATCCTGAAGGGGACAAACAAGGTGTCCCCTGATGTCCTTCAGGCCGTGATGGTCGTCAAGTTTGAGTGGCTGTGGGAGGCCAGCACCCGCCTGGCCAAGGATCACCTGCTGGGGACACTTGAGGACATCCACAACCTCCTCTTGAGTCCCTGTGGTGGCCCCGGCAGCTGCGCAGTGGCTGAGCGGTGCCAAAGAGCAATCGAGGACATCCCGAGGCTGCTGCAGGAAAGTTTCACATAGGGACAGTGGCATCATTGGGGACATGGCTGCTGTCACCTGTGCCCTCCCCGTGCAGTGTTTGAGAGAGATTTGGGGAATTTTCGGGGAGTTTTCAATGATCCTGTCCCAAATCCTGCTGGGAATTCCTGGAGTGACATCACTGGGGACACTCAGGGACATTTGGGGGACAGTCAGGGAAAGGGGACAGGGGTGAATGAGTCCCCTCAAGAGCTTCCAGCTTTCCATTGTGCAGGAGAGCCAGGTCACAAATTGCAAATTTATGATTGGCTTCTGCAGTTCTGCATTGGCTTCTGCAATTTTGTATTGCCTTTTTGCACTTTTTTATTGCACGTTGTTATTGATCTGTGGCAATTTGATACCGTATTTGATACTGATATTGATTATCAGTGATTCCTTGTAGCTGCTGGTTGGTGCAATATAATCTATCCATCCATGTGTGCACCGTACAGCTTATAAATAAATAAAATAATTAATAAAATAATTAATACCCTCTATATAAATCAGACCGGGCTGATCTGAACTCTGTGTCAGACACATCACTGACCCCATCGAGGGACGAGTGGTCAATAAATCCATCCCAACGTTCCTTGAGGGGAGCACAGCCAGGGAGCTGCTTCAAGGCGCTGTCCCTGAGATATTTCCCCTTGAAAACTCTGGGTGGGACGCAAATACACCCGAGCAGATGGGAAAATTAAAATTATATCAAAGCCTCGTGTGTATGTGGGTTAAAACATGGGGTCTGTAAAGCTGTAAATTGGTCAAAGCTTCACCAGGTGAGGCAATATGATGATGAATCACCCAGTGATTTCCTTAACAGGTGAAGAGAAACTGCCATCAGATATGCTGATGGAGATCCTGAATCAGCTGAGGGTAAAGCACAGCTGGTTTTGTTTTGTGTGGGTCACGCTTCAAATGGCATAGTAAGAAAAGATAAAGGGAGTTCAAGACACAGATGAACTGCTGGAGGTTGCCTGGAAGGTGTTTTGAGACAGGGGCCCAGCTGAAAGAGTCAATCCCAAGCTGGCAGGAAGGCAACTCAGGAAAAGTCACCCAAGAAAGCTTCCCCTGCGGAGAAGGCTCAGAGTGCATCCTGTGAGAAATGGGGGCACTGGAAAAAGGACTGTCCAGTGCTGACAGAAAAATCATCAGTCCCTGTCGTAGCAGCGGTGCCCAGCAGGGAATAATGAGCACTGACTCCATGCTTGCAGCAGGCTGATCAATCCCTTTGTTATACCATCCTTTGCTGCTGAGAAAAACCCATCGCCCTTGCCAGACAGTCACAACACACACGGGGATCCAATTGGTCAATCAAGCCAAACAACCATCGCCAGTGGCCAATTGTTGTGGTTTGAAAGCAAAAGCAGTGAGAGACTCCAAGTCAAAAATACAATTTATTAGGAAAAGGGAAAAAAATCCCAAAATACATGAAATACAAAAAAAAAAAAGATATGTAAATGTATAATGTAGACTCCAAATCACAAATACCATTTATTAGGGAAAAGTATAAAAAAACCCAAAATACATAAAATACAAAAGAAAAATATATATAAATGTATAATGTACATAATAATGTATATAAAAATATACATATGCATAGAGATGTATATTTAAAATACAGAATGAAAGTTTACACTCAGTTCTCACTTAAATTTAGGTCTCCTTGTGGTACACAAGGGGTTTCCCCGTCCTTCTGCATTACCCACCCAGTGGAACCATGTCCTTGAGCGAAAACCTTGCTGCCCCATGTTGGGCGCCAAAATTGTACTTTAATTGAAATCAAAAGGGCTGAGCGACTCCTAGTCAAAATTACACTTAGGAAAAAGGGAAAAACAACCAAAAGACATGCAATAATACAATATATAACCATGGAAAGAGTCAGAACACAACCTGACACCGTGCTAGTGAGGGTGGTGGCAGCAGTCCAGATGAAATGGTCTTGTTGAAATGCTGATCCATCCCATAGAAAAGATCTGGCAGCTCTTGTCCTCTGGAAAGCAGTGGGGAAGGGCTGCCTGTTCTGTCCCAAAGCCCAGATTCTATCCAGGTGGGGATGCTCAGCTCCTCCCCCTGGGCTGAGCATCTCCCAATGGCTAATATCGTTCTGAGTCATGATTGGTCCTTGAGTGCCCATCAAACAGAAATGGCTGCTGGAGGGAGTTATCTCTGAGTCATGGGGCAAGGCATTGATGGATCCATTAACAGGAGATGAGGAAAAAACAATGCACTGTCACCCTAATTATTTATGTTTTTCTCAGCCTTCTGATGTTTACATTTGACACACTTTATGTAAATACCTTCTTATTGTTTTGCATTCTTTTATGGAGGAGTAGCCATTTGATGGACTGCTGGTTTGTCCAGTGTCATTGGAGAGGTGGCACTTTCCCCCTCCAATCCACGGTCACTTTTGGAAATCTATAAATGTTGGAGTCAGAAATTAAAAGTGTTCTTTTTTACCTTGGGAGAGCGGCGTGCCCACACCGTGTTATTTCCTGTCCTGTCGCGACATCTGGTGGCCGCTGCGTGTGGAACAGCCGTGGGTGAGGTCACATCGTTTTACTGCCCCTCCCTGTTTTGGTGCCTGTGAGCCGTTTGGCACTTTGCCTGCCGCTCTTGAGATAACGGCAAATCCTGTGGGTTTCATGGAGGATTCTCTGGTTTCAGACCTCTGGAAGGGTCTCCTGGAGCAGAATCGGGTTTCTGTTTCCTGGAGTGATTGTGAAAGATTATTTCTGTGTTCCAGAGAGCAAGGGTTTTTTTCCAGCCCTGCAGAGGCATTCTCTAGGGAGGCGTGGTCTCTCGTGGGAGGCCAAGCGCTTTTTGATGATTGCACGGCAGACGTGGGATCACTGCTGGTGCAGTGGAAAAAGTTTGACGCGATTTGGCCGAGGTCTGGGGGGACCCTTCTGTCTCAGATGTGTGTGAGGGGGTGTAAGAGCCTGAATGAGGGATGTGGGACTCCAGGCAGCTCCTCAAAATGCAGTTTATTCCATGCAAGACCTTACAGCAGCTCAGGGTCGTGGGTGACAGAGGCTGTGCCTACAGCTGTCAGCTCCAGCTGCAGGCAGGCCTGGAGACCCTTTAATTTTGGTCACAATGCATTGGATACTTTTCTTTGCTGAGCATCTTCACACAGCAGAACCAATCTATACCCTGCTGACGCCCCGGCTGGCAGTGCCAGCGCCGCCTGCAGCCAAGGGGGCACTCTCCCGGCTTCACTGCCAGGCACAGCGCCTGAGGTCAGCACCTGGCAGAGAAGCAGCAGGGCTGCCTTTAGTGGAGACGTGGCCGCCTAGAAGCTTCCTCCCGCAGCAATGAGAGAGAGAGAAAGAGCGCTCACAGCGTCTTCATGGCTGAGCAAGGTGGAAAGATGTTCATTTCTTCTGATAAGGGAGCAATAAATTCTCTTTCTCTGAAAGATTTCGGTGTCCTGTGGCTGCTATCTCAGTGTGAGTACCTCATTCCTTTCTTTAAAAAATATCCCACTACATAGTTTCTACTTTAACATTTTGTTATAACCTAGAACTATATTTAACATACTACTTAAAAAAATTAATACTACATCACATTCTAACATAACATATATAATATTCATTTTGATATTTGTGAAAAGCCGATCATAAAATATGCATTTTTCCACAGCTGGCTAAAAACATTGCAAACCCCAGCCAGAAGATGTCAGGAGAGTGCCCTGTGAAACAAAGATGGGTGTGTTTTGAAAAAGAAAGTGAAACCAACCTAGAGGATACATGCAAAGAGAAAGAAATGCAACTGAAAAGACAAAGGGATAGAGAGGGACAAATATATGGAAAGAATCTTTTTATTGATATGGTGGAAAAGATTACAAAAGAATTTAATTGGACTGATTGTTGGGTGTGTGGGGAGACACATATAAGTGAAATTTGGCCATGGGATGGTATCAGTTCAGGTCCCCTTGACATTTTAAAATTGATTATTTCAATTAAAAACATCGGAGTACTCAAAAGAAGGGAAGGAGAGTGGAAGCTAAAATCAACAATATTCGGGGAAGAGTGTTCAAGAAAAGGGAAAATGTGTCCTATAGAAGTAGGAGAAACTCCATGTAAAAGATTTCTGGCAGCAAATGACACACACACACCAGGTGGATGCCAGAAACTCCCCATTCATATTGGCCAATAGAGAAAACTGAAAGTCGATGTATATATAGTGAAAGAGAAAAAATGTTGGAATGCTCAGGAGATTATATCAACCCGCTCTGGGCAATAGAAACCTTATGCAAATATTTGAAACAGATAACAAATCAAGATTCCAACTATTGGGATTGTTTTGCTTTGAAAGGGAAGTGAGTTTTTTCAGAGTTTGGCGGTTAAACTAATAAGCGTTGAGATTGGAATATTGGCATTTGGTGTGGCTACGGAGGATATGGACACATGAGGATACAGATATAGGATGGGAACAGCGGGGGTTAAAGGAGAGAACTCTGCGGGGAAGCTCTTTCAGTTCTGGTCTGTGAGAGAAGTCAGAGCTCTTGTGCTCAGCTGCGGGCTGAGCGGGGCAGGGGTAGCCCTGCGGCCGGGTGAGGGAGGCCAGAGCTGGGCACAGAGAAGGGAAGTGAAAGCTTTGGTAAGATAGAAGGGGAGAAGAACGCTGAGAAGCAGCTGGCAGCTCTTCCCCTGCCCCGGGAGAGAGACAGAGAGCTCGTACTTGTGTCTTGGGAAATTGGGTATCATGTGAAATTGGGTATCATTTGAAATTTGATATCATGTGAAATTTGATATCATGTTTAATTTGGTATCATGTCAAATTTGATATCATGTGGAATTTGATATCATGTGGAATTTGGTATCATGTGAAATATGGTATCATGTGAAATTTGGTATCGTGTGATGTTGCAGTGTTACGCAATTTCCTGTCTCTTCCCCAACCCCTCTGAAATGTGAACCTATTTCCCATTATCCTTTGCCCTCCTGCCTAGCTGCCTTTTTTCAATCTCCCCTGGGCCACCCCCTTTGGACACCTGGTTGGCCTTCACCTGTCCCTTCCCCACCCCCTGGTTCCGGGCTTAAACAGGACACCACACCACGCGGCCGGCGTCTTTTGTTGTATCCGGTAACACCAGGGAGTTCTGTCCAGGGTTGGATCCTGGAACTGCTAAGGAATCTACGATGTATCAATAAACCTTGGACTTAACTTACAACAGAGCCCGCTCCTTTTTCTCTTCACTGCCGCTGGAAGCTTTTCCACCAAAGGTAAACTGAGTTCCTTCCCTGCCTGGCCCTTTCTAAGTGCCCAGCTGTTGCATTCAGCCAGCCAGAGGTATCTCTGTGGGAGAGAACCGCAGCTGCCGCCTCTGGTTCAGCAGCAAGGGCCAGAAGAGGTCAAGCAGGACGCACCCGGAGACATCGGGGACTAAATACTATAGTGTGAAATTTGGTATCATGTCAAATTTGGTATCATGTAAAATTTGGTATAATGTGAAATTTGGTATCGTGTGGAATTTGGTATCCTGTGGAATTTGGTACCATGTGAAATTGGTACCATGTGAAATTGGGTATCATGTGGAATTTGGTATCATGTGGAATTTGGTATCGTGTGG
Source organism: Geothlypis trichas (assembly GCA_009764595.1). NCBI lineage: Eukaryota > Metazoa > Chordata > Aves > Passeriformes > Parulidae > Geothlypis > Geothlypis trichas. Next base: position 180,436 of record CM019931.1, read on the forward strand.
AATTTGGTACCATGAGGAATTTGGTACCATGTGGAATTTGGTACCATGTGAAATTGGGTATCATGTGGAATTTGGTATCTTGTGTAATATGTCATCATGTGGAATTTGGTACCATGTGAATTTGGCATCATGTGAATTTAGTACCATGTGAATTTGGTATCCTGTGCCGGCAGCAGGGCTGGCTGAGGAGGAGAAGGGGCGGGTGGTGCAGCGAGGGTGCCACGAGAAGGTGCTGGGCAGGGCAGGGTAAGAGTTCTGGACAGGCAGAGCCTGAGATTGGAACTCTTCTCTTAGATGTAGGATCTGTGGGGAATTTAATACTTCAGAATGCTGCCCAGAGATCCATGACCACAGTCATGTAATTTAAAACATTCCTCAAAACATTCGAAAACTAACCAATGTAGGAGCACAGAAATGGACCCCCTTGTTTGGAGACTCCGACTGGTGGGACAACTTGTTCACCTGGAACGGGAAATGGTGGAAGAAATTGATCTTCTTTGTGCTGTGTGCTCTAGCAAGTGCAATATTACTGCCATGGGCAATTCCGTGTCCAGTCCGGACAGTGACCAGCACTGCCCACAGCAGCACCGTGCTGCAAGGGAACGTGGGAGGGAAAAATGGTGAAAAAGTCACGGTAATGAGAGAGCAGAGGGATCAGAATGCCAGACATGTGCTTGTACAGCAGGAGAAACTGGGAAAAGTAAAGGTTGAACTTTAAAAGGTTGATGCAGGCTGGAAGCCTGATCAAATAGTTAGAGGGGGGAATTGATAAAAATATGTTAGAAAGTGTTGTTAAATATTTGATAGATGGTTAAACATGTACTGTTAGTTTGGTTATTATACTGTAAAAGTTATATTTCTTATAGCTACTCTGTTTAATTTTAATAAATATATATATAAATTTATTTCTATAAATATAAATATATAAATATATAAAGACATATATATATTTATATATAATATATATTATATTTAATACAATACAAATTATTATTTTTAAATATTTGAATATAGATATATATATATATATATATTTATATGTAGTAAATATATATACATAATTCCCGGGGCCACACAAAATTCAGGATTCCCAGAGCACGTGAAATCAGGATTCTCAGAGGACACAAATTCAGCATTCCCAGAGCACGTGAAATTCAGGATTCCCGGAGCACAGGAAATTCAGGATTCCCGGGGCACACAAATTCAGGATTCCCGGGGCACACAAATTCAGGATTCTCAGAGCACACAAATTCAGGATTCTCAGAGCACACAAATTCAGGATTCCCGGGGCACACAAATTCAGGATTCTCAGAGCACACAAATTCAGGATTCCCAGAGCACACAAATTCAGGATTCCCGGGGCACACAAATTCAGGATTCCCGGGGCACACAAATTCAGGATTCCCGGGGCTCACGCTCAGACCGTGCTGGGTCCCTCCGGGCTGAGCTCCAGCCGTGCCCGTGAATTCTCTCTGCAGTCCCAGCCTGGCCGCCCTCCTCCGGTGCCAGAGAGCGGCACAGAGAGGCTGCCCCCAAGCCCTGCCCCCCGTTCTGCCGCTGTCTCTGTCCCCCCTCGCAGAGAAACTCCCAGAAACCAGAGGAGTTCCCCCTGCCCGCCTTCTCGAGCACTCGGCCATCAGCGCCTCTCAGCCGCTGCGTGGCACAAAATCCACAAGGGACAAGGAAAGAACAGAAAAACCCAAGCCCAGCAAGGGCTGGCGGTGGCTGCGGTTTTTGGGGCTTCCAGCGACCCCCGGGGCGGGCTCAGTGCTCAGCAGCGGGGGGGCCCCAAACCACAGCCGGGTGTGAGAAACAAAGTTCACTCTTTGAAAAGGGTGAAAGTTTAATGGGGGCTGTAAAAGGATTTTGGCACTCGGCCATAGAACTCGCCCCTAACTTAACCCATCGCTCTCCAGATCCGGTTCCACGGCCGGGCTACAAACACATTCCTGAGTTTAGACATTATTCAAACGTTCCCGGGAGGGTTGGATGGTCCAGGAGCTCTTGTTTGGTTTGAACCTCTGCCTTGTCTGCAGGGCATTCTGCAGGTTAGGTCAATAGATTTGATTTCTTCTCCTGGTTCCATCCTGTTGTTTCACACCCCCTGATCAATTCATCAATTCTGCTCAGGTTTGTGTCGCTGTTATCATCACCTGGAGAGGCGGGGCCCAGGTATTTCCCCAATGTCCCCCACAAGGCCCAAGTGTCCCCAAATATCCAGCTGGGGACACCAGGGACTCACCAGGGTCCTGTTGAGGACCTTGGGGACATCCCCATGCCTTTCCCTTGGGGACACTGGGACCAGCCTGACGTCCCCTGTCCCGTTTTGGGTCACCACGATGTCCCCAATGTCCCCACAGTATCCCCAACAGGACCCTGGTGTGTCCCCAGTGTCCCCAACAGGACATCAGGGGACACTTGAGCCTTGTTGGGGACCCTGAGGGGATATTGGAGTCCTGTTGGGGACATCGGGGGGGACACTGGGGACCCTGCCCTGGCCCCACAGCCAGGAAGGCAGTGACGTCACCTCTTCCTGTTTCCTCCATCCGGCTGGGTCCTGTTCCTGCGTGTCCCCAACTGCCACCCGGGCGTGTTTGTCTCCCAGAGTGGACCCAGAGTGTCCCCAGAGTGTCCCCAAGGCATCCTCAGAGTGTCCCTGGAGTGTCCCCAGCTGCCATGGAGCCCCTCGAGGTGAGACAGTCCTGGAGTGGTGGGGGGAGAGGGGACAGAGGGGGCACGGGGGTGACAGAGGGGACACGGGGGTGACAGAGGGGACACGGGGGGTGGTGGAAGGAGGCAGTGGGGGACAGTGGGGCACGGGGGGGTACAGAGGGGCAGTGGGGTCGGAGGGGACACGGGGGTGGCGGGAGGGACAGGGGGTCGCAAGGGGGACTGGAGGACATAGGAGGAAGGGGGAGGGTGACAGAGGGGTTGGGGGGGACAGCAGTGTCACGATTGGCCCTCACGGAGGGGATTCGTGATGGTTCGTGGGTTTGATCTCAGGGTGCAAAAAGAACCGACACGGTCCAAGGGGGTTTGCAATGAAAATCGAAACAAATGCACCTTTATTGAATGAGCACAGCAAAATGCCATAGAGGGATTAAGGGAGAGAAAAAGAGAGAGAGAGAGAGAGAAGAGACAAAGAGGGGACAGAGCTGCCATTGTAGAGACGAAGCCCTTTGGTCCAGTCCAGTCGAGGATCCGCCTGTTGCATCGGGGAGATCTCAAAGTCTCTGGCTAACTCTGAGGTTTTTATTATTGAAAATTACGAGTTGGGGGGAACAGATACAATAAGGAATAGATGTGACAGGTAGTCCATGTTCTCAGCAGTAAGCAAGAGCCATTGTCTCCTTGGTCCAGCGGTCACATCCTGCAGGCAAACATCTCGCTTTGGTCAGCTTGCCTCCCCCACACACCTGCCCGGGCTGGGGGTTTCAGTCCCAGTCCTTGGAAGGAGCAGAGGGGCCTTTTCACACGGGGGTTTCATGTCTCAGTCCTTGATGGAGAGGCTCCTTCCATCTCAGTCTGTCTGTCACAGGTGGGTGTAAAACAGCTGAGGGTCTTCAGTGGGGGGACCACGTGAACTCAGGAGAAGTCCAGCCAGGCCGAGAGGTGGGACAGCTGCCAAGGCTGTTGTTGCACAGAGGGCACGGTGCCCCCTCCTCAGCGTACAGCAAACAACAGCTGTGCAAACAGTAACGGAGCACGGCACTCAGGGTCTCAGGGCCTTTGGCGTGTGCAGCTTTCCCTGCTAAGCCAGACAGGGGGGGTCTTCTCTTCAGTGCTCCCCCAATGACGATCGTGAGGCAGATGAGGGAAAATTTGGACAGACTCTCAACAGCAGGAGGTGGCAGGGGATGGCAGAGGGGTCGGGGGGGTGACAGGAAGGGACAGAGGGGGACAGCAGAGCCCACCAGGGAGGGGACAAAGGGAACCCCAGGAGGGGACAGGGGCCACCCCAGGAGGCCACAAGAGCCATCAGGTCCCTGACACCTCCCCTGTCCCCTCCCCAGCTGTCCCCAGCCCTGCTGCAGCCACAGGACAGCGCTGTGGCCATCGTGGGCGAGCTGCTGGCCACCCTGCCCAGGGAGAACGAGACGCTGCCCGTGTCCGCAGCGAGCCTGTACCGGGACGTGGAGGAATTCGCCAGGGAGCTCCGGGCCACCCTGTGCCGCACTGATGCTGCCTGGCGGTGCTGGAATATCACCAACGATGATGTTAACCCTCTCACCTCCCTGAGCCAGGCCCTGGCCGCCTATGAGAGCAGCCCAGGGACCCCCCATAACGTGTCTGCAATGGCCGTTTCTCAGATGGTACATGTCACTGGGAAGTGTCAAGGACAGCTGGGCTAAGCTGGCCAAGAAAGCCACCGAGCTCCGCAACACCTGCAGGGAGGTGCTCAGTGAGGTTGCTGATATGGCGGCCACCGCCACCACCCGGGCCAGGGAGCTGCAGGCCATGGTTGCCCATTATGGGACAGCTCAGGAAAACATGGTGGGGCTGTGTCAGCCCCGGGACAGGGAGGAGGAGGCCGAGGTGGTGGCCGGGTATGAAGCCTGGGTGAGGAGAGAGGCCAGGATGGCTGCCAGTGAGGCAACAAGGGCCACCATGGTGAGACAGCGGGTGGAGGCGGCCCTGGGGCTGCTGGAGCGCTTGGTGGCCGCGTGTGACGAAGCCACCGCATTCCCCGAGGAGCTGTCCCGCCTGCCCGCGGACATGGACGATGCCCTGGAGGGGAGAAAAAAGGATTCCTCCAATGTCCCCAAGGCCTTGGTGGCCAAGGCGGCCGTGGCCAAGCGGCTGTGGGAGGCCAGCGCCCGCCAGGCCACGCGTCATTTGGTGAGGACATTTCCAGACGCCATCAAGCTCCTGTTCAATGGTGATCCCGCCAGCCCCAGGGCCTGTGAGGTGGCCGAGCGGTGCCAAAGAGCCATCGAGGACATCCCAAGGCTCCTTCGACCTCTGCAGCGCCCCGAATGTGTCCCCCGGGAGTCCCCAGAGAGCCTGGAGCTCCACAAGGTGCAACAGAGCGGGGGAAGGGCAGACAGAGGGTGGCAGAGGGGACAGGAGGGAGTGGCAGGAAGGGGGGAGGGGACATGGCAGGGAAAAGGGGCAGAGGGGGATGAGATGTGCACAATGGGGAGGAGACACGGGGGCTGCTGGGGGTGGGGGGGAGCAGTGGGGCAGGGTGGGGGGGCTCCAAGGGGAGGGGAAGGGAGTGGCTGAGGGAACAAGAGGCTGACAAAGGGAGGGAGGGGACAAAGGGGACCCCTTGGAGGCAGTGGGCCAACCCAGGTAGGTGTAAGTGCCACCAGGTCCCTGACACCTCCCCTGTCCCCTCCCCAGCTGTCCCCGGCCCTGCTGCAACCACAGGTCACCGTGGTGGCCATCCTGGGTGAGGTGCTGGCCACCCTGCCCAGGCGGGACGAGGAGATGCTGCTGCTGCTCCAGTCTGCAGTGAGACTGTACCAGGACCTGGAGGATTTCACCAGGGAACTCCGGGTCACCCTGTACTGCACTGAGGGCACCTGGTGGCGCTGCAATGTCACCTCTGATGATGGTGACCCTGTCACCTCCCTGAGCCAGGTCCTGGCCGCCTACAGGAGCACCCCAGGGACCACCTGGACCCATGTAAAAATGACAGCCAGCAAATGGCACCAGTCGGTGTCCGTGCTTGTGGACAGGTGGGCCCAGGTGGTCAGGAAAGTCACCTATCTCCCCAACACCGGCAGAGAGGTGGCATCTGTGGTGGCTAATAAGGTGGCCACTGCCACCGCCCAGGCCAGGGAGCTGCAGGACGAGGCTGCCCGTGATGGGACAGCTCAGGAAAACATGGTGGGGCTGGGTCAGGCCCTGGGCAGGGAGGAGGGGGCCGAGGTGGTGGCCGGGCATGAAGCCCAGGTGAGGAGAGAGGCCAGGGTGGCTGCCAGCGAGGCAACAAGGGCCACCATGGTGAGACAGCGGGTGGAGGCGGCCCTGGGGCTGCTGGAGCGCTTGGTGGCCGCGTGTGACGAAGCCGTCGTGTTGCCTCGGGAGCTGCACTGGCGGCTCAGGGACACTGAGACCACCCTGGAGGGGACAAATGAGGCATCCCCTGATGTCCCCGAGGACTTGGTGGCCCAGGTGGCCGAGGCTGAGCGGCTGTGGGAGGCCAACGCCCGCCTGGCCAAGGGTCACCTGCGGGGGACATTTCAGGACATCATCGACTTCTATTTCACTGATGGTCGCGCCAGCCCCAGTGCCTGTGAGGTGGCCGAGCGGTGCCAAAGAGCCACCGAGGACATCCCAAGGCTCCTTCGACCCCCAGAGCATCTCCAGAGCATCCCCGAGGTGTCACCAGTGAGCATGGAGATCCAAGAGGTGTGATGGGGGGGGTGGGGGGGCAAGAGGGGGACAGAGGGGACACTCGGGGGACAGGGGGCAATGATGGGTTGTAAAAGGGGCAGTGGGGGATGGGGGGGACAGGAGGGAGTGGCAGGAAGGGGGGAGGTGACAGAGAGGGGGAGGAAAAACGGGGGGAAGGGGGCGATGGGAGATGGGGCGGACATGGCGGGTGTTGGGGGGCGGCAGAGGGGACAAGAGGCTGACAAAGGGATGGAGGGGACCGAGGGGAGGGGCAAGGGCCCAACCCAGGAAGCCATAAGTGCCACCAGGTCCCTGACACCTCCCCTGTCCTCTCCCCAGCTGTCCCCGGCCCTGCTGCAGCCACAGGTCACCGTGGTGGCCATCCTGGGTGAGCTGCTGGCCACCCTGCCCAGGCGGGACGAGATGAAGCTCGTGTCCGCAGTGAGCCTGCACTGGGACCTGGTGAACTTCACCAAGGACCTCCGGGTCACCCTGTACTGCACTGATGGCACCTGGTGGCGCCACCATGTCACCTACGATGATGGTGACCCAGTCACCTCCGTGAGCCAGATCCTGACCACCTGCAAGAGCGCCCCAGGGACCCCCCAGAACCGTGTGACAATGGCGGCCAGCAAGTGGCAGGGGTCGGTGGCCGCGCTTGTGAACAGCTGGGCCCGGCTGGCCAGGGCAGCCACCAAGCTCCACAACACCTGCATAGAGGCGGCTGCTGAGGCGGGTGACAGGGTGGCCTGGGCCAGGGAGCTGCAGAAAGATGCTGCCCTTTATGGAATACATCAGGAAAACACGGGGCAGCTGAGTCAGGCCCTGGGTGGGGAGGAGGGGGCCAAGGAAGAGAGCAGCTATAAACTCCAGGAGAGGATAGAGGCCTGGGTGGCTGCCAGTGAGGCAACAAGGGCCACCATGGTGAGACAGCGGGTGGAGGCGGCCCTGGGGCTGCTGGAGCGCTTGGTGGCCGCGTGTGACGAAGCCACCGCGTTCCCCCGGGAGCTGCAGCGCACGGTTGGGGACATCAAGACCACCCTGGAGGGGACAAATGAGGCATTCCTCAATGTCCCCGAGGACTTGGTGGCCAAGGTGGCCGAGGCCGAGCGGCTGTGGGAGGCCAACGCACTCCTGGCCAAGGGTCACCTGCTGGGGACAGTTGATGACCTCAGCAAGCTCTTGTTCACTGGTGGTCGCGCCAGCCCCAGTGCCTGTGGGGTGGCCCAGTGGTGCCAAAGAGCCACCGAGGACATCCCAAGGCTCTTTCGAGCCCTGGAGTGTCCCCAGAGCGTCCCCGAGGTGTCCCCAATGAGCCTGGAGCTCCAAGAGGTGCAACGGGGGGAAGGGGGGCGGGGAGAGAGATGGGGACAGAGGGGACAGGAGTGGGGAGGGGACAATGGGGTATGGAGGGGACCCAGGGGTGGTGGGAGGGGTCAGGAGGTTGCAGAGGGGACATGAGGGAGTGGCCAGAAGGGAGGAGGTGACAGAGAGGTGGCAGGGGAAGTGAGGGGGACGGGCGCATTGGGGATTGAGGGGGATACGGCGGGGAGGGGACACGGGGACTGACGGTGGTGGCAGAGGCGACAGCAGGGGAGGCAGGGGGTGGGAGGGGGTATGAGGGGATGGGCAGGGGGTTCCAGAGAGAGGAACTGACTGACAAAGGGATGGAGGGGACAAAGGGGACCCTCAGGGGTAGGGGGCCAGGCCAGGGGCTGTAAGTGCCACCAGGTCCCTGACAGCTCCCCTGTCCCCTCCCCAGCTGTCCCCGGCCCTGCTGCAGCCACAGGTCACCGTGGTGGCCACCCTGGGTGAGCTGCTGGCCACCCTGCCAGGTGGGACGAGGAGATGGTGCTGCTGCTCGACTCCCAGGAGTGCCTGTACAGGGAACTGGAGAACTGCATCGAGGAGTTCCACTGCACCCCCTATGGCATTGATGACCCCTGGTATCGCTGCAATGGCACCTCTGAGGAGGAACCTCCCACGTCCCTGAGCCGGGCCCTGGCTGCCTACAAGAGCACCCCATGGACCACCTGGTTCCATGTCAGAATGGTGGCGAAGAAGTGGCAGGAGGAGGTGGATTGGCTTGTTGACAGCTGGGCCCGGCTGGCCAGGAAGGCCACCGAGCTCCGCAATGCCTACAGGGTGACGGTCACTGAGGTGACTCACAAGGTGGCCACTGCCACCGCTCGGGCCAGGGAGCTGCAGGACGAGGCTGCCCGTGATGGGACAGCTCAGGCAAACATGGTGGGGCTGGGTCAGGCCCTGGGCAGGGAGGAGGGGGCCGAGGTGGTGGCTGGGCGTGAAGCCCAGGAGAGCAGAGAGGCCATGGGTGGCTGCCAGCGATGCAACAAGGGCCACCATGGTGAGACAGCGGGTGGAGGCGGCCCTGGGGCTGCTGGAGCGCTGGTGGCCGCGTGTGACGAAGCCACCGCTGTTCACCCGGGAGCTGCAGTGCAGGGTTGGGGACATCAAGGCCGCACTGAAAGGGGACAAATGAGGCATCCCCCAATGTCCCCGAGGCCTTGGTGGCCAAGGTGGCCGTGGCCGAGCGGCTGTGGGAGGCCAACTTCCGCCTGGCCAAGGATCACCTGGAGGGGACACTTCACTACATCTACAAGTTCTATATCGATGGTCAACCTGTCAGCCTCAGTGGTTGTGGGGTGGCCGAGCAGTGCAAAAGAGCCACCGAGGACATCCCAAGGCTCCTTCAACCCCGAAAGCGTCCCCAAGAGCATCCCCAAGGTGTCCTCGACGTTTCCCCAGTGAGCCTGGAGCTCCAAGAGGTGCGATGGCGATGTTGGCGGGGGACCAGGAAGAGGGAACACTGGGGGGGGGGAGGGTAGGGGACAATGGGGTATAGGAGGGACGGCGGGGTGGGGGTGGGGGTGGCAGAGGGGACAAGGGGCTGACAAAGGAATGGAGGGGACAAAGGGGACGCCTCGGAGGCATGGGGACAACCCAGAAAGCCACCAGTGCCACCAGGTCCCTGACACCTCCTCTATCCCCTCCCCAGCTGTTCCCGGCCCTGCTGCAGCCACAAGTCACCGTGGTGGCCACCCTGGGTGAGCTGCTGGCCACCCTGCCCAGGCTGGACGAGAAGATGCTGGTGTTCATGTGCCCAGGGTGCCTGTACTGGGTCCTGGAGGAATTCACCAAAGAGCTCCGGGTCACCCTGTACCGCACTGATGGCCGCTGGAGCCGCCACAATGTCACCTCAAATGATGATGATGATCCTCTCACCTCCAGTGATGATTCCTCTGTCACCTCCCTGAGCCGGGCCCTGGACGCCTACAGGAGCATCCCAGGGACCACCCGGGGCCATGTGACAATGGTGGCCAGGGAGTGGCAGGGGTCGGTGTCTGTGCTTGTGAACAGCTGGGCTGAGGTGGCCAGGAAGGCCACCAAGCTCTGTGACACCTGCAGGGATTTGGCCACCAAGGCGGCCGACAGGGAGGCCTTCCTCACCACCCAGGCCAGGGAGCTGCAGGACGAGGCTGCCCGTGCTGGGACAGCTCAGGAAAACATGGTGGGGCTGGGTCAGGCCCTGGGCAGGGAGGAGGGGGCCGAGGTGGTGGCCGGGCGTGAAGCCCAGGAGAGGAGAGAGGCGAGGGTGGCTGCCAGCGAGGCAACAAGGGCCACCATGGCGAGACAGCGGGTGGAGGCGGCCTGGGGCTGCTGGAGCGCTTGGTGGCCGCGTGTGACGAAGCCACCGCGTTTCCCCGGGAGCTGCAGCGCAGGGTTGGGGACATCGAGGCTGCTGTGGAGGGGAACAATGAAGCGTCTCTCAATGTTCCGGAGGACTTAATGGCCAAGGTGGCCGAGGCCCAGCGGCTGTGGGAGGCCAACGCCCGCCTGGCCAAGGATCACCTGCGGGGGACAGTTGATGACATCATCGGCTTCTATTTTGATGGTGATCCCACCAGAACCTGTGAGGTGGCTGAGCAGTGCCAAAGAGCCACCGAGGACATCCCAAGGCTCCTTCAGGTCCCCAAGTGTCCCCAGAGTATCTCCAAGATTTCCCCAGTGACCATGGAGCTCCAAGAGGTGCGATGAGGGGGGTGGGGGGGTGAGAGGGGGACAGAGGGGACACTTGGGGACAGGGGGCATGGGAGGTGGTGAAAGGGGCAGGGGGGGATGGGGGGACAGGAGGGAGTGGCAGGAACTGGAGGAGGTGACAGAGAGGGGGAGGAAAAACGGGGGGACGGGAGCAATGGGGGATGGGGCGGACATGGCAGGTGTTGGGGGATGGCAGAGGGGACAGCAGAGGGGCAGGGGGTGGCAGAGGGGACACAAGGGGCTGACAAAGGGACAGAGAGGATAAAGAGGAGCTCTCTCTGGGGGGCAGGGGGCCAACCCAGGAGACCACAAGTGCCACCAGGTCTCTGACACCTCCCTTGTCCCCTCCCCAGCTGTCCCCGGCCCTGCTGCAGCCACAGGTCACCGTGGTGGCCACCCTGGGTGAGCTGCTGGCCACCCTGCCCAGGTGGGACGAGGAGATGCTGCCCGTGTCCACAGCGAGCCTGTACTGGGACCTGGTGAACTTCACTGAGAGCCTCTGGGTCACCCTGTACTGCACTGATGGCACCTGGTGGCACCGCAATGTCACCTACGATGGTGGTGACCCTCTCACCTCCCTGAGCAGGGCCCTGGCCGCCTATGATGGCACCCCATGGACCGAGTGGGATGATGTGACAATGGCAGCCAGGAAGTGGCAATGGTCGGTGTCTGCGCTTGTGAACAGCTGGGCCGAGCTGGCCAGGGCAGCCACCAAGCTCCGCAACACCTGCAGGGAGGTGGCCACTGAGGCGGCCAACAGGGAGGCCACTGCCACCGCCTGGGCCAGGGAGCTGCAGGACGAGGCTGCCCATGATGGGACAGCTCAGGAAAACATGGTGAGGCTGGGTCAGGCCCTGGGCAGGGAGGAGGGGGCCGAGGTGGTGGCCGGGCGTGAGGCCCAGGAGAGGAGAGAGGCCAGGGTGGCTGCCAGCGAGGCAACAAGGGCCACCATGGTGAGACAGCGGGTGGAGGCGGCCCTGGGGCTGCTGGAGCGCCTGGTGGCCGCGTGTGACGAAGCCACCGTGTTCCCCCGGGAGCTGCAGCGCAGGGTTGGGGACATCAGGGCCACCCTAAAGTGGAAAAATATGGGAAACTTTGATATCCCCGAGGGCTTGGTGGCCAAGGCGGCCGTGGCCGAGCGGCTGTGGGAGGCCAACGCCCGCCTGGCCAAGGATCACCTGCAGGGGACAGTTCCAGACACCATCCAGTTCTGGTTCACTGGTGGTCGTGCCAGCCCCAGTGCCTGTGGGGTGGCCGAGCGGGGCCAAAGAGCCACCGAGGACATCCCAAGGCTCCTTCAAACCCCAGAGAGTCCCCAGAGCATCCCCGAGTTGTCCCCAATGAGCCTGGAGCTCCAAGAGGTGCGATGGGGAGGAGATAAAGGGGACACTGGGGGGAAGGGGATGGGAGGGGGCAATGGGGGATTGGGGGGACACAGGGGGTGGTGGGAGGGGGCAGAAGGTGACAAAGGGGACAGGAGGGAGTGGCAGGAAGGGAGAAGGTGACAGAGAGGGGGAGGGGAAATGGTGGGAGGGGTGTGAGTGGGATGGGAATGACTGGGGTGGAGAGGACACCGGAGCTGGCGGGCGCTGTCAGGAGGGACAGCAGAGGGTGACAGGGGCTACGAGTGTGGTGGCAGTGGGTGACAGAGGAGACAGCGGGTAGGGTGGGCAGGGGGTGGCAGAGTGGAAAGCAGGTAGGGTGGCAGTAGGCAGCAGAGGGGACAAGGGTGTGTGACAAAGAGGCAGAGGATACAGCAGAGTCCTCCAGGAAGGGGACAGATGAGGCCACACCAGGAGGGCACAGGGGCCACTCCAGCAGGCTGTAAGTGCCCTGAGGTTCCTGACACCTCCCCTGTCTCCTCCCCAGGTGTCCCCTCCCCAGCTGCTGGAGGCACTGGTGGCCATGGTGACCGCCCTGGGCGAGGGTGGCGGCCACCGTGACCGGGCCACACCGGGGCGTGCGGCGCTGTGTGCCCCCAAAGGAGCTGCACGCGGCCCTGAGGATCTTCACCTGGAGCCTCCGGAGGGCCCTGGAACGCCCCCGTGGCACCTCCACGGGCGACCCTGGTGTCCCCTCCCTGGGCCAGGCCCTGGCCACCCTTGGGGCCACCCCTGGCAAAACCTGGGCCGATGTGAGAGCCAAGGGCAGAGCCTGGTGGGAGTTGGTGGCCGCGCGCGAGGAGAGATGGAAACAGCTGAAAGAGGAGATCACCAAGCTCCGTGATGCCTGCGAGGATGCGGCCCTCGCCTGCGCTAGATACCAGCAGGACAAGGCCACCCGCAGGGGGACAGCTGGGGACGGCCTGGCAGCCAGAGCCCAGCAGCTGATGGTGGCCCGGGACAGGGATGAGGAGGCCTCGGCAGGGGCTGCGCGTGGTGCCCAGGTGGTGGCGGCCACCAGCAAGGCCATGGGAGAGGCCGTGGTGGCCACCAGGCGGGCGAGGGCGGCCACCAGGAAGAGACATTGGGCAGAGATGGCCCTGGAGCCGCTGCAGCGCTTGGTGGACGCGTGTGACAAAGGCACTGAGTTTGTCAGTCACATGGAGTGCCAGCTCAGGGACATCGAGGCTGCCCTGGAGGGGACAAATGACGCATCCCTCGATGTCCCCGAGGACTTGGTGGCCATGGTGGCCAAGTTTGAGCAGCTGTGGGAGGCCAGCACCCGCCTGTTCGAGCATCACCTGCTGGGGACACTTGGGAACATCCACGACCTCCTCTTGAGTCCCTATGATGGCCATGGTGGCCCCAGTGGCCCTGGCAGCCGCGCAGTGGCCGAGCGGTGCCAAAGAGCCATCGAGGACATCCCAAGGCTGCTTCGGGACAGTGACATCACTGCTGCGATGTCATAGCGGCAGTGACATCACTGGGGACATGGCTGCTGTCACCTGTGCCCTCCCCGTGCAGTGTTTGAGAGAGATTTGGGGAATTTTCGGGGAGTTTTCAGTGATATTGTCCCAAATCCTGCTGGGAATTCCTGGAGTGACATCTCTGGGGACACTCAGGGACATTTGGGGGACAGTCAGGGAAAGGGGACAGGGGTGAATGGGTCCCCTCAAGAGCTTCCAGCTTTCCATTGTGCAGCAGAGCCAGGTCACATATTGCAAATTTATAATTGGCTTCTGCAATTCTGCATTGGCTTCTGCAATTCTGCATTGGCTTCTGCAATTTTGTATTGCCTTTTTGCACTTTTTTATTGCCTTTTGCACGTTTTTAGTGATCTGTGGCAATTTCGATATCGTATTTGATACTGATATTGATTATCGGTGATTCCTTGTAGCTGCTGGTTGGTGCAATATAATCTATCAGTTCATGTGTGCACCATACAGCTTATAAATAAATAAATAAATTTATTAATTAATATCCTCTATATAATTCAGACCGGGCTGATCTGAACTCTGTGTCAGACACATCACTGACCCCATTGAGGGACGAGTGGTCAATAAATCCATCCCAACGTTCCTTGAGGGGAGCACAGCCAGGGAGCTGTTGTCGGTGGTCACAGGGGTTTGTAGAGGATGGAAGAGACAGGATCTTGATTCCATCATCAGAAGGCTTGATTTATTGTATTATGATATATATATAACATTATAACTATTCTACATAGTGATAGAAAGGAAAGGAGCTTCTTCAGAAGCTGGCTATGCTAAGAAGGAGATAGAAAGAATGAATAACAAAGGTCTGTGTCTCGGCAGAGAGCGATAGCAGCTCCACCGTGAGTGGTCAGTAGATCCAAACATCTACAGGGGACCAATGACAGGTGGACCTGTTGCATTCCACAGCAGGAGATAATAATTGTTCACATTTGTTACTGAGCTTCTCAGCTCTAGCAGGAAAAAGTCGTACAGAAAGGATTTTTCACAAAGAATGTCTGCGACAACTGTCCACATTGTTCAATCAGGAATTCTCATTGTCCTTAAAAAGGGTTCAGAGTCGAACCCCTTTGAAGGCTCTGACAGTGTTTACTCACACGTCTGGAGCATCCCACAAGTCAGTGATGACTTGGAAGGATCCTCAAACTCAGCGGTGGGAGGCCGATGTTGCTAAAGTGGAAGGTTCTCCGCAGGTAGCTGAGTTGGACGCAGTCGTCAGGGCCTTCGAGAGGTTCTCTGAACCATTTAATTTGGTTACAGATTCGGCATATGTTGCTGGTGTAGTGTCCAGGGCAGAGCATGCAGTTCTTCAAGAGGTCTCCAACATCCCTTTGTTTAACTTGCTCTCCAAATTGGTTACATTGGTCTCCCACCGAGAGCAACCTTTTTTGTGATGCACGTCAGGTCACACACCGACCTGCCGGGGTTCATTGCGGAGGGCAATCGAAGAGCAGATGCTCTTGCCGCCCCTGTCCAAATGGCCCCACTCCCGGATCTGTTTGGCCAAGCTAAGATCAGCCACCAGCAGTTCCATCAGAACGCCCCTGGCCTTGTTAGGCAGTTTCAACTTACGCGCGAACAGGCCAAGGCGATCGTGGCTACATGTCCCCAGTGCCAGTCCCATCAGCTCCCGGCACTCAGCTCCAGAGCCAACCCCAGAGGGTTATCTAGTTGTGAGGTGTGGCAAATGGATGTGACGCATGTTCCATCCTTTGGCCGGCTGAGCTTTGTTCATGTCTCTGTGGATACTTTCTCCGGTGCAGTCTGTGCCTCTGCCCACACAGGTGAAAGGGCAGTTGATGTTGAAAAAAACATCTTGTACAGGCTTTCGCTGTCCTGGGCATCCCTAAGGTCATCAAAACCGACAATGGCACAGCGTACAAGTCCAGGGAACTGAGAAGCTTCCTGCAGCAATGGGGAATAGAGCATAAAACCGGCATCCCCTATTCCCCAACAGGCCAAGCCGTGGTTGAGAGGACCCACAGAGCCTTAAAAGAGTGCTAGAACAACGGTGTTCGGCAGTGAAGGTGGAGTCCCCTCACATCTGGCTGTCCAAATCCCTCTTTACTATTAATTTCCTAAACTTTTCTTTTGATAACCTAAATCCCCCCATTGTCAGGCACTTCGGGCACCACGAACAGCTGCACCTGAGGGCCAGGCCTCCGGTTCTGGTGAAGGATCCGGAGACCTGGAAAACAGAAGGGCCTTATGACCTGGTTACCTGGGGGAGAGGGCACGCCTGCGTGTCCACTCCCTCAGGTCTGAAGTGGATTCCATCAAAAGGGGTCAGGCCTTTCCTTCTGAAAAAGGCAAGCAAGGTCAAGGTTGTGGGCAGGTTGAGGAAGCATGTTGGAGGAGAAGGCGGAAGCCCTTCACCCTGGACCTCGACCTCCTCTAAGTCTTCCCTTGGGCAGAACTAAAGTTCAAGTTTGCTTTCTCTGACTGATTCTTTTGATTCTCCAGTTGCTCCCATCCAGATGGCCCTTCCTCCGACCACAATCCTGCTGCTGATGACAGCACTCTCGGCCCGCTTTTCATCTTCGGGCGCCTGGATCGTCCCTCAGGCAAAAGCCAACGTCTGGCTCACTCTCGCCAATGTCCTCGGCCAGGACCATATCTGCCTGGACATCAGCTCAGCAGAGGACCCGATGTCGTCCTGCCTTGTGGGGATCCCTCTCCCACCTAATGATTTACCTTCCCCCTTTAACACCTCTTTTGCAGCCCTAACGCCCCAACAGAATGCCTCTCCTGCTGATCCCAGAAGTGCCTGGAGGAACGGAATCAAAGGGCTGGCCCATTTGAGTTCCAAACCCCCAGAGCTCGAATTGCTCAGCTCTGCCAATGCTTCTTTGTGTTTTCAATTTGTGTTTACTCCGCTCCCTTCTGACAGGCGTTTTCTAATGATGCTGGCAATTCAAAAAGGAATACACCTGCCAACCACTGGTGCAATGTGGTTGCACAATTACACACTCCATCTACCTTTGGTGGCAAGCCTGCTGTCCCTTCCCCGCTGGGGTTTTTATGATTTGCGGAGACCGAGCTTGGGCAGGCATCCCCTCTCGCCTTATAGGAGGCCCTTGTACCTTCGGTCGGCTGTCGCTGTTTACTCCCAACATGACCCAAATTATTAATTGGAAAGCCAAGAATGTCACACTCAATTTGGCTTGCCCCAAAAGGGACATCAAAAATCTCGATCCCGAGTGTGACTCCGAAATTATTCATTGGTCAAAGCCCAAAGGAGTGGCAATTACCCTGTTTTTGCCCTGGGTATCTGTCGCCAAGGCTCTAGGTGAATTGGCCCACCTAGAGTGTTGGGTAGCTAAACAAGCCAACCTTACGTCAGCCACTTTATCGGACCTCCTATCAGACAAGGAGATTACGAGGAAGGTGACTGCAGAATAGAGCAGCAACAGATTTTCTGCTCCTCCTCCATAATCATCAGTGCGACGAGTTCGAGGGCCTCTGCTGCATGAACTTATCATCAAAGGCTGAGGACGCCAGAACAGCAATCAGTAAGATGAGAGATATGGTCCATGATATCAAACAAGAGATGTCAGATTGGCTGGGGGACATCTTTTCGGGTTGGGGCCTCTCGGGCTGGATGGGATCAGTTTTAAAAACTATACTTTTAGTCCTTTTTATCTTAGTTATCGTTATAGTTTCATGTTCCATCGTCTGGAATTTAATTAAAAGGTTGCTGAACAAAATCATTTCGAGTCCCAACATTAACCAGGTGATGGCTCTAGAAGACAGACTACCGGATGAAGCAGAAGCTTCAGAAGTCGATTCATCTGTGGCCATTGAAGCCGCAGAAGATGATCAATGGGCCTCGGTCCCACCGAGCCACCCCTGGCACGATGAACTCTATATGGACTCTGAGAACAATCATTTTGTTTAGTTAACTTCCACTTAAGCCCCCAATTATTTTTCTTCTTCTTTTTAAACAAAAAAGGGGGAGATGTTGGGGTGTGTTGGTTTGTTCTGTTCCCCCTCTGTTTTAAAATAGTTCTGCCTTTGCTCTCTCCCCCCCTCCCAGTAGCTGTCAATTGCCCCGGTTGTTATGTCTCCATCTGCCCAGGTTGTTGTGTCTCCAATTGCCCAGGTTGTGGTGTCTCTAACTGCAGAGGTAGTTATGTCTCCACTTGCCCAGGTTGTTGTGTCTCCAATTGCCCAGGCTGTTGTGTCTCCAATTGCCCAGGCTGTTGTGTCTCCAATTGCCCAGGTTGTTATGTCTCCAACTGCCCAGGTTGTTATGTCTCCAACTGCCCAGGTTGTTGTGTCTCCAATTGCCCAGGTTGTTGTGTCTCCAACTGCCCAGGTTGTTGTGTCTCCAATTGCCCAGGTTGTTGTGTCTCCCTATGTATCCATTCTTAACCCCTCCCTGGTCTCCCTGGCAACCAATGGATCCCTCTCTGCCAGTCTCCCCTACTCCTCCCCGGTTTCCCGCAGACCAATGTATCCTTCTCCTGACCCCACCCCGGTTGCCCGTCAGTCTCTCTGCACCCTCTGGAACCTTCTAGCTGGGACGTAGAGGGATTGGTTCAGGAACCGGGGCCCCTCCTTCGTGTTATTTTTATTGGGTTTTCCCTGATGTCAATCCTGTGTATCCCACTGCCCCCAAACCAGTTCCACCCCTACCGCCCACTCCCTTTATAACCCCGTGTAACCCCGCCCTCCTTCTCTTCGGTTCCTGGCTTCCCTCGGATCCCAAATAAAACCAAACTTGCCTCAAACTGCAGAGCGCTCTCTCTCTCTCTCTCTCTCTCTCATTGCTGCAGGAGGAAGCTTCTAGGCGGCCACGTCTCCACTAAAGGCAGCCCTGCTGCTTCTCTGCAAGGTGCTGCCCTTAGGCGCTGTGCCTGGCAGTGAAGCCGGGAGAGTGCCCCCTTGGCTGCAAGCGGCGCTGGCACTGCCAGCCGGGGCGTCACCAGCAGCCCGCCGCTTCACTGATAGCTGATACTGCACCAACCAGCAGCTATAAGGCATCACTGATAATCAAAATCACTATAAAAACCACATCAAATTGTTGGTGATTAATAACAATGTGCAAAAGGCAATACAAAAATGCAAAAGGCAATTATTAAATTGTCATTTATGACCCGGCTGGGCTGCAGGCACAGTGGAAAGCTGGAAGCTGCTGAGGGGACTCATTCAGGCCTGTCCCCTGTCCCTGAGTGTCCTCAGAGTGTCCCTGAGTATCTCTGAGTGTCCCCAGTGTGCCTCAGTGTCCCCCAAATGATCCTGAGTGTCCCCAGAGATGTCACCCCAGGAAATCTCATCAGGATTTCACTAAAAATTCCCCATATTTATCTCAGATGCTGCATCAATACGATATCAAATTGCCACAGATCAATAGCAGCGTGTAAAAAGCAATAAAAAAGTGCAAAAAGGCAATACAAAATTGCAGAAGCCAATACAAAATTGCAGAAGCCAATGCAGAACTGCAGGAGCCAATCATAAATTTGCAATATGTGACCTGGCTCTGCTGCACAATGGAAAGCTGGAAGCTCTTGAGGGGACTCATTCACCCCTGTCCCCTTTCCCTGACGGTCCCCCAAATGTCCCTGAGTGTCCCCAGAGATGTCACTCCAGGAATTCCCAGCAGGATTTGGGACAGTATCATTGAAAATTCCCAGAAAATTCCCCAGATTTATCTCAGATACTGCACGGGGAGGGCACAGGTGACAGCAGCCATGTCCCCGATGATGTCACTGCCGCTATGACATCGCAGCAGTGATGTCACTGTCCCGAAGCAGCCTTGGGATGTCCTCGATGGCTCTTTGGCACTGCTCGGTCACTGCGCAGCTGCTGCGGCCACTGGGGCCACCGCGGCCATTATAGGGACTCAAGAGGAGGTCGTGGATGTTCCCAAGTGTCCCCAGCAGGTGATGCTCGAACAGGCGGGTGCTGGCCTCCCACAGCTGCTCAAACTTGGCCACCATGGCCACCAAGTCCTCGGGGACATCGAGGGACGCGTCATTTGTCCCCTCCAGGGCAGCCTCGATGTCCCTGAGCTGGCACTCCATGTGACTGACAAACTCAGTGCCTTTGTCACACGCATCCACCAAGCGCTGCAGCGGCTCCAGGGCCACCTCTGCCCAATGTCTCTTCCTGGTGGCCGCCCTCGCCCGCCTGGTGGCCACCACGGCCTCTCCCATGGCCTCGTTGGTGGCCGCCACCACCTGGGCACCACGCGCAGCCCCTGCCGAGGCCTCCTCATCCCTGTCCCGGGCCACCATCAGCTGCTGGGCTGTGGCTGCCAGGCTGTCCCCAGCTGTCCCCCTGCGGGTGGCCTTGTCCTGCTGGTATCTAGCCCAGGCGAGGGCCGCATCCTCGCAGGCATCACGGAGCTTGGTGATCTCCTCTTTCAGCTGTTTCCATCTCTCCTCGCGCGCGGCCACCAACGCCCGCCAGGCTCTGCCCTCGGCTCTCACATCAGCCCAGGTTTTGCCAGGGGTGGCCCCGAGGGCGGCCAGGGCTTGGCCCAGGGAGGGGACACGAGGTTTGCCCGTGGAGGCGTCACGGGGGCGTTCCAGGGCCCTCCGGAGGCTCCAGGTGAAGATCCTCAGGGCCGCGTGCAGCTCCTTTGGGGGCACACAGCGCCGCACGCCCCGGTGTGGCCCGGTCACGGTGGCCGCCACCTCGCCCAGGGCGGTCACCATGGCCACCAGTGCCTCCAGCAGCTGGGGAGGGGACACCTGGGGAGGGGACAGGGGAGGTGTCAGGGACCTCAGGGCACTTACAGCCTGCTGGAGTGGCCCCTGTGTCCTCGTGGTGTCCCCTCTGTCCCCTTCCTGGAGGACTCTGCTGTATCCTCTGTCTCTTTGTCACACCCTTGTCCCCTCTGCCGCCTCCTGCCACCCTCCTTGCTTTCCCCTCTGCCACCCCCTGCCACCCTACACGCTGTCCCCTCTGCCACCCACTGCCACCACACTCGTAGCCCCTGTCACCCTCTGCTGTCCCTCCTGACACCGCCCGCCAGCTCCGGTGTCCCCTCCACCCCAGTCATTCCCATCCCACTCACCCACCTGCCCCCATTTCCCCTCCCCCTCTCTGTCACCTTCTCCCTTCCTGCCACTCCTTCCTGTCCCCTTTGTCACCTTCTGCCCCCTCCCACCACCCCCTGTGTCCCCCCCATCCCCCATTGCCCCCTCCCATCCCCTTCCCCCCAGTGCCCCCTTTATCTCCCCCCCGTCGCACCTCTTGGAGCTCCAGGCTCATTGGGGACACCTCGGGGACGCTCTGGGGACTCTCTGGGGTTTGAAGGAGCCTTGGGATGTCCTCGGTGGCTCTTTGGCACCGCTCAGCCACCCCACAGGCACTGGGGCTGGCACGACCACCAGTGAACCAGAACTGGATGGTGTCATCAACTGTCCCCAGCAGGTGATCCTTGGCCAGGCGGGCGTTGGCCTCCCACAGCCGCTCGGCCTCGGCCACCTTGGCCACCAAGTCCTCGGGGATATCAAAGTATTCCTCATTTTTCCACTGCAGGCCGGCCTTGATGTCCCCAACCCTGCGCTGCAGCTCCCGGGGGAACGCGGTGGCTTCGTCACACGCGGCCACCAAGCGCTCCAGCAGCCCCAGGGCCTGCCTCCACCCGCTGTCTCACCATGGTGGCCCTTGTTGCCTCGCTGGCAGCCACCATGGCCTCTCTCCTCTCCTGGGCTTCACGCCCGGCCACCACCTCGGCCCCCTCCTCCCTGCCCAGGGCCTGACCCAGCCCCACCATGTTTTCCTGAGCTGTCCCATCACGGGCAGCCTCGTCCTGCAGCTCCCTGGCCCGGGCGGTGGCAGTGGCCTCCCTGTCGGCCGCCTCAGTGACCGTCACCCTGCAGGTGTTGCGGAGCTTGGTGGCTGCCCTGGCCAGCTGGGCCCAGCTGTTCACAAGCACAGACACCGACCGCTGCCACTCCCTGGCTGCCATTGTCATTTCATCCCATGTGGTACATGTGGTGCTCCTGTAGGCAGCCAGGGCCTCGCTCAGGGAGATGACTGGGTCACCATCATCGTAGGTGACATTGCGGTGCCACCAGGTGCCATCAGTGCAGTACAGGGTGACCCAGACGCTCTCAGTGAAGTTCACCACGTCCCAGTACAGGCTCGCTGCGGACTCGAGCAGCAGCAGCATCTCCTTCTCCCACCTGGGCAGGGTGGCCAGCAGCTCACCCAGGGTGGCCACCACGGTGACCTGTGGCTGCAGCAGGGCCTGGGACAGCTGGGGAGGGGACAGGGGAGCTGTCAGGGACCTGGTGGCACTTGTGGCCTCCTGGGCTGGCCCCCTGCCCCCCAGGAGAGCTCCCCTTTGTCCCCTCCATCCTTTTGTCAGCCTCTTGTTCCCTCTGCCACCCCCTGCCCCTCTGCTGTCCCCTCTGCCACCCCCCAACACCCGCCATGTCTGCCCCATTCCCCATTGCTCCCTTCCCCCCATTTTTCCTCCCCCTCTGTCACCTCCCCCCTTCCTGCCATTCCTTCCTGTCCCCCCATCCCCCACTGCCCCTTTCACCACCCCCCATGCCCCCTGTCCCCGAGTGTCCCCTCTGTCCTCCCCATCGCACCTCTTGGAGCTCCATGGTCAGTGGGGAAATTTTGGAGATGCTCTGGGGACACTCTGGGACTTGAAGGAGCCTTTGGATGTCCTCGGTGGCTCTTTGGCACCGCTCGGCCACCCCACAGGTTCTGGTGGGATCACCAGTGAAACAGAAGCCAACGATGTCATGAACTGTCCCCCGCAGGTGATCCTTGGCCAGGCAGGCATTGGCCTCCCACAGCCGCTCAGCCACAGCCACCTTGGCCACCAAGTCCTCGGGGACATCTTGGGACTCCTCATCTGTCTCCTCCAAGGCTGCCACGATGTCCCCAACCCTGCGCTGCAGCTCCCGGGGGAACGCGGTGGCTTCGTCACACGCGGCCACCAAGCGCTCCAGCAGCCCCAGGGCCGCCTCCACCCGCTGTCTCACCATGGTGGCCCTTGTTGCCTCGCTGGCAGCCACCCTGGCCTCTCTCCTCTCCTGGGCTTCACGCCCGGCCACCACCTCGGTCCCCTCCTTGCTGCCCAGGGCCTGACCCAGCCCCACCATGTTTTCCTGAGCTGTCCCATCACGGGCAGCCTCGTCCTGCAGCTCCCTGGCCCGGGTGGTGGCAGTGGCCTCCCTGTCGGCCGCCTCGGTGGCCAAATCCCTGCAGGTGTCACAGAGTTTGGTGGCCTTCCTGGCCAGCTTGGCCCAGATGCGAACATGCTGATCCACTGCCTCCTGCCAGATCATGGCCGTGATTCTGACATCGACCCAGGTGGTCCATGGGGTGCTCTTGTAGGCAGCCAGGGCCCGGCTCAGGGACATGGGAGGTTCGTCGCAATCGGTGTTATTGCGGTGCCACCAGGGGTCATCACTGTCATAAAGGGTGCAGTCGAACTCCTTGGTGAATTCCTGCAGTTCATGGTACAGGCACATTGGGGACTCGAGCATCAGCAGCATCTCCTCGTCCCACCTGGGCAGGGTGGCCAGCAGCTCACCCAGGATGGCCACCATGGTGACCTGTGGCTGCAGCAGGGCCGAGGACACCTAGGAACAGGGGACGTGTCAGGGACTTGGTGGCA
Organism: Geothlypis trichas; assembly: GCA_009764595.1. Lineage (NCBI taxonomy): Eukaryota > Metazoa > Chordata > Aves > Passeriformes > Parulidae > Geothlypis > Geothlypis trichas. The sequence continues at coordinate 203,307 of CM019931.1, forward strand.
CTTACGGTCCCTGGCCTGGCCCCCTGCCCCCGATGCGTCCCCTTTGTCCCCTCTGTTCCTTTGTCAGCCTCTTGCTCCCTCTGCCACTCCCTGCCCCTCCCCTCGTGGTCCCTCCCACCCCCTGCTCCCCCGCCCCACCCTGCCAGCCCCCGTGTCCCCTCCCCGTCATGTACACCCCATCCCCCATTGCCCCCTCTGTCACCCCTGTCCTTCCTGCCACTCTCTCCTGTCCCCTTTGCCACCCCTGGTCCCACCCGTGCCCTCCCCCCATCGCACCTCTGGGGACACCCTGGGGACGCTCTGGGGACGCTCTGGGGGTCGAAGGAGCCTTGGGATGTCCTCGGTGGCTCTTTGGCACCGCTCGGCCACCCCACAGGCACTGGGGCTGGTGGGATCACCAGTGAAATAGATCTGGATGATGTCTGGAAGTGTCCGCACCAGGTGATCCTTGGCCAGGCGGGCGTTGGCCTCCCACAGCCGCTCGGCCTCGGCCACCTTGGCCACCAAGTCCTCAGGGACTTTGGGGGATGCCTCATTTGTCCCCTGCAGGGTGGTCTTGATGTCCCCAACCCTGCGCTGCAGCTCCCGGGGGAACGCGGTGGCTTCGTCACACGCGGCCACCAAGCGCTCCAGCAGCCCCAGGGCCGCCTCCACCCGCTGTCTCACCATGGTGGCCCTTGTTGCCTCGCTGGCAGCCACCATGGCCTCTCTCCTCACCTGGGCTTCATACCTGGCCAGCACCACGGCCCCGTCCTCCCCGCCCTGGGCCTGACCCAGCCCCACCATGTTTTCCTGAGCTGTCCCATCACGGGCAGCCTTGTCCTGCAGCTCCCTGGCCCGGGCGGTGGCAGTGCCCGCCGTGTTGGCCACCTCGGTGGTCACCCCTCTGCAGGTGTCACGGAGCTCAGTGGCTTTCCTGGCCAGCTCGGCCCAGCTGTTCACTGGCCCAGCTACCGACCACTGCCACTTGCTGGCCGCCCATGTCACACACTTCCAGGTGGTCCCTGGGCTGCTCTTGTAGGCGGCCAGGGCTCGGCTCAGGCAGGTGACAGGGTTATCACCATCCACGGTGACATTGTGGCGCCGCCAGGCAGCATCAGTGCGGCACAGGGTGGCCCGGAGCTCCCTGGTGAATTTCACCACGTCCCGGTACAGGCTCGCTGCGGACACGGGCAGCGTCTCGTTCTCCCTGGGCAGGGTGGCCAGCAGCTCGCCCACGATGGCCACCACGCTGTCCTGTGGCTGCAGCAGGGCCGAGGACAACTGGGGAGGGGACAGGGGAGGTGTCAGGGACCTGGTGGCACTTACGGCCTCCTGGGCTGGTCCCCTGCCCCCGAGGGGTGCCCTTTGTCCCCTCCCTGGAGGGCTCTGCTGCCCGTCTGTCCCTCCCTTGTTCCCGCTGCCACCCCTGCCACTTCCCTCCTGTCCCCTCTGCCACCCTCCTGCCCCCACTGCTGTCCCCTCTGCCACCCGTGCGCCAGCCCCCGTATCCTCTCCCCTCCCTCACTGCCCCCTTTCACCATCCCACCTTTCCCCTCGTCTCCCCCCTCCCGTCGCACCTCTGTGGGCTCCATGCTCACTGGGGACACCTTGGGGACACCTTGGGGACGCTCCGGTGGCGAAGGAGCCCCGGGACGGGCTCTGGTTCGGGCCCAGAACCGGCCCCGGCAACGGCGCCGGGAAAAGGCGGAGCCGCCTCAGGAAGGGCCGGGAAGGGCTCGGGCGCCCGCCCTTTCCCGTACCGTCCTTATCCATGGAAGCTCCAGGATTTGGGCGCTTTGGCTCAATCCCAGAGGATTTAGGATCCATCCCCAGTTGATTTAGGCTCCATCCCGCCATTTCCAGGAGGATTCCGCCGTTCCCGTCGGGATTTATGAGGGAACGCGGAGCGCTCTGAGGAGCGGGCTGAGCTGCCCTCACCCAAGATGGCGTAACAGCCTCTCGCCAGAGATTGGCAGTTTGCGCTGGTTGAGCTCAAGGAGCACTCCTGGGGGACGCTGCTGGGTGGATTTGGGTGCTTAGGTTGAATGCCAGGGGATTTAGGCTCAGCCCCAGTGGATTTAGGCTCCATTCCGCCATTTCCAGGCGGATTCCCCCGTTCCTGGCGGGATTTATGAGGGAAGGCGGAGCGCTCTGGGAGGGCCCACAGAATTGCCCTCAACAAACATGGCGGCACGGCTGCCCTGTCGTGGACTGTGGACCAATCAGAAGCCGCGCCTAGCAGAAGTACTGGCGGAAGTTCCACCTCGGCGGCGGCCGCTTCCGGCAGACACGCGGTGCATTGTGGGCATTGTGGTCCCGGTGGGGCCCAGCGGCGGCGGCGGAGCGGGGCTGAGGCCGCGGGGGGCGGGGGGCGGGGCGGGAATTTGGGGGCGACGAGCGAGCCCCGGGACCCCCTCCGGCAGCGCGGGATGGGCGACAGCGACCGCGGTCAGCACCGGGAGCGGGGAGAGGCCGATGAGGAGGGGCTTGGGGGCTTATGAGGGTATCGGGGAGGGATGAGGAGATGTGAGGGGATTTGGGGGGTCCTGAAGGTGTTTGTGGGGTCCTGAGAGGGAATTGGGGGTCCTGAGGGGATTTGGGGGATTCTAAGGGGGACTGGGGGATCCTGAGGGGTTGTGAGGGGATTTAGGGGGTGCTGAGTGGGTTTGGAGGCTCATGAGGGGATTTGGGGGGTCCTGAGGGGGTTTGGAGGAGTTGTGAGGGGATTTTGGGGATTCTGAGGGGGACTGGAGGATCCTGAGGGGTGTTGAGGGGGTTTGGGGGGTCCTGAGGGACAACTTGGGGGCTGTGAGGGAGTTTGCGGGGGGTTGTGAGGTGGTTTGGGGGGTTCTGAGGGGATGTGAGGGGTCATGAGAGGATATGGGGAATCCTGAGGGGATTGGGGGCGTTTTGTAGAGTTCTGAGGGAGTTTGAGGGGTCCTTAGGGGGAACTGGGGGTTGTGAGGGGGCTTAGGGGTCCTGAGGGGGAACTGAGGGTCCTGAGTGGATCTGGGGGTCCTGAGGAGATGTGAGGGGTCACGAACGGATTTGGGGGGGATCTGAGGGGATTTTGGGGGGTCCTGCAGGAATCTAGGGGGGATTTTAAGGGGTCCTGAGGAGTTTTTAGGTTTTGGGCATCCCGAGGGAATTAGGGGGGTTCTACAGGGATTTGGGGGCTCCCTGACTGGATTTGGAGCAATTTTGGGGAGATTTGGGGTCATTTTATGGTCCCTGACTGGAGCTTCGATTTTTTGTGGTAATTTCGGGGTATTTTTGGAGTATTTCGTGGTCCTTGACGGGAGTTTGGGGGGATTTGGGTTTTTTGGGGTAATTTCGGGGTAATTTCACCCCCGTTCCTTGCCCGCCCCTTCCCGCTAATCCCAGGTCACGCCCCCTCCGCTCTCCATTGGCCGCCGCTCACGGGGCCCCGCCCCTTTCCCGCCCCGCTATTCTTTGCCCGCCCCTTTCCTGGCCACGCCCTTGTCGCTCTCCATTGGCCGCCGCTCCCGCGGCCCCGCCCCTTTTCCCACGCTTTCATTCATAATCCTTTCTAACCCTCCTCGCTCCCCCCTCTCCATTGGCCGCCCCGCGCGGCCCCGCCCCCTTGTGGGCGTGGCTACAAGACCGATCGGCGTTTATTGAAAGGCTCCGCTCAGCGGCGGCCCCGGGGGGTGGAGCCAGCCCGGCCCCACCGGGGGGGCTCGGGGGGTCCTGGGGGGCCCGGGGGGGCTCGGGGGGGCCCCGGGGGGTGGAGCCAGCCCGGCCCCGGCGGGGCCCAACGCGGGCCGGGGGCTCGGGGGGGCCGAGGGGGGAGGGGCTGGGGCGTTTCGGGGGGTTCAATCAATGGGGGGGGGCCCGGGGTGTGCCGAGGTGGGGGGTGGGGTCTGGTCAGTGTAGGGGGGCCCCATGGATTGGGGGGTCCTGGTGAGTGTGGGGGGGTCCCATGGATTGGGGGGTCCTGGTGAGTGTGGGGGGGGTCCCATGGATTGGGGGGTCCTGGTGAGTGGGGGGGCTGTGAGGGGGGGGGTCCCATGGATGGGGGAGGGGCGGTGAGTGGGGGGTCCTGGCGCACTGGGGGGGTCTCATGGACTGGGGGGGTCCCAGCGCTTTGGGGGTGTCGGTGAAGGGGGGAGGCAGTGAATGGGGGGGTCCCGGTAAATTGGGGGGTGTCCCTGGTGATAACGGGGGGTCCCTGCTGATAACAGGGGGGGGTCACAGGACTGAGCCCCAAGGGACCCCCCGGTGCTGGGGACCCCCCTGTGCCCCCCCCAGCGCTCGGAGCCCCCCCGGTCCCGCTCCTGGGAACCCCCGTGATGGGTGGGGGGGGCACAAAGGGGGGTCCGGGCCCGGTGCTCGGGGAGGGGTCGGTACACGAGGGGGGGTCCGGTCCCAGTCCCGGTGCTCGGGGTGGCGCTGCCCGGGGGGGTCCCGGTGCCCGGGGTGGTCCCGGGGTTCGAGGGGGGGTCCAGTCCCAGTCCCGGTGCTCGGTGAGGGGGGGTCAATGCACGGGGGGGGGTCCCGGTGCTCGAGGAGGGTCCAGTCCCGGTGCTGGTGCACGAGGGGGGGGCGGTGCACGGGGGGGTCCCGGTGCTCGGTGATTCGGGGGGGTCTCCGGTGGTCCCGGTGCACGGGGGGGTCCCGGTGCTCGGTGATTCGGGGGGGGTCTCCGGTGGTGCCGGTGCCCGAGGCTGGCGATGTTTGAGGGGGGTCCGGTGCTCCCGGTGCTCGGTGATATTCGGGGGGGCCTCCGGTGGTCCCGGTGCACGATGGGGGGGGGTCAATGCTCGAGGGGGGGGTCCCGGTGCTCGGTGACGGCGCTGATTGATGGGGGGGGGTCTCTGGTGGTCCCGGTGCACGAGGAGGGGGGAGGGGAACTCGAGGGTCCTGATGCCTGAGGGGGGGGTCCTGAGGGGGCGGGGGTCCCAGTGCACGAGGACGGTGAAATTCGGGGGTCCCGATGCTCGGGGGGGTCCCGGTGGCGTGTGACACAGAGAGAGACCCCAGTGACACCAGGGACCTGCTGGGCCAGTTCTGGTGACACTCGGGGGGCTCCTGGTGGCACAAGGACCCCCCCCCCTTCATTTCTCCTGCTCGAGGTCCTGGTGACACGAGGAGCTGGTGGCACTCGAGGGGCTCTTGGTGACACGAGGAGCTGGTGGTGGCACTCGGGGGCTCTTGCACGAGGACCCCCCCCCCAAATTCCTCTTGGTGACACGAGGCCGTGGTGGCACTCAGGGGGCTCTCGGTGACACGAGGAGCTGCTGGTGGCACTCGGGTCCCTCGCAGGAGCGCCGGGCTGGGCCCCGGTGCCACTCGGAGCCCCCCAAATTCCTCGGGGTGACACTCGGAGCCCTCGGCGAGGAGCTGGTGACACTCGAGGGGCTCTGGCACACGAGGACCCCCAAATTCCTCTTGGTGACACAAGGAGGCAGTGGCACGAGGAGCCCTTGCGGGGGGACCCCGAAATCCTCGCACGGGGACCCCAAATTCCTGACATGGGGACCCCAATTCCTGGAACGGGGACCCCAAAATTCTCACACGGGGACCCCAAAATTCTCACACGGGGACCAGAAATTTCCACACGGGGACCACAAAATCTCACACGGGGACCCCAAATTCCTGGAACGGGGACCCCGAAATTTTCACATGGGGACCACAAAATTCTCACACGGGGATCACAAATTCCTGACATGGGGACCCCAATTCCTGGAACGGGGACCCCGAATTGTCGCACGGGGACCCCCAATTGTCGCACGGGGACCCCCAGTTCCCGTCCCCCGCCCCCCGCTTCCCCCGCGCGAGGAGCCCTTTGCACGAGGACCCCCCCCCAGAAATTCCTTGCGCGAACCCCCCCGAGTTCCTCGCGGGACAAAGACCCCCCCCCAACGCGAGCCCCCCTCGCCTCCTCCTCCTCCTCCTCCTCCTCCTCCTCCTCCTCCTCCTCCTCACCCCGGGGGTCTCCGGGTGTTCCCCCCTCCCCCCCGCCCTCCCCTTTCCCCCTTTTACTCCCCCCAGGGCTGGGGGGGTTTGGGGGGTCTCAAGGGGGGGTGCGGGTGCGGTTTTTGTTTTTTCGGGGGGGGGGGGGGGTCCCGGCGACCCCCGGGGCGGGGGTCAGTGCTCAGCAGCGGGGCCGCGCCGCTCGCAGCCGTTGGCCGTGATCGGGGGTGGCGGGGGCGGAGGCGGGGGCCGCCCGGGGACCCCCCCGGCCCCCCAAATCACACCCGGGTCTGCTGCACCCACGGCGGAAAGCTGCCTCTCCTGCAAGGCACCGAGGGGGCTCATTCACCCCCCCGCCCCGGCCGGCGCCGCGCTCAGCTGTCCCTCAGTGTCCCTCAGTGTCCCTCAGTGTCCCCTCAATGTCCCCTCATTATCCCCTCAGTGTCCCCTCGATGTCCCCGAGCGCCCCCCGCCCCACCCCGGCGGGGCTCACTCACCTGCGGCACCGGCGCGGGGCCCTCGGGGCGGCCCCAAATCAACGCGAATGCCCCAAAGTTATCCCTGAGCCGCCCCGGAGTTACCCCTGAACGCCTAAAATCAACCCTGAACCCCTCAAACCCTACCCTAACCCTAACCCTGACCCCTTAATCAACCCTAAAATTAACCATGATCTCCTAAAATTAACCCGGACTCCTTAAAATTAACCCTAAAATTAACCCTGAACCCCTAAAATTAACCCTAAAATTATCCCTGAGCCGCCCCGGAGTTACCCCTGAACCCCTCAAATTAACCCTGACCCCTTAAAATTAAGCCTGAACCTCTAAAATTAACCCTAAAATTAATCCTGAACCCTGCAAATTAACCCTGAACCCCTCAAATTAACCCTAAAGTTAACCCCGACCCCCTAAAATTAACCCTGACCCTCTAAAATTAACCCTGAACCCCTCAAATCAACCCTGACCCACTAATATCAACCCTAAATTTACCCTGAACCCTAAGTTAACCCGACCCTTAAATTAACCCCGACCCCTCAAATTAACCCTGAACCCCTAAAATTAACCCTAAACTAACCGACCCCTAAAACATCAACCCTAAAGAACCCTAACCCTGAATCCCAATTAACCTGAACCCTCTAATAATTAACCCTGGACCCCTAAATTAACCCGGACCCCCCTAAATAACCCTAAACTTAACCCCGAACCCTAAAATTAACCCCAACCCCCTAAATCAACCCTAAAATTAACCCTGAACCCCTAAAATTAACCCTGACCCCTTAAAATTAACCCTGAACCCCTCAAATTAACCCTAAATTTAACCCCGACCCCCTAAAGTTGACCCCGACCCTAAAAGTTTCACCCCAAAATTAACCCCAAAAATTAAGGTGGGACACCCTCGGTTTGTCCCCACCCCCTCCCAAAACTGAGCAGATTCACCCCAAAAACTGTCCCCACCCCCACCTCAAACTGTCCCCAACCCCCTGAACTGTCCCGACCCCCCTGAACTGTCCCCAACCCCTCAAACTGTCCCCAACCCCCTGAACTGTCCCCAACCCCTCAAACTGTCCCCAACCCCCCAAACTGTCCCCACCCCCCTGAACTGTCCCCACCCCCCCAAACTGTCCCCAACCCCCCATTGTCGTCCACCCCGCAGTGTCCCCACCCGGTGACAGGACATGGCACACGGACACGGGTGTCCCCTCCCCCCGGTGAGATGGGGACAGACACAAGACACGAGGATGGTGACGGTGACGCGGCGCCAGCGCTGGGGGACATTTGGTGACAACCCCAACCCCAAACCCCCCAAACCATGGTCACCCCCCCAGGGGGATGGGGACAATGGTGGCACCTCCAGGGGGTGGAGACAGGGCCGGTGGTGGCACCTGAGGGGACATGGGGACACCTGGGGTGGTGTCCCCAAAGGGTCCCCAGTGTCCACAAGGGACATGGGGACACCTGGTGTGGTGTCCCCAAAGGATCCTCAGTGTCCCCAAGGGATCCCCAGTGTCCCTAAGGGACATGGGGACACCAGGAGGGACACGGGGACATCTGAGGTGACGTCCCCAAAGGGTCCCCAGTGTCCACAAAGGACATGGGGACACCAGGAAGGACATGGGGACACCTGGGGGTGGTGTCCCCAAGAGGTCCCCAGTGTCCCCAAAGGGTCCCCAGTGTCCCTAAGGGACATGGGGACACCAGGAAGGACATGGGGACACCAGGAGGGACAAAGGGACACCTGGGACAGTGTCTCCAAGGGGTTCCCCATGTCTCTGAAGGACATGGGGACACAGGAGGGACAAGGGGACACCTGGATCCGTGTGCCCAGGTGACACGGGAGGGACACGCGAGGGACAGGAGGACACCAGGAGGGACATGGGGACACCTCGGTCCATGTCCCCAGGGGACATGGGGACAGCAGGAGGGACATGGGGACAGCAGGAGGGACGTGGGGACACCTGAATCCATGTTCCCAAGGGACATGGGGACACAGGAGCGACACGGGGACACCAGGGGTGGTGTCCCCAAGGGGTCCTGAGGGACATGGGGACACAGGAGGGACATGGGGACACCTGGATCTGTGTCCCCAAGGGTCCCTCGTGTCCCTGAACGACATGGGGACACAGGAGGGTCTTGGGGACATCTCAGATCCATGTCCCCAAGTGTCCCCAGGTGTCCCCAGTGTCCCTGAAGGACATGGGAGGGACATGGGGACAATGAGCATCTTGGGGACCCCTGGATGTGTGTCCCCAAGGGTCCCCAATATCCTTCAGGGACATGGGAGGGACATGGGGACACTCAGATCCGTGTCACCAAGGGGTCCAAGGGGACATGGGGACACCCGGATCCGTGTCACCAAGGGGACATGGGGACACCCGGATCCGTGTCACCAAGGGGGACATGGGGACATGGGGACACCCGGATCCGTGTCACCAAGGGGGACATGGGGACATGGGGACACCCGGAGCCGTGTCACCAAGGGTCTGTGGGGACATGGGGACACCTGGATCTGTGTCCCTGATGTCCATTGGGGACAGAAAAAGGTCTTGGGGACACCTCCGATCAGTGTCCCCAAGGAGTCCCCAATGTGCCTTGGGGACATGGACAGACATGGGGACACAGGAGGGCCTTGGGGACACCTGGATCCGTGTCCCCAAGGAGTCCCCAGTGTCCCTCAGGACATGGGGACACCCAGATCTGTGTCCCTAAGGGTCCCCAATGTGCCTTGGGGACATGGGGACACAAGAGGGACTTGGGGACAGAAAAGGGTCTTGGGGACACCCAGATCTGTGTCCCCAGTGTCCCTTGGGGACAGAAAAGGGTCTTGGAGACACCTGGATCCATGTCCCCAGTGGTCCTTAATGTGCCTGAGGGACATGGGGACAACCAGATCTGTGTCCCCAAGGGTCCCCAACATCCCTTGGGGACACCTGGATCCGTGTCCCCAGTGGTCCCCAGACGCCATTTGCTGTCCACCACATTGGTGTCTGGAGCTTATGGACCGAGTGAGCCTGAGCATTGGGCCACCGTGCCGGACTTAGAACCAGGTCCCCACGCCTAAAGGCAGCCCTGCTGCTTCTCTGCCAGGTGCTGACCTCAGGCGCTGTGCCTGGCAGTGAAGCCGGGAGAGTGCCCCCTTGGCTGCAAGCGGCGCTGGCACTGCCAGCCGGGGCGTCAGCAGGGTATAGATTGGTTCTGCTGTGTGAAGATGCTCAGCAAAGAAAAGTATCCAATGCATTGTAACCAAAATTAAAGGGTCTCCAGGCCTGCCTGCAGCTGGAGCTGACAGCTGTAGGCACAGCCTCTGTCACCCACCACCCTGAGCTGCTGTAAGGTCTTGCATGTAATAAACTGCATTTTGAGGAGCTGCCTGGAGTCCCACGTCCCTCATTCAGGTTCTTACACCCCCTCATCCACATCTGAGACAGAAGGGTACCCCTGGGAACTCCTAGAGCCACAAAACCCAAACCTCCGCCAAATCGCGTCAAACTTTTTCCACTGCACCAGCAGTGATCCCACGTCTGCCGTGCAATCATCAAAAAGCGCTTGGCCTCCCACGAGAGACCACGCCTCCCTAGAGAATGCCTCTGCAGGGTTGGAAAAAACCCCTTGCTCTCTGGAACACAGAAATAATCTTTCAAAATCACTCCAGGACACAGAAACCCGATTCTGCTCCAGGAGACCCTTCCAGAGGTCCGAAACCAGAGAATCCTCCATGAAACCCACAGGATTTGCCGTTATCTCAAGAGCGGCAGGCAAAGTGCCAAACGGCTCACAGGCACCAAAACAGGGAGGGGCAGTAAAACGATGTGACCTCACCCACGGCTGTTCCACACACAGCGGCCACCAGATGTCGCGACAGGACAGGAAATAACACGGTGTGGGCACACCGCTCTCCCAAGGTAAAAAAGAACACTTTTAATTTCTGACTCCAACATTTATAGATTTCCAAAAGTGACCGTGGATTGGAAGGTGAAAGTGCCACCTCTCCAATGACACTGGACAAACCAGCAGTCCATCAAATTACTACTCCTCCATAAAAGAATGCAAAACAATAAGAAGGTATTTACATAAAGTGAGAAAGTTCATTACAAGAATGTAAGCATCAGAAGGCTCAGAAAAACTTAAAAAATCAGGGTGACAGTGCAATTGTTTTTTCCTTATCTCCTGTTAATGGATCCATCAATGCCTTGCCCCATGACTCAGAGATCACTCCCTTTAGCAGCCATTTCTGTTTGATGGGCACTCAAGGACCAATCATGACTCAGAACGATATCAGCCATTGGGAGATGCTCCGCCCAGGGGGAGGAGCTCAGCATCCCCACCTGGATAGAATCTGGGCTTTGGGACAGAACAGGCAGCCCTTCCCCACTGCTTTCCAGAGGACAAGAGCTGCCAGATCTTTTCTATGGGATGGATCAGCACTTCAACAAGACCATTTCATCTGGACTGCTGCCACCACCCTCACTAGCAGGGTGTCAGGTTGTGTTCTGACTCTGTCCATGTTTTTTTTTTTTTTTTGTATTATTGCATGTCTTTGGGGTTTTTTCCCTTTTTCCTAATTGTATTTCTGACTAGGAGTCTCTCACTGGTTTTGCTTTCAAGCCAGAACATAAGTTTGGCACCCAACGTGGGGCAGCAAGGTTTTTGCTCGAGGACCTGGTTCCACTGGGTGGGTAATGCAGAAGGACGGGGAAACCCCTTGTGTACCACAGGGAGACCTAAATTTAAGTGAGAATTGAGTGTAAAGTTTCATTCTGTATTTTACATATATCTATATCTCTTTGCATCTATATATCTTCTATATACATTATTATGTACATTATACATTTCTATATCTTTTTCATTTGTATTTCATGTAATTTGGGACTTTTTTCACTTTTCCTAATAAATGCTATTTCTGACTTGGAGTCTCTCACTGGTTTTGCTTTCAAACCACAACAATTGGCCACTGGCCATGGTTGTTTGGCTTGATTGACCAATTGGATCCCCGTGTGTGTTGTGACTGTCTGGCAAGGGCGATGGGTTTTTCTCAGCAGTAAAGGATGGTATAACAAAGGGATTGATCAGCCTGCTGCAAGCATGGAGTCAGTGCTCATTATTCCCCGCTGGGCACCGCTGCTACGACAGGCACTGATGATTTTTCTGTCAGCACTGGACAGTCCTTTTTCCAATGCCCCCATTTCTCACAGGATGCACTCTGAGCCTTCTCCGCAGGGGAAGCTTTCTTGGGTGACTTTTCCTGAGTTGCCTTCTTGCCAGGTTGGGATTGACTCTTTCAGCTGGGCCCCTGTCTCAAAACACCTTCCAGGCAACCTCCAGCAGTTCATCTGTGTCTTGAACTCCCTTTATCTTTTCTTCCTATGCCATTTGAAGCCTGACCCACACAAAACAAAACCAGGTGTGCTTTACCCTCAGCTGATTCAGGATCTCCATCAGCATATTTGATGGCAGTTTCTCTTCACCTGTTAAGGAAATCACTGGGTGATTCATCATCATTTTCCCTCACCTGGTGAAGCTTTGACCAATTCACAGCTTTACAGACCCCATGTTTTAACTCACATACACACGAGGCTTTGATATCATTTTAATTTTGCCATCTGCTCGGGTGTATTTGCGTCCCACCCAGGGTTTGCAAGGGGAAATATCTCAGGGACAGCGCCTTGAAGCAGCTCCCTGGCTGTGCTCCCCTCAAGGAGCGTTGGGATGGATTTATTGACCACTCGTCCCTCGAAGGGGTCAGTGATGGGTCTGACACAGAGTTCAGATCAGCCCAGTCTAATTTTATATAGAGGGTATTAATTAATAAATAAATAATTTAATTAATAGTGGTACAGTGCACACATGAACGGATAGATTATTTTGCACCAACCAGCAGCTACCTGGAATGATTGATAATCAATATCAGTATCAAATGTCACCATTAGGTTGGATGTGTATGTCACACACATGTAATCAGGATCCAAGAAGATAAAGTTTTTTATTCTGTATGTTCTCCAGTTTACATACTCTTAACAAAGCTCGATATTAATTAGTGCAAAGCAATTAGTGTCAATATAATTGACAAAAGTTTTACAGAAATTTAATAAGGCACGTATACACATCTACTTAGGCACGTAGTGTAGCTAACAAAAACTGTCATGTATCTTTTCTAATCCATTTCCATCCTGACGGCCTTGTCGTCTTCCTTGCTATGGATACATTCAAAAACCATCCATTGTTATTTCTTCTCTTAACTCAGCTTTGCTGGCAGGCCAGCTGTCCAGCCCCTCCATAATCAAACTGCTGAACAGTGCGGAAAAGCCAATACAGAAATGCAGAAGCCAGCTAGTGTCATTTATGACCCATCTCTGCTGCAGGCACAGTGGAAAGCTGGAAGCTCCTGAGGGGACTCATTCACCCCTGCCCCCTGTCCCTGAGTGTCCCTGAGTGTCCCCAGTGACATCACCCTGGGAATTCCCATCAGGATTTGGAGTAATTTCAGTGAAAATTCCCAGAAAATTCCCTATATTTGTCTCAAATCCTGCATGGCGAGGGGCAGGGAAGAGGACAGGTGATGCTGGCCATGTCCCCGATGATGTCACTGCCCTGATGACCTCACATTGGTGACATCACTGTCCCTGCAGCAGATTTGGGATGTCCTCGGCGGCTCTTTGACACCCCTCGGCCACCGTGTGGGCGATGGAGCCATCGGGGTCACCACACCTGGAGATGGTGTGCATGTCCCCAAGCGCTCCCACCAAGTGGTCCCTGGCCAGGAGGCTGCTGGCCACCCACAGCCACTCAGCCCTGGTCCCCTTGGCTGCCGAAGCAGCGCGGAAACCACGGCATGGCTCCCCCGTCCCCCTCACGGTGTCCGTGATCTCCCCAGTCACGCGCCGCAGCTCCCGGTGGAACGCTGGGATTTGGCTAAAGGCGATCACCAGGTGCTTCAGCAGCCCCAGGGCCTCCTCGCTCATCCTTTCGACCACCCTCGCCTGCATCTCGGCAAGCACAGCCCCTGCCACATCCTCTCCCACGTCTACAACACCTTCTCTTATGGCCCTGCCCACGGCCTCTTCTGTGCCCGTTCTCGAGACTTCTTCCAAGGCCACGGCGATGCCCCTGCCATTGGCCGTGCCCCTGCAGGCGTCCCGGAGCTTGATGGCCTCCCTGGTCAGCTGGGCCCAGCTGTCCTCCAACGTGGACACCGACCTGTGCCACTCGCTGGCCACGCTTCTCACCTGGTCCCTTCTCAGCCCAGGTGGTCCTTGGGGTGTTCCCGTGGGCGGCCAGGGCCCGGCTCAGGGAGGTGGGAGCGTCAGCAAGATCGGAGCTGTAAGAGCGGCGCCAGGAGGGCTTAGCAATGTTGTGCTTCAGCGGGGCCAGGGACAGCTGGCGAAGAGACAGAGGGGGTGTCAGGGACCTGGTGGCCCCTGTGCCCTCCCAGGTTCCCCTATGTCCTTTTGTTGGTGTCTTGTCCCCTCTGCCACTCCCCTGCTGTCCCCTCTGCCACCTCAGTGATCCCACTGCTCTCCACTCTGCCACCCCCTGCCACCACAGGTGAAGCCCCTGCCACCCCCTGCTGTTCCCTCTGCCACCCCCCCACCAGCTCCTGTGTCCCTCCCCTCCCATGTCCCCCCATCCCCCACTGCCCCTCCTCTTCCCTTCCTGTGTCACCTCCCCACTTCCTGCTCCTCCCCCCATCCCCTTTGTGACCCCCTGTCCTCTCCTGCCACCCCCATCCCCCATCCCCCATTGCCCCTCTTCCCTGTCCCTGCCGCACCTTTTGGAGCTCCAGGCTCATTAGGAACACCTTGGGGACGCTCTGGGGACACTCCGGGGGTCGAAGGAGCCTTCGGATGTCCTCGATGGCTCTTTGGCACCGCTCGGCCACCCCACAGGCACTGGGGCTGGCGCGACCACCAGTGAACAGGAACTTGCTGATGTCATCAACTGTCCCCAGCAGGTGATCCTTGGCCAGGCAGGCGTTGGCCTCCCACAGCCACTCAGCCACGGCCACCTTGGCCACCAAGCCCTCGGGGACATCGGGTGATGCCTCATTTGTCCCATTCAGGATAGCCTTGATGTCCCTGAGCCACCACTGCAGCTCCCGGGGGAACGCGGTGGCTTTTTCACACGCGGCCACCAAGCGCCCCAGCAGATCCTGGGCCGCCTCCACCTACTGTCTCTCCATGGTGGCCCTTGTTGCCTCGCTGACAGCCACCCTGGCCTCTCTCCTCACCTGGGCTTCCCACATGGACAAAACCTCGGCCCCCTCCTCCCTGCCCAGGGCCTGAAACAGCTCCACCATGTTCTCCTGAGCTGTCCTATCACAGGCAGCCAGGGCTTGTCGCTGCCTGGCCTGGGCGGTGGCCTCCAGGTTGGTCACCTTGGTGGCCAAATCCATGCAGGTGTTAAGGAGCTCGGTGGCTGCCCTGGCCAGCTCGGCGCTGTTCTCCAGGTGCTTCTCCAGTGACCCCAGCCAGTGCCAGCCCTGCATTCTCACACAGTCCCAGGTGGTCCATGGGGTGTTCTCGTAGGCGGCCAGAGCTCGGCTCAGGGAGGCAGGAGGGGCTTTATTGATGGAGGTGACATCACGGTGCCACCAGGTGTCATCAATGGACTTCATGGTGTCCCTGAGCTTCCGGCTGAAGTCCACCAGCTTCGAGCGCAGGTACTCTAGGGACTTGAGCGGCGTCATGTCCCACCTGGGCAGGGTGTCCGCCAGCTCAGCCAGGATGGCCACCACGGTGACCTGTGGCTGCAGCAGGGCTGGGAACCGCTGGGGAGGGGACAGGGGAGGTGTCAGGGACCTGATGGCACTTACAGCCTCCTGGGGTAGACTCCCACCCCAGAGGGCTGCCCTTCGTCTCGTCCATCCTTTTGTCAGCCTCTTGTTCCCTCTGCCACCCCCTGCCCCTCCCAGCCCCTGCCCTCCTGCTGTCCCCTCTGCCACCCCCCGCTCCCACTGCTGTCCCCTTTGCCACCACCGTTAGCCCCAGTGTCCCCTCCCCGCTGTGTCCCCCCCATTCCCCACTGCACCCTCCTCCTTTATGTCCCCTCCCCTCTCTGCCACCTCCCTTGCTTTCTGACACTCCCTCCTGTCCCCTCCTGCCACCCCTGTGCCCCCTCCATCCCCAATAATTGCCCCTTGACCCCAGCGCTCCCCCTGACCACCTCTCCCCGCACCCCCTCCCCCCAGTCACACCTCTCGGAGCTCGATGGTCACTGGTGACACCTCGGGGACGCTCTGGGGACACTCTGGGGGTCGAAGGAACCTTGGGATGTCCTCGGAGGCTCTTTGGCACCGCTCGGCCACCCCACAGGCACTGGGGCTGGTGGCACTACCAGTGAACAAGAGCTTGCTGATGTCATCAACTGTCCCCAGCAGGTGACCCTTGGCCAGGCGGGCGTTGGCCTCCCACAGCCACTCAGCCACGGCCACCTTGGCCACCAAGTCCTCGGGGACATCTTGGGACTCCTCATTTGTCCCCTCCAGGGTGGCCTTGATGTCCCCAACCCTGCGCTGCAGCTCCCGGGGGAACGCGGTGGCTTCGTCACACGCGGCCACCAAGCGCTCCAGCAGCCCCAGGGCCGCCTCCAGCCGCTGTCTCACCATGGTGGCCCTTGTTGCCTCGCTGGCAGCCACCATGGCCTCTCTCCTCTCCTGGGCTTTCCACGTAGGCAAAAACTCGGCCCCCTCCTCCCTGCCCAGGGCCTGACCCAGCTCCACCATGTTCTTCTGAGCTGTCCCATCACAGGCAGCCAGGGCCTGTCGCTCCCTGCCCCGGGCGGTGGCCTCCAGGTTGGTCACCTCGGTGGCCAAATCCCTGCAGATGTTAAGGAGCTCGGTGGCTGCCCTGGCCAGCTCGGTGCTGTTCTCCAGGCGCTTCTCCAGTGACCCCAGCCAGTGCCAGGCCTCCATTGTCACATGGAACCAGGTGGTCCATGGGGTGTTCTCGTAGGCGGCCAGAGCTCGGCTCAGGGAGGCGGGAGGGGCTTTATTGATGGAGGTGACATCGCGGTGCCACCAGGTGTCATCAGTCGACTTCATCGTGGCCCCGAGCTTCCGGCTGAAGTCCACCAGCTTCGAGCGCAGGTACTCTAGGGACGTGAGCGGCGTCATGTCCCACCTGGGCAGGGTGTCCGCCAGCTTGCCCAGGATGGCCACCACGGTGACCTGTGGCTGCAGCAGGGCCGGGAACAGCTGGGGAGGGGACAGGGGAGCTGTCAGGGACCTGGTGGCACTTAGGGCCTCCTGGGGTAGACCCCCGCCCCAGAGGGCTCCCCTTTGTCTAGTCCATCCTTTCGTCAGCCTCTTGTTCCCTCTGCCACCCCCTGCCCTTCCCCTCATAGCCCCTCCCAGCCCCTGCCCTCCTGCTGTCCCCTCTGCCACCCCCCCGCTCCCACTGCTGTCCCGTTTGCCACCACCGCCAGCCACAGTGTCCCCTCCCCGCTGTGTCCCCCCCATTCCCCACTGCACCCTCCTCTCTTGTGTCCCCTCCCCTCTCTGTCACCTCCCTTGTTTCCTGACACTCCCTCCTGCCATCCCTGTGCCCCCTCCCTCCCCAATAATTGTCCCCTCCCCTCCAGTGTTCCCTCTGTCCACCTCTCCTCCCCCTCTCCCCCCTACCACCCCTGCCCCCCCCCCATCGCACCTCTTGGAGCTCCATGCTCACTGGGGACATCTTGGTGTCGCTCTGGGGACTCTCTGGGGTTTGAAGAAGACTTGTGATGTCCCTGATGGCTCTTTGGCACCGCTCGGCCACCCCACAGGCACTGGGGCTGGCACGACCACCAGTGAACAAGAACTTGATGGTGTCTTGAACTGCCTCGCCCAGGAGGGCATTGGCCTCCCACAGCCACTCGGCCACGGCCACCTTGGCCACCAAGTCCCTGGGGATATCATGGGACGCCTCATTTGTCCCCTTTAGGGCGGCCTTGGTGTCCCTGAGCAGGTGCTGCAGCCACCAGGGGAACGCGATGGCTTTTTCACATGCGGCCACCAAGCGCTCCAGCAGCTGCAGGGCCGCCTCCACCTGCTGTCTCACCATGGTGGCCCTTGTCGCCTCGCTGGCAGCCACCTCAGCAGCCACCTCCCTGCAGGTGTTGTGGAGCTTGATGGCCTTCCTGGCCAGCTGGGCCCATCCGTCCCTAAGCACAGCCACTGACTCCTTCCACTTCCTCACTGCCTTTGTCACACGCTTCCGCCTTGTCCCTGGGATGCTCTTGTAGGTGGCCAAGGCCCGGCTCAGGGAGGTGACAGGGTCATCACCGTCGGAGGTGACATTGCGGCGCCACCAGGCGACCTCAGTGCAGTACAGGGTGACCTGGAACTCGCTGCCGAAGCGCAGCACCTCCGAGTGCAGCCTCACCGGAGATTCGAACAGCAGCATCTCCCTCTCCAGGCTGGGCACGATGGCCAGCAGCTCGTCCAGGAGGACTGCCACGATGACCTGTGGCTCCAGCAGGGCTGGGGACAGCTGGGCAGGGGACAGGGGAGGTGTCAGGGACCTGGTGGCACTTGTGGACTCCTGCGGTAGCCCCTGTGCCCTCCCAGGGTCCCCTTTGTCCCCTCCCTGGAGGGCTCTGCTGTCCCCTCTGTCCCTTTGTCACCCCCTTGTCCCCTCTGCCACCCCCACCGTTCCCCATTGCCCCCTTTCACCACCCCCTATTGTACCCCGCTTCCACCCCCTCCGTCACCTCCCCCTTCCTGGCACTCCCGCCTGTCCCCTTTGCGACCCCCTGTCCCCTCCTGCCATCCCCCGTGTCCCCCCCCATCCCCCCCCCGTTCCTTCTCCGCCACTGTCCCCTCCCCTCTACCCGCCGGGTCCCCCCCGTGTCCCCTCTCCCCTTTCCTGTCCCACCTCTTGGGGCTCCATGGTCACTGGGGACACTTTGGGGACGCTCCGGTGGCCAACGAGTCCCGGGACAGGCGCCGGTCCAGGCACCGAACCCGCGCACGTGGCGGAGCGCGCCAAAACCGCGGAGCCGCGCGCCAAGCGGCGCCTATAAGGGTCGGGAATGGGGCGGGGCCAGGCGAGGCGGGGCTGCCCGCCCTTTCCAGTACCGCCCCAATCCATGGGTGGGTGCTTTGGCTCGATCCCAGGGTGTTTAGGCTCCATCCCCAGGGGATTTAGGCTCCATCTCGCCATTTCCAGGCGGATTCTGCCGTTCCTGGCCGGATTTAGGAGCCCGCAGAGTCGCCGTCACTTACATTGGCGCCTGCTTCTCTGGCGAGACCTCTGGCGAGAAGCACCAAGCGCGGCGCGGACCAATCAGAAGCCGCGCCTGGCACAAGTACTGGCGGAAGTTCCCCCGCGGCGGCGGCCGCTTCCGGCAGACACGCGGTGCATTGTGGGCATTGTGGTCCCGCTGGGGCCCAGCTCCGGCGGCGGAGCGGTGCTGAGACCGCGGGGGGAGGGGAGCGGGGAGGGAATTTGGGGGCTCCGAGGAAGACCCGGGACCCCCCCCAGCAGCGCGGGATGGGCGACAGCGACCGCGGTCAGCACCGGGAGCGGCGGGGGGAAGCGATGAGGAGGGGGTTGGGAGGATTATGAGGAATTTGGGGAGGGCTGAGGAGATGTGAGGGGGTCTGGGCGGTCCTGAGGGGATTTGTGGAGTCCTGAGGGAGAATTGGGAGTCCTGAGGGGATCTGGGGGATTCTGAAGGGATTTGGGAGGTCCTGAGGGGATTTGGGGGATTCTGAGGGGGACTGGGGTGCCCTGAGGGAGAATTTGGGGTCCTGAGGAGAAATTGAGGGTCCTGAGGGGTTTTGTGGAGTCCTGAGGGGATCTGGGGGGTCCTGAGGGGTTTTGTGGGGTCCTGAGGGAGAACTGGGGGGTTTTGGTGGGGTCCTGAGGGGGTTCAGGGGTCCTGAGGGTATGTGAGGTGTCATGAAGGGATTTGGAGGGGATCTGAGGGGATTTGGGGGGTTTTGAAGAGTTCTGAGGGGATTTGGGGGGTTCTGAGGGAGAACTGAGGGTCCTGAGGGGTTTTAGGGGATCCTGAGGGCATGTGAGGGGTCATGAGGGGACTTGGGGAGATCTGAGGGGGTTTGGGGGTTTTTGAGGGTTCTGAGGGGAAATTGGGGGTCCTGAGTGGGTGTGAGGGGTCGTGAGGAGATGGGGGGGATCCTGAGGCGTTTTGGGGGGATCCTGAGGCGTTTTGGGGGGATCCTGAGGGAGTCTGGGGGGTTGTGAGGGGGTTTGGGGGATCTGAGGGAGAATTGAGGGCCCTGGAGGGGTTTGTGGAGATTTTGGGGGGGTCTCTATGGAGAATTGATGTTGTGAGAGGATTTGAGGGGGATTTTGGGGGGTCCTTCAGGAATCTGGGGGAGATTTTATGGGGTCCTGGGGAGATTTTGGGTGGTCCCTACTGGGTTTTGGGCATCCCGAGGGAATTTGGGGGATCCTACAGGGATTTGGGGGCTCCCTGACTGGATTTGTGGCAATTTTGGGGGGATTTGGGGTCATTTTATGGTCCCTGACTGGAGCTTCGATTTTTTTGTAATAGTTTTGGTGGGATTTTTGGGGTATTTCGTGGTCCTTGACCGGAGTTTGGGAGGATTTGGGGTTTTTTGGAGTATTTCGGAGTATTTTGGGGGTATTTCGTGGTCCTTGACCGGATTTTGGGGGGATTTGGGGTTTTTTGGGGTATTTTTGGAGTATTTTCTGGTCCTTGACCAGAGTTTGGGGGGATTTGGGGGTTTTTGTGGTAATTTTGGGATAGTTTGGGGCTATTTCGTGGTCCTTGACTGGATTTTGGGAGGATTTGGGGGTTTTGTGGTAATTTCGGGATAGTTTTGGGCTATTTCGTGAAACAACCAGGGCACGGAGCCTTTTTCTCCTTTTGCCGCCTTCATTAAACGCGATCGGCTCGGGATGGGGAGCTCGGCGAGCCCGCAGTGTCCGTGGGGTCTCCGGGGCGCTCGCAGGACGAGGACAACGCTCGGCGCCGTCCCCGAGGGGCAGGGCCGGGGCTCCGATCCTCGTGGGAGCCTTGGGGGCGCGGCCCTCGCATCCTGGGGTCCGCAGCGCCGCCCCGGCCGCTCCCGGTTCGGGGGCGGCTCCCGCGCTCAGGGCGAGCGGCTGCGGAGGCTCCAGCGGCTCTGCGGGCCCCGCGCTCCGCTCCTCCGCGGCCGGACCCAGCTCTGATTGCCCAGCTCCATGCGGGCTCGTTGTTCGCGGGTTTCTCGGTGCGTTTGCAGCAGCAGCCTCTCGTGGTGTTATAAATAAGAATCTTACCGTGTAAATTTCTTTTTCCAATCAGAATTTATTTGATTATAAGCAAGCAGTGACAAGCAAAAGTTCAGCGCTGGGGGGACTGAGAGAACTCTGGTCCCGTGCCAGGGGGTGAATTCCAGAGCGGCAATGCCAGAGAGAGTGGGGTGGAGTCCAGTCCAGTGCCAGAGTGACGATGCCAGAGGCAGAGTGGGGTGGAGTCTGATGATGTGGGTGCAGCCCTTTCCTCTGGTCTGCACAGCCAAATTAGCAATGAAGAATACCTGAAAGGGGCTTTCAAATTTAGGCATTAATGGTCTACTATTCTATGATTTTATCAAAACTTAATCTTGGATTAATGTTATGTATAATTGGTTAAATTCTCCTTTTTTCGTAGCTTGCATGTTTCTCTCATCAACTTCTGCATGCTCTGTATTTTGCAGGGAGTTGTATTTCTGTTAGCTCACTTAACTCCCAAAGTGCTTTTTTCTCATATTTCTCTGTGTATTTAACTGACTGGTTTTCTGTTCTATTTTCAAGATATTATCTATTCATCTCTTGCTCCTGTTTCTTACTTTTGTTAACAGCTTAAATACTACTTTTCTTTTAACTCCTAACACTTAAAACAATTTTTTTTTCTCACACTATTTTTCAACATGATACACCTCCCTCTAAGGAGATGTGGTAAAACTTAAAATGCACAATCTACATTATACTTTAATTCATCTTCATTCGCTCTTTTATTTCTCATTCACCTTCACACATTCTTTCACACCCTGTGGACACAAAGTGGATCCCTGTTGACAGAGAATCGCGGGTCCCTGTGGCCCCCTCGCCTTGGGGTTGGGCTCTGGGTCTCAGTATCTCCGGGCCTCCTGGGAGGGCCCTGACTCTGCTGCCTCCGGTGCCGTTCACCTGTGAGGCTGATTTGTGTGTCACTCACACTCTGTAGCCACGGCCCCCTCACATGCCCGGGGGACAATGGCCCGTTTGCAGGTCACCCATACCTTATGGCACAGCCCCCACACGCCCCGGAGAACAATGGCTTATTTGTGGGTCACACACTCCTCTTCCCACAGCCCCCCTTCCCACCCGCCCGGGAAGCTGAGGCTGATTTTGTGTGTGACTCACTCTCACACACAACGAGACAACAATAAGGTCCCTTTTACTCTCACATCACCTATTACAATTTTAGGTGTTTCTGGCCAGTCCCAGTGCTCTTGGATATCCCTCCACCCAGCTGTGTTGTCCAACCCCAGAGCTCTTGGGCATTTTACCATACCTTCTGATACTTTGTTGAGACAGGACTTATCTGCTCCTGTATCTACTCAAAAATTCAAATTCTTCATTTAGGGGTCCCACCTCAGAGTTTACCAAGGGCTCCTCTAGATGTTGCATCGGGTCCCCTAAAGTGTCAAGCCCCTGACACCCCTAATCATCACCTCTAAGGATCCTTGCCTGCTTCTGGAGGTGGACCCACCCACTCTTTTGTTATCTTGGATTTTGGGATAGAGTTTCTTACCCTCACACTTTCTCTAATTACTGCAACCATGATCCGAGCCTTGGCCTTTGCTCTTTCTTCTTCCCTCCTTAAATTTGTTACCAAATCTTGGCCTGATATGTGGAGAAACTGGAAAAGATTGAAGATTGGCAAGAGAAGGACATCAATGAGTCATTGAGTACACTCTCAATGACTCATTAATAACCTTCTCTTGCCAATCTTCAATCTTTTCCAGTTTTCTCTGTATATCAGGCCACGATTTGGTAACAAATTGGACCTTTAGTAGCACTTGACCATCTGTGGTGTCTGGGTCTATTTTGGAGTACAATTGGAAGTTCTGCTTTAGGTGATTAAGCCAAGTAGCAAGAGTTTCATCCTTCTCTTGTGCACCCTTGAATGCCAATTTGCTGTTAGTTCCTTTGGGAACTGACTCTCTGATCCCCTGAATTATCAAAGATCTCTATTCCATCATGGCCTTCCTCCCTTCCTCCTGGTTAGGGCTCCAGCTGGAATCCATTCATGGCAATTTCTGTTCACCTGATGGCACCTGGGGTCCCGGACTGTTCTCTTTCTCCCAAATTCTTATGTTAGGGGCTCTAATGATCCGGACCTCTTCTGGAGAAAATAATATATTTAAAATGGAATTTATCTCCCCCCAAGTGTAGATATTTGGACCTAAGAATTGATCCACTTGGTCGGCCATGCCCACAGGGTCCTCAAGTAAATGCCCCAACTCCTTCTTGAATCCTCTCACCTCAGAAGCGTTAGAGGAGCGTTCACAAAGCCAACACCTCCCGCTGCTCCTCCCATAGGAACTCCTCTGAGGGGAAAAAGTGTCTCTGCCTTGGGGGTCCTGGGTCAGGTACTGCAGTATGGCCCATCCTCCGACCCAAAATTACTCATTTTGGGGTATTAGCATTACCCTGGACCTGCTGTAGGTCAACAGGTGCATCTGGTGATAAGAGGTTACCAGGTAAGGAGGCGTTTGTGTCCCAGCTCGGAGGAGGTAAAAGTGCTCAGCTCGGGTGGGGAGAACCGACGGGTCGTGCTCACGCCGCTGCTGCTCCCAGGAGTGGCACGGAGGAGGAGGAGGAGGAGGAGGAAGAGGAGGAGGAGGAGGAGGAGGAGGAGGAGGAAGAGGAGGAAGAGCGCAGCTGTGTCCGCTGGGCTGCAGGCAGAGCTGGGGCTCCGTCCTCACGAGAGCACCGGGACATTCCCGGTTTTTCGGTTTGGCATCCAGGGTCCTCTTTGTAGCTGAGTCTTTTAGGTTAGGGTGAGAGGTGAAAAGGAGCTTAGCAGACACTGGATTCCGTTCCTCACGTCTGCACATCACTTCGATCCCTCGATTCCGTGTTGGCTCGTTGTTTGAAGGGGTTTGTCCTGCTAGGTTTGGTGAGGGGTTTCCTCATTGGCATGTCAACCCTGATGTCACCTCCTCCTCACAGTCCTGGGTGCCATCCTCCAGGCAGCAGCAGGGGGACACTCCACTAAAGGGATTTTTAGCCATCAACAACAGGTAATTAAAGAAAAACTAATAACAATCGGTGATTACAGCATGAAATTATTTACACAAATAGTTAGAACTCCAATCTGGCAGCAATTGGTTCAACCTGCGAACTCTGCAACCTTTAAAAAAATGGAAAGCTTTTCCACTCAACATCCCTGAGTGTCCTCCCTGAATGTCCTCCCTGATTGTCCCTGAGAGTCCTGGAGTGTCCTCAGTGATGTCACCCCAGGAATGTCCTGTCAGGATTTGGGACAGTGTCAATGAAAATTCCCAGAAAATTCCCAAGATTTGTCTCAAATCCTCTGTGGGAAGTGGGGAGGGTACAGGTGATAGCAGCTATGACCCGATGATGTCATCACCCTTAATGACATCACAGGAGTGACATCACTGTCCCTGCAGCAGCCTCGGGATGTCCTCCCAGGCTTTTTGGCACCGCTCGGCCACTGCAAAGCCACCAAAGACGCCCAAGACACCGTGGCCACCACAGGGACTCCAGAGGAGGTTGTCGATGACCCCAAGTGTCCCCAGCAGGTGCTCCTTGGCCAGGTGGGTGCTGGCCTCCCACAGCTGCTCAAACTTGGCCACCTTGGCCATCAAGGCCTGGAGGACATCAGGGGACACCTCGTTTGTCCCCTTCAGGATGGTCTCGATGTCCCTGAGCTGCCACTCCATGTTCCAGTAGAACAAGGTGGCTCTGACACACACGGCCACCAAGCGCTGCAGCAGCTCCTGGGCCACCACTGCCCAATGTCCCCTCCTGGTGGCTGCCACAGCCTCTGCCCCGGCCTCATTTGTGGCTGCCACCACCTGGGCATCGTGCAGGGCCCTTTCCCAGGTCACCTCCTCCTTGTCCTGGGCCACCATCAGCTGCTGGGCCATGACCCCCTTCTCACGGAGCTTGGTGGCCTCCCTGACCAGCCAGTCCCAGCTGTCCACGAGCTTGGCCACCAACTCCCGCCAGGCACTGGCCGCGGCTCTCACATCGGCCCAGGTGGTCCTTGGGGTGGCCCAGAGGGTGGCCAGGGCCCATCTCAGGGAGAGGACACAGGAGTCACCCAGGCAGGTGACACCACTGTGATTCAGGGTGTGACGGAGTCTCGAGGTGAATGTCCCCAGGGCCACATGCAGGGACTTTGGGGGCACACAGCGCCGCACAGCCCAGCGGGGCCCGGGCACAGTTGCCACCACCTTGCCCAGGGTGGCCACCACGGGCACCAAAGCCTCCAGCAGCTGGGGAGGGGAAGGCTAGGGAGGGGACAGGGGAGGTGTCAGGGACCTGGTGGCTCTTGTGGCCTCCTGCGGTGGCCCCTGTGCCCTCCTGGGATCCCCTTTGTTCCCTCCCTGGAGGGCTCTGCTGTCCCCTCTGTCCCTTTTGTCACCCTCTCATCCCCTCTGCCACCCCCTGCCACCCTCCCGCTGTCCCCTCTTGTCACCCTCAATCCCCTCGACCCCTCTGTCACCTCCCTCCTTCCTGCCACACCCTCCTGTCCCCTCTGTCACCCCCATATCCCCCCATGCCCGGATTGTCACATTTTGAGGGGCTCCATGGCCACTGGGGACATACCGAGGACACTCCAGAGACACTCCAGGGATACTCTGGGGACACTCTGTGGATATTCTGGGGCCACTCTAGGGACACCTTGGGGACAATCTGGGGACACTCCAGGGACAATCCAGGTGACAAACGCGCCCAGGTGACAGTTGGGGTCACATGGGAATGTGGCATGGACAGATGGAGGAAGCAGGAAGAGGTGACATCACTGTCCCTCCTGCCCCCCCAACCTGTGGAGCCAGGGCAGTGTGATAAATAGGTGTGATTCGTGCTGATAAATTGAAACAATAATCAATATTGGTACAGTAATTATATTAATTATTATATTAATTAGGAATAATAAAAATAGTTAAAAGTGGTAATGCCAAAGAAGAGAGGGAGAGGAGGGGCTCCACTCCCCCCTTCCGGCAGATGTTCACAAGGACAGGAGGAAAGAAGCCGAAGATACAGTTGCTAAAAATGAGCAGAAAGGAAGCAAAACCTGGTTGGGTCCCAGAAAATGCTAATTATAAGGGATTTATAGCTTTGATATGTAGATATAGTGATATGTTAGTCTTGGCTTAAATTGTACTGGCTTGGTGTGCATGTGTAACCCAAAGGTGAATTAAAGGACACAGAGGAAGACTACGAAATCTTCATCAGACGACCCCCAAAAGAACTTGTGCGACCACCAAACCGAGTGGTGGAGCATGGGCGGTAAAGGTGATAATGAGGGTAGAGATAGAAATATGACGAACCGAAAATAGGAGGAGATGGTGTTAACCCATGGCATGTAAGGGGGTAATTTTTACTTGGCAAGCTTGTACGTGAGGTGGCAAGGGTCCCAGAACCCTGCACTCCGTACCCCGCGGTTCTCTTTTGCTTATGCGCTATTATTTGAACCAAATTATCCCTTATTTAAATATTTTCTAAACTATTTAATTAAAATTGCTGCTATCTCAAATATTGTTTGGTTTTTTTATGATGGGATAATTGGGCAAATATAACAATTTGGTGCCGATACCCAGGACCCTGTTAACCCCAGGGAGGGTGGATAGTTCCCGGGAAGGAGCTCCCCACCAGACTTTTAAGTGGTCCCAGGGCTAGACCACTCTCCCTTGGGAAAAGAGAGTCTTTATTACAATAATGCATAAGCTAATTAGTTATTAAAAGCACGCAAGAGAGGCTCCCATCAGAGTGCCGGCTTACAGGAGAGAGTACACATAGAAAACTGCTTTGTGCACGGAGACCCTCGTGAGAAAAGGAGGCTGTGAGTATCACGGGGTTTTGGGTCGGGGGCGGCTGTACGCATGTGTGAGTGTGTGTGGAGTATCTGAGACGGGGGCTGGGC
This sequence comes from Geothlypis trichas, assembly GCA_009764595.1. Lineage (NCBI taxonomy): Eukaryota > Metazoa > Chordata > Aves > Passeriformes > Parulidae > Geothlypis > Geothlypis trichas. The sequence goes on from CM019931.1 coordinate 229,814, forward strand.
AGTCCCGGACCCCCGAAGCGAGTGGGACCTCCCGGTACCGCGGTTTCGCACCCTCCGAGAGGAGGCCGGCCGGGAAAGGAGGGAAGTGAGAGAAAAGTGAACGAGTGGGGACCCCGGGAGGGTTTGACCCAGGGGAAGGAGGGGGTCCCTGGTCCAGGCACCTGTGGGAAGGTCTTTGGGCAGGAGGGAGTAGGGAGACTGAGAAAGAGTGATCAAATAAGTTCAATTTCCTTGGAGGGGCTGGTAGCAGGCAATTTAGTATGTGATTAGATGGTGAGAGGATGAGGCTAATAGATTGAGAAAGAGAGAGAGATAGGAGTGGAACAAGTAGATTGCAGAGCGAGAGATAGGAGTGGAACAGGTAGATTGAAAAGGCAGTGTGACAGAGTAGTAAGTGAGGAAGCTGAACCACGAAGTGAGTGTGGGAAACTAAGATTTTCCTGGTACCGGGGATTTCTTGGTTTGTTGCCACCAGAGATGGGTCAGGGAAAAAGTAAGTTCCTTGACCCAGGGGCTGCGGATTGTGTGAACAATCCACAGGAGTTTCAGGTATCTGGGAACCATGAGGGGGGTTCTCAGGAAGGGAGCATTCCTCAGGACAGCCCGCTGGGGATGATGATGCAGTTTTGGGATGAATGGGAATCCCGAAGAGAAAAAAATCAAGGAATTCAGAAGTCAGTGTTTAGGGGACATAATATAGGAAAAGCTTTGAGTGAACATCAGAAAAAATATGAGTCCCCAGCAGAATGGTTAGAAAGATTAAAAAGAGACTTGCAATTATATTCAGGTATAGATACTGATACTGCAGTAGGGCAGGTTCTGTTAAAAACTCAGTTTGTGGTGAGATCTTAGGGTGACATCAGGAAGAAGCTGGAAAAATTAGAAGACTGGCAGGACAGGGGACTTCAAGAGTTACTGAGAGAAGCACAAAGGGTGTGTGTAAGGAGAAATAAGAAAAAGCTGAAAACAGATGCCAGAATTTTGGTGGCGGCAGTTCAAGAAATGCAGGCAGCTTTGAATACAGAAAAATTTGCAGGGAAAAACAAACAGCAGAGGTCAGGATCTATTTTTAGGAATACAAGACCTGTGTGTTTTTCCCGCCACAAGAAAGGGCACTTAAAAAATTCTTGCCCTACCTTTAAGGGTGCAGAACCTACCTGTTTGTATTGTCATAAAAAGGGGCACCTGCAAAAAAATTGCAGAAAGGAACAGCAAGATGAGAAAACTTCTCACAAGAATCAGAGAGATCAGGAGTTCTGTTTAATGAAGAGGACCGAAATACAACCAGAAGAGCCCTTGATAAAGCTAATAATAAGTCTTCAGAGTGAAGAAGCTATATTTTTAGTAGATACAGGAGTTTCTCGGTCTGCTGTTAGGAAATTACCCCAGAGATGTCAGATAAGTCGTGAGCGAGTTTCAGTAATTAGAATTAAGGGTGAGGCCTTATCTGTCCCTATAATTAAAAGGAGTGCAAATTGAAATAGATGACAAATTTGGAGTAAATTATTTATTGTTGATACCAGAGACCGAGAATAATTTGTTAAGCAGAAGTTTAATAACAGCCTTAAATTTACAGATAAAACCCTGTGAAGGAAAACTTAAAATTTATTCTTTAACTGAAGAAGACAATCTGGAAATTAATGATATGGGTAGGCATTTGGGTGAAGTGGGAAAAATCCTGGGGTAAAGGAGTCTGGTCCCCTTAGTCTCTCTTGGTCAGCACAAGCCTGTGACCTTTATGCATTACTCCGTGCATTATTAATACTAAAAGGGCGAGAAGAGACTATTTATATGGACTCCAAATATACCTTTAGTGTAGTAAATACTTTTAGAAAAATTTGGAAGGAAAGGAGACTTATAAATACTAAAGGGAAAGTGACGAGGTAGACGGGAGACGAGCTCATCCGATGATGATCGACAAGTCTCAGATTTATTGATTAACAGGCACACTTTTATAATCACTGTAATAAGGCTCATACATATTGCAAAAATAGAGCTCACCATTGGTCAGCTATAAAAAGTCAGTCCCACCTCTCTCAGGATGTTTGTGGCTTCTTTTTTACCTCCTGTTATCACACATTTCCCTGAACAGCTTCCTGCTCAAGGAAACCATGTGCTTGAATTGGGCAGCTGTTGCTTTCTCAGATGTATTTTCTCACGTCTCTTTTCCCATCAACTATGTCTCAATAAAAAACTGTCCACATTTTCCCGGTTTCTTTTTGAGCAAGAAGCTTTGTTTGCCACATCTTTTTGTATCAAGCGACTGACTATATTTTGAATGCAGCTAAAAATACAAGGCAAAATAAGTAAAAACATCAAAATTACGCTTAAAATATTGCATATACTACAAGGCTCTTTAACCGTGGTTCTAAGCTTAAGCTTTTTAAGTTATACAACACATATCTTCAAATTCTTTACATCTATGCCCCTGTGCTAAAAGCAAAAAATCTATAGCATCTCTATTCTAAAGCATTGCGTGATAAACACTTTACACATCTCTAGTAAGCATATCTAAAATCTGTGATGTCTTATTCAGTTCATCTTTAACCCAGCACCGTAGCTGTTTTGCTAAGTTCATTATCTGCCGTGCCTCCAGGTAAAATAGTCGCTACTACCACCTGATGCAGCTTAGTCCCAAACCTAGATTCCCCTACGTTTAACTATTGCTTGTGTTTTTACTCCATTGCAGTAGCAAAGATACATTAAGATGGAACAGTGATAGTTTTCTCAAATAAAACGGCCCCCCCTGTGGTTTTGCTGGTATGCCATTCCAGAGCTGAGTCCAAGTTAGCCCTATTTTACTCTATTCTTATTTAAATCTTGGGCATTTAAGGGTCAATGCTTAACCAGCTCTCCTTCAGATTGTTTGTAAGGGCAGCATTTACATTTCCAAAAAGATCTAACTCTTCTGGGGAGAGCTCAGGGAGGTGTTCAAGGAGTATATGAGCTCACTGCTGGCAGCCATCCTGTTTGCAGCCGCCTTGTTGTTGGCAATGGACCGAAAAGACAAGTTTTTACATAAACTTCCACTGTTCCCAAAACAACAATATTCCCCTGGAAACCAAATAGGTAAGCTTATAAGACAAGATCAAAAAAGATTAGTAACTCCTCCTAAACTAAGGCAAAGTGATGATTGATTAGTTTGTTTTGCTAGTGCTACCCAGATGTTATCTCTTGGCTGATTAAAGCGTGTAATTTCTGCTATGCTGGCTATTACAACACTAAGCAATACAACACAGATAACTACATTTTTCTTCACACTTCTTTCTCTTACTCCTTTTAGCCCTTACTGTCCCTAATCGTTGTAGTTTTAACTCCTGTAATCTGCTCAAGCACTGATCCAGCTCTCTATTGGGATCTCCGCTAATGGGCCCTACCATGGAATGTTGTGTTATGGGTACCAACTGCCTACACCTCACAGAGACAATATGAGACCTACTGTAAACTGTAACCCTTTCAATTATAGGCTTTAATTTCCAGCGATAATAAGCTAGGATCTGTTGTTCGGGTGCTTCAAAAAGCTGTAAAGCCTGATCGAGTCCTAATCCTGTTTGTTCTCGCAGCTCTCTCTGCCAGTCGTTAAAATTATGGTTAAATGAGCACCTGTTACACCACAATTCATGGAACAATCACAATTCTAATCAAAAGGGTTTACCACAACCCCCGCAATACAAAGCTACTCAAGCAGCACAATACAGGTTATTACAGTCAAGACATTTTTGACCCGCTGGACCCCGTATGTAAAATTCTAACAGCGACCCAACAGTTGTAATCAGTCTTTCAAAGGTCTGGCAGCGCGTCACAGTCCTGTCGACAGCCTTCAAGTGTCCCCTCAGCTGTAACAGCAGCGGTCGTAGGATCAGCTTGCTTGTCAGTCACTGCATCAAGAACAGGCCCAGTCCACTCGGCAGGCACCCACACAGCCCCCGTATCTCCCCCGTTTTCTTTTGCAACTGAGTCAGTGCCCCAAGGAGGTATTTGGGACCGTGCCAAATTGTCAGGTGTATAGACAACTCTGAGTCCCGCCGATAAACTTGTCCTTGAGTAACACAGTGCACAATTTGCTGAAAAATGTGCTGCTGCTCCGGAGTAACACAGATCGGACTTGTCGGGTCTGTGCCTTTAAGAAGTGGACATAGATCATTCAGCAGCCCGTTCGGTATTACAAAAATCGCCCCTTGATAATTTGAAGTGGTGGAAAGGGGGTGTGTAGCATAACCATAATATTCCCAGTAAAATCCACATCAATAACTCCAGGTAAAACAAATAATCCAAGCATAGAGGCAGATGATCTCCCTGAAAGCAGTGCACCCATCGCTCGGCCTTGCATAACAATAGGTCCTTTATTCTCTGTCAGGATTTTTTTGTGGGTGCGGGGTGATCAGCGCGACTTCTACAGCGGCTGCCAGGTCCAGCCGGAGGCTTCCTGTGGTGGCAGGTTGGAGGCAGGGACATCGGTAGCATCGCGTACAGTTCCCTGGTGGAGCTGGGTTAACTGCGGCTGACGTTGAAGGGGTGCAAGGGTAGCTAACACCTGATCTTGGGAAGCCTTTGTCTGTAACCCTAACCCCAACTGTTTGATAGCATCTACCAAGGATGCTTGTGATCCTATCGGCATCTGAGCTATTCTCCCTAATGCCTCTTTTATGGTCCAGTTTGCACCCAATGTGTTAAGCACATTCTTCATAGCCTGATTGCAGTTCTGAGGAGCACATTGTTTCAGCATAGTCTCTGTTGTATAATCAGGTATCCCTGCTTTTTCAATCGCTGCAGCAGCCGTATCTATAAACAAACCAAACGATTCTTCCTGGCCCTGCTTAATTTCCATGCACACGGGCACTCCTCCAGGTTCTGTTACTCTGTCTATAGCCAGTCTAACCAATCTCATTGGCTCTCGGCACTTATCTGGTCCTGGCAGGGCCTGAGCTTTGGTGCGGAGAAACGCTTCCAGCCCCATAAACTCATCTGCTGTCACTCCAAACTGACTAACTCCCGATTGCAGCTGCGATAGCAACTTCCAGTGAAGAGCAGTAATTATTGCTCGCAGATTTCCCCCTGCCTGAGTTTGAAAAGTCACCGGGCATGTTATTTGTGTAGCCGCACTAATTGCACCATCATCCCCTTTCTCCAAGCCCTCTTTCACCAGCGCAGCCCAAGCCTCCCCCCGTCCCCTGGCAGTAGCTCCCTCCACTAGGTCGCTTTCCGCCCCAGGGATCGGCTCACTGCTCAGAGGGAGGGCAGCTGGGGCCGGTTTTGGCCATGAATCATTCTCTCCGGGGGGTGCAGACGGCTCGCTCGCTGCCTCGGTACCAGAATTAGAAGGTGGTGGTGCCGGGGGAGGCAAAGACACCCTATTGAACACAGGGGGTAATGGGGTGTCCTGGGATAAATCTCCCTCATAGGTTCTGTTTTTTGTATGAGCAGCGGATGCCTGCACTGCTGCTTTCTGTTCTGCCTGATACTGCAGAAGCTCATTATGAATCACCCTCCAAAGTTTTCCTATCTTTTCAGCTGTCTTATCATCATCTAAAGTAGCCTCCCAGAGCACATCCCCAAACTTACGCCACTCTGTTAGCTCATGTACAGTACAAGGATTTACGAATATTCCCTTAGCATACCCGTATGACAGGAGCCCCAGTAACTCCTTTTTTAAATCTACCCCCTTAACCTGCCGCTTTTGCAAGAAAGCGGTAAATAAATCATATGCTGCTTGCCTTTCCATACCTAATTCGTCAGCGCTGTTGCAGCCCCCTCAAGGTCTCGGCAGCACGTATCGGCCAGGCTCGTCTGTACGGTCACCCAGGGCACGGCGCGGCGTTATCAGCCCTTTACGTTCGCGCTTATTGCCGTCCCGGCTGCTTGGGACCCGACTGTTGTACGTTGCTCGTCCGTGGTCTCGGGGTCACCATTTGATGAGTTCGACGGGAGAAATTGCTCATCTGCTGATGATCGACAAGTCTCAGATTTATTGATTAACAGGCACACTTTTATAATCACAGTAATAAGGCTCATACATATTGCAAAAGTAGAGCTCACCATTGTTCAGCCATAAAAAGTCACTCCCACCTTTCTCAGGATGTTTGTGGCTTCTTTTCACCTCCTGTAATCACACATTTCCCTGAACAGCTTCCTGCTCAAGGAAACTGTGTCCTTGAATTAGGCAGCTGTTGCTTTCTCAGATGTATTTTCTCATGTCTCTTTTCCCATGGACTATGTCTCAATAAAAAACTGTCCACAATTTTTGACCTGGCTCTGCTGCAGGCACAGTTGAAAGCTGGAAGCTCTTGAGGGGACTCACTGCCCCCTGTTCCCTGTCCCTGAGTATCTTTGAGTGTCCCCAGTGTCCCTGAGTGTCGTCAGTGTCCCTGAGTCTCCCCAGACTGTCCCAGCGTGCCCCTGAGATCCCCAGACTGTCCCTGAGTGTCCCTAGTGATGTCATTCTCAGCAGGATTTGGGACAGTATCACTGAAAATTCCCAGAAAATTCCCCAAATCTGTCTCAAACACTGCACGGGGAGGGCACAGGTGACAGCAGCCATGTCCCCAATGATGTCACTGCCCCTATGTGAAACTTTCCTGCAGCAGCCTCGGGATGTCCTCGATGGCTTTTTGGCACCGCTCGGCCACTGCGCGGCTGCCGGGGCCACCCGGGCCACAGTGGTCACCACAGGGACTCAAGAGGAGGTTGTGGATGTCCTCAAGTGTCCCCAGCAGGTGCTCCTTGGCCAGGCGGGTGCTGGCATCCCACAGCTGCTCAAACTTGGCCACTTTGGCCATCAAGACCTGGAGGACATCAGGGGACGCCTCGTTTGTCCCCTTCAGGATGGCCTCAATGTCCCTGAGCTGCCACTCCATGTTCCAGTAGAACAAGGTGGCTTTGACACACACGGCCACCAAGCGCTGCAGCGGCCCCAGGGCCACCACTGCCCAATGTCCCCTCCTGGTGGTCGCCACAGCCTCTGCCCCGGCCTCATTTGTGGCTCTGACCACCTGGGCATCGTGCAGGGCCATTTTCCAGGCCACCTCCTTTTTGTCCTGGGCCACCATCAGCTGCTGGGCTGTGACCCCCTTCTCACGGAGCTTGGTGGCCTCCCTGACCAGCCAGTCCCAGCTGTCCACGAGCTTGGCCACCAACTCCCGCCAGGCGCTGGACGCGGCTCTCACATCGGCCCAGGTGGTCCCTGGGGTGGCCCAGATGGTGGCCAGGGCCCGTCTCAGGGAGGGAACGTCGGAGTTGCCCACGGAGGTGACACCGCCGTGTTTCAGGAACGCACGGAGGCTCCGGGTGAAGTTCTTCAGGTCCTCATGCAGAGAGTCTGGAAACTTGCCCCAGTGTGTCCCAGTCACGATGGCCACCACCTCATCCAGGCCGGTCACCACGGCCACCAGCACTTGCAGCTGTGGAGAGGACACCTGGGGAGGTGACAGGGGAGATGTCAGGGACCTGGTGACAAGAGTGGCCTCCTGGGGTGGCCCCTGTCCCTGAGGGGACCCCTCTGTCCCTTTGTCAGCATCTTCACCCCGCTGCCACACCCCGCCAGCCCCCGTGTCCTCTCCACCCCCCAATGCCCCCTCCCCCACCCTATCTCACTTTATAGAGCTCCATGGTCACTGGTGATACCTTGGGGATGCTCTGGGGACACTCCGGAGGTTGCAGGCGCCTCGGGATGTCCTCGGTGGCTCTTTGGCACCGCTCGGCCACCCCACAGTCACTGGGGCTGGGGGGATCACCATCGATATAGAACTTGAAGATGTCATCAACTGTCCCCAGCAGGTGATCCTTGGCCAGGCGGGCGTTGGCCTCCCAGAGCCGCTCAGCCACGACCACCTTGGCCACCAAGCCCTCGAGGATATCAAAGTATCCCATATTTTTCCAGTTCATGGTGGCCTTGATGTCCCCAATCCTGCGCTGCAGCTCCCGGGGGAACGCGGTGGCTTCGTCACACGCGGCCACCAAGCGCTCCAGCAGCCCCAGGGCCGCCTCCACCCGCTGTCTCACCATGATGGCCCTTGTTGCCTCGCTGGCAGCCACCATGGCCTCTCTCCTCTCCTGGGCTTCACGCCCGGCCACCACCTCGGCCCCCTCCTCCCTGCCCAGGGCCTGACCCAGCCCCACCATGTTTTCCTGAGCTGTCCCATCACAGGCAGCCAGGGCCTGCAGCTCCCTGGCCCGGGCGGTGGCAGTGGCCACCTTGTGAGTCACCTCAGTGACCATCACCCTGCAGGTGCTGTGGAGCTTGGTGGCTGCCCTGGCCAGCTGGGCCCAGCTGTTCACAAGCACGGACACTGACCTCTGCCACTTGCTGGCCACCATTGTCACATGGGTCCAGGTGGTCCATGTGGTGCTCCTGTAGGCAGCCAGGCCCCGACTCAGGGAGGTGAGAGGGTCACCATCATCGCAGGTGACATTGCGGCGCCACCAGGTGCAATCAGTGCAGTACAGGGTGACCCAGAGGCTCTCAGTGAAGTTCACCAGGGCCCAGTACAGGCTCGCTGCAGACATGGGAAGCATCTCCTCATCCCACCTGGGCAGGGTGGCCAGCAGCTCACCCAGGGTGGCCACCACAGTGACCTGTGGCTGCAGCAGGGCCGGGGACAGCTGGGGAGGGGACAGGGGAGGTGTCAGGGACCTGGTGGCACTTGTGGCCTCCTGGGCTGGCCCCCTGCCCCCCAGAGAGAGCTCCCCTTTATCCCCTCTGTCCCTTTGTCAGCCTCCTGTTCCCTCTGCCACCCCCTGCCCCTCTGCTGTCCGCTCTGCCACCCCCCAACACCCACCATGTCCACCCCATCCCCCATTGCTCCCTTCCCCCCATTTTTCCTCCCCTTCTCTGTCACCTTCCCCCTTCCTGCCACTCCCTCCTTTCCACCCATCCCCTACTGTCCCTTTCATCACCCTCCATTGGCCCCTGTCCCCAGAGTGTCCCCTCTGTCCCCCTCTCACCCCCTCACCCCCCTCATCGCACCTCTTGGAGCTCCATGGTCACAGGGGAGATCTTGGGGACGCTCTGGGGATGCTCCAGGGGTCGAAGGAGCCTTGGGATGTCCTCGGTGGCTCTTTGGCACCGCTCGGCCACCCCACAGGTTCTGGTGGGATCACCAGTGAAATAGAAACCGATGATGTCCTGAAGTGTCCCCAGCAGGTGGCCCTTGGCCAGGCGGGCGTTGGCCTCCCACAGCCGCTCAGCCACGGCCACCTTGGCCACCAAGTTCTCGGGGATATCAATGTATCCCATATTTTTCCACTTCAGGGCGGCCTCGATGTCCCCAACCCTGCGCTGCAGCTCCCGGGGGAACGCGGTGGCTTCGTCACACGCGGCCACCAAGCGCTTGAGCAGCCCCAGGGCCGCCTCCACCTGCTGTCTCACCATCGTGGCCCTTGTTGCCTCGCTGGCAGCCACCCTGGCCTCTCTCCTCTTCTTTGCTTCATACCTGGCCACCACCTCGGCCCCCTCCTTGCTGCCCAGGGCCTGACCCAGCCCCACCATGTTTTCCTGAGCTGTCCCATCACGGGCAGCCTCGTCCTGCAGCCTCCTGGCCCGGGTGGTGGCAGTGGCCTCCCTGTTGGCCGCCTCAGTGGCCATCTCTCTGCAGGTGTCACGGAGCTCAGTGGCCTTCCTGGCCAGCTCAGCCCAGCTGTTCACAAGCACAGACACCGACCACTGCCACTCCCTGGCCACCATTGTCACATGGCCCCAGGTGGTCCCTGGGGTGCTCCTGTAGGCGTCCAGGGCCCCACTCAGGGAGGTGACAGAGCAATCATCACTGGAGGTGAGAGGATCATCATCATCATTAGAGGTGACATTGTGGCGGCACCAGCGACCATCAGTGCGGTACAGGGTGACCCGGAGCTCTTTGGTGAATTCCTCCAGGACCCAGTACAGGCACCCTGGGGACATGAACACCAGCATCTCCTCGTCCACCCTGGGCAGGGTGGCCAGCAGCTCACCCAGGATGGCCACCATGGTGACCTGTGGCTGCAGCAGGGCCGGGGATACCTGGGGAGGGGACAGGGGAGGTGTCAGGGACCTGGTGGCATTTGTGGCTTTCTGGGCTGTCCGCATGCCTCCGAGGCGTCCCCTTTGTCCCCTCCATCCGTTTGTCAGCCTCTTCTTCCCTCTGTCACCCCCAGCCCATCCCCTCAAAGCCCCTCCCACCCTCTGCCCTGCCTGCTGTCCCCTCTGCCACCCCCAACCCCCCTGCCCCTCCCATACCCCATTGCCTCTTCCCTTCCCCCCCCAGTGTTCCCTCTGTCCCAGTCCCCCCCCATCATCATCATCACACCTCTTGGAGCTCCAGGCTCAACGGGGACACCTTGGGGACACCTTGGGGACGCTTTCGGGGTTGAAGGAGCCTCGGGATGTCCTCGGTGGCTCTTTGGCACTGCTTGGCCACCCCACAGCCACTGAGGCTGATGGGTTCACCATCGATATAGAACTTGTAGATGTAGTGATATGTCCCCTCCAGGTGATCCTTGGCCAGGCGGAAGTTGGCCTCCCACAGCAGCTCGGCCACGGCCACCTTGGCCACCAAGCCCTCGGGGACATCGGGGGATGCCTCATTTGTCCCCTTCAGGGTGGCCTTGATGTCCCCAACCCTGCACTGCAGCTCCCGGGTGAACGCGGTGGCTTCGTCACACGCGGCCACCAAGCGCTCCAGCAGCCCCAGGGCCGCCTCCACCCGCTGTCTCACCATGGTGGCCCTTGTTGCCTCCCTGGCAGCCACCCTGGCCTCTCCCCTCACCTGGGCTTCACGCCCGGCCACCACCTCGGCCCCCTCCTCTCTGCCCAGGGCCTGACCCAGCCCCACCATGTTTTCGTGAGCTGTCCCATCACGGGCAGCCTCGTCCTGCAGCTCCCTGGCCCAGGAGGTGGCAGTGGCCACCATGTGAGTCACCTCAGTGACTGTCACCCTGCAGGCATTGCGGAGCTCGGTGGCCTTCCTGGCCAGCTCGGCCCAACTGTCAACCTGCCAATCCACCGCCTCCTGCCACTCCCTGGCCGCCATTCTGACATGGAGCCAGGTGGTCCATGGGGTGCTCTTGTAGGCAGCCAGGGCCCGGCTCAGGGACGTGGGAGGCTGCAGCAAACAGGTGCCATTGCGGTGCCACCAGGGGTCATCAATGCCAACGGGGGTGCAGCGGAACTCATGGGTGAAGCGCAGCAGTTCACTGTACAGGCACCCTGGGGACTCAAGCAGCAGCAGCATCTCCTTGTCCCGCCTGGGCAGGATGGCCAGCAGCTCACCCAGGGTGGCCACCACGGTGACCTGTGGCTGCAGCAAGGCTGGGGACAGCTGGGGAGGGGACAGGGGAGGTTTCAGGGACCTGATGGCACTTACGGACTCCTGGGCTGGCCCGTGCCTCCAAGAGCTCCCCTTTGTCCCCTCCATCCCTTTGTCAGTCAGTTCCTCTCTCTGCCACCCCCTGCCCATCCCCTCATACTCCCTCCCACCCCCTGCGCCCCCGCTGTCCCCTCTTCCACCACCATCAGTCCCTGTGTCCCCTCCCCGCCGTGTCCCCCACATTCCCCACTGCACCCTCCCCTCCTTCCCCTCCACCTCTCTGTCACCTCCCCCCTTCCGGCCACTCCCTCCTGTCCCCTCTGCGACCTCCTGACCCCTCCCACCGCCTGCAGTGTCCCATCCATCCCCCACAGCCCCCTCCCCACTCCTGTCCCCTCTGTCCCCATCTCTCCCCCCCCACCCCCCTGTCGCACCTCTTGGAGCTCCATGCCGATTGGGGACACCCTGGGGACACTCTGGGGACACTCCGGGGGTTGAAGGAGCCTTGGGATGCCCTCGGTGGCTCTTTGGCACCGCTCGGCCACCCCACAGCCACTGGGGCTGGCACAACCACCAGTGAACAAGAGCTTGCTGATGTCATCAACTGTCCCCCGCAGGTGATCCTTGGCCAGGCGGGCGTTGGCCTCCCACCGTTGCTCAGCCATGGCCACCTTGGCCACCAAGTCCTTGGGGACATCGGGGGACGCCTCATTTGTCCTCTTCAGGGTGGCCTCGATGTCCCCAACGCGGCACTGCAGCTCCCGGGTGAACGCGGTGGCTTCGTCACATGCGGCCACCAAGCGCTCCAGCAGCCCCAGGGCCGCCTCCATCCGCTGTCTCACCATGGTGGCCCTTGTTGCCTCGCTGGCAGCCACCATGGCCTCTCTCCTCTTCTGGGCTTTATAGGGGTCCTCCTCCTTGGCCCCCTCCTCCCCGCCCAGGGTCTGACTCAGCTCCCCCATGTTTTCCTGATGTATTCCATAACAGGCAGCCCTGCGCTGCTGCTCCCTGGCCTGGGCTGCCCTGTCACCTGCCTCAGCAGCCGCCTCTATGCAGGTGTTGTGGAGCTTGGTGGCTGCCCTGGCCAGCCGGGCCCAGCTGTTCACGAGCGCTGCCACCGACCCCTGCCACTTGCTGGCAGCCATTGTCACACAGTTCTGGGGGGTCCCTGAGGTGCTCTTGCAGGTGGTCAGGACCTGGCTCAGGGAGGTGACAGTGTCATCTCCATCAGAGGTGACATTGTGGCGCCTCCAGGTGCCCTCAGTGCAGTACAGGGTGACCCAGAGGTCCTTGGTAAAGTCCACCAGGTCCCAGTGCAGGCTCACTGTGGACATGAGCTTCATCTCGTCCCACCTGGGCAGGGTGGCCAGCAGCTCACCCAGGGTGGCCACCACAGTGACCTGTGGCTGCAGCTGGGCCGGGGACAGCTGGGGAGGGGACAGGGGAGGTGTCAGGGACCTGGTGGCACTTCTGGCCTCCTGGGCTGGCCCCTTGCCCCTCCCCTCTGTCCCCTCCATCCCTTTGTCAGCCTCTTGTCCCCTCTGCCACCCCCCAACACCCGCCATGTCCGCCCCATCCCCCATTGCTCCCTTCCCCACGTTTTTCCTCCTCCTCTCTGTCACCTCCCCCCTTCCTGCCACTCCCTCCTGTCCCCCGCATCCCCCACTGCCCCTTTCACCACCCCCCATGCCCCCTGTCCCCGAGTGTCCCCTCTGTCCCCCTCTTGCCCCGCGCCTCTCTCAACGCACATCTTGGAGCTCCATGGTCACTGAGATCTCGGAGATGCTCTGGGGATGCTCCGAGGGTCGAAGGAGCCTTGGGATGTCCTCTGTGGCTCTTTGGCACCGCTCGGCCACCCCACAGGCACTGGGGCTGGTGGGATCACCATGGAAATAGAAGTCGATGAGGCCCTGAAGTGTCCCCAGCAGGTGATCCTTGGCCAGGCGGGCGTTGGCCTCCCACAGCCGCTCGGCCTCGGCCACCTGGGCCAAAAAGTCCTCAGGGTCATCGGGGGATGCCTCATTTGTCCCCTCCAGAGTGGTCTTGATGTCCCTGAACCTCCACAGCAGCTCCCGGGGGAACACGGTGGCTTCGTCACACGCGGTCACCAAGCGCTCCAGCAGCCCCAGGGCCACCTCCACCCGCTGTCTCACCATGCTGGCCCTTGTTGCCTCCCTGGCAGCCACCCTGGCCTCTCTCCTCTCCTGGGCTTCACGCCCGGCCACCACCTCGGCCCCCTCCTCCCTGCCCAGGGCCTGACCCAGCCCCACCATGTTTTCCTGAGCTGTCCCATCACGGGCAGCCTCGTCCTGCAGCCTCCTGGCCTGGGCGGTGGCAGTGGCCGCCCTGTAGGCCGCCTCAGTGACCGTCACCCTGCAGGTGCTGTGGAGCTCGGTGGCTTTCTTGGCCAGCTGGGCCCACCTGTCCACGAGCTCATACGCCGAGCTGTGCCACTTCCTGGTCGCCATTGTCACACGGTTGCAGGTGGTCCCGGGGCTGCTCCTGCAGGCAGCCAGGACCTGGCTCAGGGAGGTGACAGGGTCATCACCATCGGAGGTGACATTGCAGCGCCACCAGGTGCCCTCAGTGCAGTACAGGGTGACCCGGAGATCCCTGGTGAAATCCTCCAGGTCCCGGTACAGTATCACTGCATACTCGAGCAGCAGCAGCATCTCCTCGTCCTGCCTGGGCAGGGTGGCCAGCAGCTCACCCAGGGTGGCCACCACGGTGACCTGTGGCTGCAGCAGGGCTGGGGACAGCTGGGGTGGGGACAGGGGAGGTGTCAGGGACCTGGTGGCACTTAGAGCTTCCTGGGGTGGTCCCATGCCTCTGAGGGGTCCCCTTTGTCCCCTCTGTTCCTTTGTCAGCCCCTTGTTCCCTCTGCCACCCCCTGCCCATCCCCTCATACCCCCTCCCACCCCCTGTCCCCCTTGCACCCTCCAGCACTCTCGCCAGACCTCATGTCCCCTACCCCCCGTGTACACCCCATCCCCCACTGCCCTGCACCCTTCCATGTCACCACCCCCCTTCCTGCCACTCCCTCCTGTCCCCTTTGCCACCCTCTGTCCGCCTTCCCCCCCTCTGTCGCACCTCTTGGAGCTCCAGGCTCTCTGGGAACTCCCTGGTGACACCTTCGGGGCGCTCCAGGGGTCGAAGGAGCCTTGGGATGTCCTCAATGGCTCTTTGGCACCGCTCGGCCACCCCACAGGCACTGGGGCTGGTGGCACCACCAGTGAACAGGAACTTGATGTGGTCTGGAAATGTCCTCACCAGGTGACGCGTGGCCTGGCGGGCGCTGGCCTCCCACAGCCGCTGGGCCACGGCCGCCTTGGCCACCAAGTCCTCGGGGACATTGGAGGACTCCTTCTCTCTCCCCTCCAGGGCTTCCTCCATGTCCCAGGGCAGGCGTGACAGCTCCTCGGGGAACGTGGTGGCTTCGTCACACGCGGCCACCAAGCGCTCCAGCAGCCCCAGGGCCGCCTCCACCCGCTGTCTCACCATGGTGGCCCTTGTTGCCTCCCTGGCAGCCACCATGGCCTCTATCATTACCTGGGCTTCACGCCCGGCCACCACCTCGGCCCCCTCCTCCCTGTCCCGGGGCTGACCCAGCCCCACCATGTTTTCCTGAGCTGTCCCATCACGGGCAGCCTCATCCTGCAGCTCCCTGGCCCGGGTGGTGGCAGTGGCCGCCATATCAGCAACCTCACTGAGCACCTCCCTGCAGGTGTTGTGGAGCTTGGTGGCTTTCTTGGCCAGCTCAGCCCAGCTTTCCGGAACATCTCCCAGTGACATGGACCCTCTGATGATCGGCCATACCACACGGTTCTGGGGGGTCCTTGGGGTGCTCTCATAGGCGGCCAGGGCCTGGCTCAGGGAGGTGAGAGGGTTAACATCATCGTCGGTGGCATCCCAGAGCCGCCAGGTGTCATCAGTGCGGCGCAGGGTGGCCCGGAGCTTCCTGGTGAATTTCACCAGAGCCCGGTACAGGCTCACTGTGGACACGGGCAGCGTCTCGTTCTCCCTGGGCAGGGTGGCCAGCAGCTCGCCCAGGATGGCCACAGCGCTGTCCTGTGGCTCCAGCAGGGCCGGGGACAGCTGGGGAGGGGACAGGGGAGGTGACAGGGACCTGGTGGCTCTTGTGGCCTCATGCGGCAGTCCCTGTGCCCTCCCGGGTTCCCCTTTGTCCCCTCTCTGGAGGGCTCTGCTGTCCCCTCTGTCCCTTTGTCACACCCCTGACCCCTCTCCCACCCCCTGCCACTTCCTGTTGTCTCCCCCAACCCCTCTGTAACACTGCCCCTTCCTCCTATGACCTCCTGTCCCCTTTGTGACCCCCTGTCCCTTCCACCACCCCCTGTGTCCCCTCTGTCACCCCTGTGTCCCCTCTGTCCCCCCATGTCCCTTCTGTCACCCCCGTGTCCCCTCTGTCACCCCCGTGTCCCCTCTGTCCCCTCTCCCCCCACCATTCCAGGATTGTCGCACCTCGAGGGGCTCCATGGCAGCTGGGGACACTCTGGGGACACTCCAAGGATGCCTTGGGGACACTTCGGGGACACTCTCGGGCCACTCTGGGTGACAAACACGCCCGGGTGGCAGTTGGGGACACGTAGGAACGGGGCGCAGCCGGATGGAGGAAACAGGAAGAGGTGACGTCACTGCCTCCCTGGCTGTGGGGCCAGGGCAGGGTCCCCAGTGTCCCCCCGATGTCCCCAACGGGACCCCAATGTCCCCTCAGGGTCCCCAACAAGGCTCAAGTGTCCCCTGATGTCCTGTTGGGGACACTGGGGACACACCAGGGTCCTGTTAGGGACACTGTGGGGACATTGGGGACATTGTGGTGACCCAAAAAGGGACAGGGGACATCAGGGTGGCCCCAGTGTCCCCAAGGGAAGGGCACAGGGTTGTCCCCAAGGTCTACAGCAAGACCCTGGCATGTCCCTGGTGTCCCCAACTGGACATTGGGGGACATTTGGGCCTTGTGGGGGACATCGGGCCATGTGGGGACACTCAGGGGTCATCAGAGTCCCATTGGGGACATTGGGGGGACACTGGGGACCCTGCCCTGGCTCCACAGGTTGGGGGGGCAGGGGGGACAGTGATGTCACCTCTTCCCGCTTCCTCCATCTGTCCGTGCCACATTCCCATGTGTCTCCAACTGTCACCTGGGCTCGTTTGTCACCTGGAGTGTCCCTGGAGTGTCCCCAGAGTGTCCCCAGAGTGTCCCTGGAGTGTCCCCAGAGTGTCCCCAGAAGATCCCCAGAATGTCCCCAGAATGTCCCCAGTGGCCATGGAGCCCCTCAGGGTGTGACAATCCCGGCATGGGGGAACACGGGGGTGACAGAGGGGACAAGAGGCTGTGGCAGAACAGGGGGAGGTGACAGAGGGGTGGAGGGGACCGAGGGTGACAGAGGCGACAGTGGGAGGGTGGCAGGGGGTGGCAGAGGGGTCGGAGGGGGGGGGTGGCAAACGGACAGAGGGGACAGCAGAGCCCTCCAGGGAGGGGACGAAGGGGACCCCAGGAGGGCACAGGGGCCACCGCAGGAGGCCACAAGAGCCACCAGGTCCCTGACACCTGCCCTGTCCCCTGCCCAGCTGTCCCTCCTCAGGTGCTCTGGGCTCTGGTGGCCGTGGTGGCCACCCTGGGCAAGGTGGCGGCCACCGTGCCCGGGCCGCAGAGGGACGAGCAGCAGCGCGTGTCCCCAGAGTCCCTGAGGAGCTTTGCCTGGAGCCTGCATAACGCCCTGAACCGCCGCGGTGTCACCTCCCTGGGCCACTGCCATGTCCCCTCCCCGGGCCAGGCCCTGGCCACCCTGGGCTCCAGCCTGGGCTCACCTGGGCCAAGGTGAGAGCCTCAGCCTGGGCCAGGCCGGAGTCGCTGGGACAGCTTGGAGAGAGCCGGGACCTGCTGGCCTGGGGGGCGCCGAGCTCTGCCAGGCTCACGAGGACAAGGCCACCACCGGGGCCACCACCGGGGCCACCACTGGGGCCACCACCAGGGCCACCACTGAGGCCACCACCGGGGCCACCACCAGGGCCACCACCAGGGCCACCAGGGCCACCACCAGGGCCACCAACGGGGCCACCATCGGGACCACCACCGAGGCCACCACCGGGGCCACCACTGAGGCCACCACTGAGGTCACCACTGAGGCCACCACCAATGCCACCACCAGGCCGGGGACCTGCAGGATGAGGCCACCCACAGGGAGACAGCTGGGGACAACCTGGTGGCCACGGCCCAGCAGCCGCTGTTGGCCCTGGACAGGGAGGAGGTGGCCTCAGCAGGGGCCGTGCCCAAGGCTGGGTGGCAGCGACCACCGAGGAGGAGGAGATGGCACCAATGAGGAGGAGGAGGAGGCCACCAGGAGGGGACAGTGCTCGCAGGTGGCCCTGGGGCTGCTGGAGCGCTTGGTGGTCACGTGTGACAGTGCCAGGTGTTTCATCTTCGAGATGATCCGCCGGCTCGAGGCCATCAAGGCCATCCTGAAGGGGACAAATGAGGCGTCCCCCGATGTCCCCAGGGCCTTGGTGGCCACAGTGGCCGAGGCTGAGCGGCTGTGGGAGGCCAACGCCCGCCTGGCCACGGGTCACTTGCCCTGACCCTGGTGGCTCTGATGGCTCCGATGGTCACACAGTGGCTGACTGGAGCCAAAAAGCCATCGAGGACATCCTGAGGCTGCTGCGGGGAGAGTGATGTCACCTCTGTGATGTCATTGAGGGCGGTGACATCATCGGGCACATGACTGCTGTCGCCTGTCCCCTCTCCCCTCCCCACATGGGGTTTGAGACAAATCTGGGGAATTTTCTGGGAATTTTCATTGACACTGTCCCAAATCCTGATGAGACATTCCTGGGGTGACATCACTGGGGCACTCAGGGACACTCTGGGGACACACAGGGGAACTCTGGGACAGTCTGGGGACACTCAGGGACACGTAGGGATACGCAGGAAAAATGAGGGAGGACACTCAGGGACATTGATGGGCACTCTGGCACAACTCTGGGATGGGCAGGGAGACACTGGGGACACTCAGGGACACTCAGGGACACTCAGGGACAGGGACAGGGGTGACTGGGTCTCCTCAGCAGCTTCCAGCTTTCCACTGTGCCTGCAGCAAAGATGGGTCTCTGTTATTAAGTGACAATTTAATAATTGGCTTCTGCAATTCTGCATTGGCTGCTGCAATTCTGCATTGGCTTTTGCAAAAAAATACTTTCACAAAAATTTTGCTCTGGTATTTGATTATTGATTATTGATAATTCCGTGTAGCTGCCCGCTGGTACAATATAATCGATCAGTTTATGTGTGTAGGGGATTTAATGCTGGAGTAATAAATAGATATTATATCATAGGCCTTAAAATATTAAAAATAGACAAATATTAAACAGACAAATAATAAATATTAAAATAAGGACTATGCAACGTTAAAATGCTTTTGTGTAACTGACTCAGGTGTAAAACAATTCCCTTGTTTCTCACACCTGGGCCCCGCCTCTCCAGGTGATGATAACAGCCACACAAACCTGAGCAGAATTGATGAATTGATCAGGGGGTGTGAAACAACAGGATGGAACCAGGAGAAGAAATCAAATCTCTTGACCTAACCTGCAGAATGCCCTGCAGACAAGGCAGAGGTTCAAACCAAACAAGAGCTCCTGGACCATCCAACCCTCCCGGGAACATTTGAATAATGTCTGAACTCAGGAATGTGTTTGTAGCCCGGCCGTGGAACCGGATCTGGAGAGCGATGGGTTAAGTTAGGGGCGAGTTCTATGGCCGAGTGCCAAAATCCTTTTACAGCCCCCATTAAACTTTCACACTTTTCAAAGAGTGAACTTTGTTTCTCACAGCCGGCTGTGGTTTGGGGCCCCCCCGCTGCTGAGCACTGAGCCCGCCCCGGGGGTCGCTGGAAACCCCAAAAACCGCAGCCACCGCCAGCCCTTGCTGGGCTTGGGTTTTTCTGTTCTTTCCTTGTCCCTTGTGGATTCTGTGCCACGCAGCGGCTGAGAGGCGCTGATGGCCGAGTGCTCGAGAAGGCGGGCAGGGGGAACTCCTCTGGTTTCTGGGAGTTTCTCTGCGAGGGGGGACAGAGACAGCGGCAGAACGGGGGGCAGGGCTTGGGGGCAGCCTCTCTGTGCCGCTCTCTGGCACCGGAGGAGGGCGGCCAGGCTGGGACTGCAGAGAGAATTCACGGGCACGGCTGGAGCTCAGCCCGGAGGGACCCAGCACGGTCTGACCGTGAGCCCCGGGAATCCTGAATTTGTGTGCCCCGGGAATCCTGAATTTGTGTGCCCCGGGAATCCTGAATTTGTGCGCTCTGGGAATCCTGAATTTGTGTGCCCCGGGAATCCTGAATTTCGTGTGCCCCGGGAATCCTGAATTTCGTGTGCTCTGGGAATCCTGAATTTCGAGTGCTCTGGGAATCCTGAATTTTGTGTGCTCTGGGAATCCTGAATTTCGTGTGCCCCGGGAATCCTGAACTTTGTATGCCCAGGAATTACATATATATATATATTTAATGCATATAAAAATATATATAATCTATATTTAGATATAAAAATATATAATAATAAATAACTTTATATAATACAGTATATATAATATATAGTAGATAATATATAATATACAAATTTTTATATATTTATATAATTATATTTATGAAAATAAATATATATACATATATATTTATAAAAATTAATAAGAGTAGTTATAAGAAACATTACTTTTACAATATATTACCCAAACTAACACTACATGTTTAACCATCTATCAACTATTTTACAACAGTTTCTAACCAATTTTTAACAATTCCCCCTCTAACTATTTGATCAGGCTTCCAGTCTGCATCAGCCTTTTACAGTTCAACTTCTACTGTTCCCAGTTTCTCCTGCTGTTCAAGCACATCTCTGGCATTCTGATCCCTCTGCTCTCTCATTACCGTGACTTTTTCACCATTTTTCCCTCCCCCGTTCCCTTGCAGCACGGTGCTGCTGTGGGCAGTGCTGGTCACTGTCCGGACTGGACACGGAATTGCCCATGGCAGTGATATTGCACTTGCTAGAGCACACAGCACAAAGAAGATCAATTTCTTCCACCATTTCCCGTTCCAGGTGAACAAGTTGTCCCGCCAGTCGGAGTCTCCAAACAAGGGGGTCCATTTCTGTGCTCCAACATTGGTTAGTTTTCGAATGATTTGAGGCATGTTTTAAATTACATGACTGTGGTCATGGATCTCTGGGCAGCATTCTGAAGTATTAAATTTCCCACAGATCCCACATCTAAGAGAAGAGTTCCAATCTCAGGCTCTGCCTGTCCAGAACTCTTACCCTGCCCTGCCCAGCACCTTCTCGCGGCACCCTCGCTGCACCACCCGCCCCTTCTCCTCCTCAGCCAGCCCTGCTGCCAGCACAGGACACCAAATTCACATGGAACCAAATTCCACATGATACCCAATTTCACATGATACCAAATTCACATGGTACCAAATTCACATGGTACCCAATTTCACATGGTACCAAATTCCATACGATACCAAATTCCACATTGTACCAAATTTCACATGATACCAAATTTCACATGGTACCAGATTTCACATTATATCAAAGTTCACATGATACCAAATTTCACATGATACCCAATTTCACATCATACCAAATTCCACATGATACCAAAATTCACATGATACCAAATTCTGCACTATGCCAAATTTCACATGATACCAAATTCCACATGATACCAATTCCACATGATACCAAATGTCACATGATACCAAATTCCACATGATACCCAATTCCACATGATACCAAATGTCACATGATACCAAATTCCACATGATACCCAATTTCACATGGTACCAAATTCCACATGGTACCAAATTCCACATGGTACCAAATTCCACACGATACCAAATTTCACATGATACCAAATTTCACATGATACCAAATTTGACATGATACCAAATTTCACACTATAGTATTTAGTCCCTGATGTCTCCGGGTGCGTCCTGCTTGGCTTCTTCTGGCCCTTGCTGCTGAACCAGAGGCGGCAGCTGCGGTTCTCTCCCACAGAGATACCTCTGGCTGGCTGAATGCAACAGCTGGGCACTTAGAAAGGTCCAGGCAGGGAAGGAACTCAGTTTACCTTTGGTGGAAAAGCTTCCAGCGGCAGTGAAGAGAAAAAGGAGCGGGCTCTGTTGTAAGTTAAGTCCAAGGTTTATTGATACATCGTAGATTCCTTAGCAGTTCCAGGATCCAACCCTGGACAGAACTCCCTGGTGTTACCGGATACAACAAAAGACGCCGGCCGCGTGGTGTGGTGTCCTTTTTAAGCCCGGAACCAGGGGGTGGGGAAGGGACAGGTGAAGGCCAACCAGGTGTCAGAAGGGGGTGGCCCAGGGGAGATTGAAAAAAGGCAGCTAGGCAGGAGGGCAAAGGATAATGGGAAATAGGTTCACATTTCAGAGGGGGTTGGGGAAGAGACAGGAAATTGCGTAACACTGCAACATCACACGATACCAAATTTCACATGATACCATATTTCACATGATACCAAATTCCACATGATACCGAATTTGACATGATACCAAATTAAACACGATATCAAATTTCACATGATATCAAATTTCAAATGATACCCAATTTCACATGATACCCAATTTCCCAAGACACAAGTACGAGCTCTCTGTCTCTCTCCCGGGGCAGGGGAAGAGCTGCCCGCTGCTTCTCAGCGTTCTTCTCCCCTTCTATCTTACCAAAGCTTTCACTTCCCTTCTCTGTGCCCAGCTCTGGCCTCCCTCACCCGGCCGCAGGGCTTCCCCTGCCCCGCTCAGCCCGCAGCTGAGCAGAAGAGCTCTGACTTCTCTCACAGACCACAACTGAAAGAGCTTCCCCGCAGAGTTCTCTGCTTTAACCCCTGCTGTTCCCATCCTATATCTGTATCCTCGTGTGTCCATATCCTCCGTAGCCACAGCAAATGCCAATATTCCAATCTCAACACTTATTAGTTTAACCGCCAAACTCTCAAAAAACTCACTTCCCTTTCAAAGCAAAACTATCCCAGAAATTGGAATCTTGATTTGTTACATGTTTCCAATATTTGCATAAGGTTTCTATTGCCGAGAATGGGTTGATATAATCTCCTGAGCATTCTGACATTTTTTCTGTTTCACTGTATACACATCGACTTTCAGTTTTCTCTATTGGCCAATATGAATGGGGAGTTTCTGGGATCCACCTGGTGTGTGTGTGTCATTTGCTGCCAGAAATCTTTTACATGGAGTTTCTCCTACTTCTATAGGACACATTTTCCCTTTTCTTGAACACTCTTCCCCGATTATTGTTGATTTTAGCTTCCACTCTCCTTCCCTTCTTTTGGGTACTCCCATGTTTTTTATTGAAATAATCAATTTTAAAATGTCAAGGGGACCTGAACTGATACCGTCCCATGGCCAAATTTCACTTAAGTGTGTCCCCCCACACACCCAACAATCAGTCCAATTAAATTCTTTTGTAATCTTTTCCACCATATCAATAAAAATATTATTTCCATATATTTGTCCCTCTCTATCCCTTTGTCTTTTCAGTTGCACTTCTTTCTCTTTGAATGCATCCTCTAGGTTGGTTTCACTTTCTTTTTCAAAACACACCCATCTTTGTTTCACAGGGCACTCTCCTGACATCTTCTGGCTGGGGTTTGCAATGTTTTTAGCCAGCTGTGGAAAAATGCATATTTTATGATCGGCTTTTTGCAAATATTAAAATGAATATGATCTGTGTTATGTTAGAACGTGATGCTGTATTAATTCTTTTAAGTAGTGTGTTAAATATAGTTCTAGATTATAGCATAATGTTTAAATAGAAACAATGTAGTGGGATATTTTTTGAAGAAAGGAATGAGGTACTCACACTGAGATAGCAGCCACAGGACACCGAAATCTTTCAGAGAAAGAGAATTTATTGCTTCATTAGCAGAAGAAATGAACTTGTTTCTGCCTTGCTAAGCCGTGAAGACGCCGTCAGGATTCAGAGGAAGAAGTTGACACTGACCAGACAGAATCCTGAGTTTGAATGGAATTTATTAATCATGTATGAGGTGTATGAATATGCAACAGGCTGTTGCTTTTAAGGGTTAATCCTCTGTTAACGGGTGTCCCCTTTTTGGGCTGATTCTGCCCAGAAAGAAGTACCTCGACTCTTTGTAACTCTTTATTTTTATTGTCTTGTATTGTCTTAATCCAAATTGTTCCAATTTTTATTACTCTAATTATATTTCTAATTTTATAAACCACTTTATTCCTATTAAACTTTTAAAATTCTAAAACCAAAAGATTGCGTTTTTCACAGAGCTTATGAGAGTATGATCAACGGCCCCATGCAGGCTCATGTCTCTGCCGTGGGCAAGGAACTCACAGAGGAGATGAGGGAGATGAGGGAGGAGGTGAGGAAGATCAATGCAGCACCCGTGCCAGTCACAGGCCCCACAGTCAGAGCCCAACGTCCCCCAGCTCGACAGAGAGGGTGCACCCCACGGGCTGACCTGTGGCTCTGTCTGTGTGACCGTGGGGAAGACACGGGAAGGTGGGATGGGAAACCCACTTCTGTTGGGAAGGACCAAAGTTGGACAAGAAAGTCTCACAGGGGTGTGTGCTGGGCAGAAAGACTTTTGAATGGAGAATCTGAAGAAGGAATGGAGATGGAAGCAAGTTTTGATGTAGAAGAAAAGAATTGCTGAGCCAGTCTCACTGGATAACCAAGGAGGCAAAGGGTGTGTTAGTTAGGAGGGGTTTTTATGGCTTAGAGCAAAGCATCAACCCACCCCAAATAAGAAGATGTTTTCATCAAGCACAAAGATAACACAGGCAGACAAGCCTGCCGATGTTGCAAGCAGAAAAAAGGTCTCAGAATTTTCCAATGCAAGAAAACAAAAAAAACATCTTCTAGCTTGAATTGTAATGGACTCACTTTTAGTGACTGGAGAAAAGTAACGCAAATATGGTAATTATAATCATTATGTTAGGCTGTAGGTAAAAAGGTATAGATTGCTTCTGCTGTGTGAAGATGCTCAGCAAAGAAAAGTATCTAATGCATTGTAACTGTTGTGTTTTTTGGTTTGTTCCATTCCCCCCTTTTCTGTGTTAAAATGGCTCTGCCCTGGTTCTCCTCCCCTCCCTGCCCTTGTCAGTCTGCCCCGTTCCCCAGCCAACCCTTGTATCCAGTGTTCATCCCCTCCCCGCTCTCCTTGGGAACCAGTGGATCCCCTCTTGTCAGTTCCCCTGCTCCTCCCCGCTTCCCATGGAGACCAGTGGATCTCCTTCAGACCCCACCCCGGCCGCCTGCCCGTCACTCTGCACCCCCACCTTTTTCTCTAGAACATTCTGGCTAGGGTGTAGAGTGATTGGTTCAGGGGCCAGGGCCCCTCCCTGTGCTTGATGGAACTGGTGTTTCTTTCATGTCCATGCCCTGTTCCCCACTCCCCCCTGGGTTCCCATTTGTCCCTGTACCGGTTCCACCCCTCCGGCCCACTCCCTTTATAACCCCGTGTGACCCCGCCCTGCCCCTTTTCGGTTCCTGGCATCCCTGGGATTTACAATGAACCCGAATTGCCACAAACTGCAGAGCGCTCTCTCTCTCTCTCTCTCTCTCATTGCTGCGGAAGGAAGCTTCTAGGCAGCCACGTCTCCACTAAAGGCAGCCCTGCTGCTTCTCTGCCAGGTGCTGACCTCAGGCGCTGTGCCTGGCAGTGAAGCCGGGAGAGTGCCCCCTTGGCTGCAAGCGGCGCTGGCACTGCCAGCCGGGGCGTCAGCAGGGTATAGATTGGTTCTGCTGTATGAAGATGCTCAGCAAAGAAAAGTATCCAATGCATTGTAACCAAAATTAAAGGGTCTCCAGGCCTGCCTGCAGCTGGAGCTGACAGCTGTAGGCACAGCCTCTGTCACCCACCACCCTGAGCTGCTGTAAGGTCTTGCATGGAATAAACTGCATTTTGAGGAGCTGCCTGGAGTCCCACATCCCTCATTCAGCCTCTTACACCCCCTCATCCACATCTGAGACAGAAGGGTCCCCCTGGGAACTCCGAGAGCCACACAACCCAGACCTCCGCCAAATCGCATCAAACTTTTTCCACGGCACCAGCAGTGATCCCACGTCTGCCGTGCAATCATCAAAAAGCGCTTGGCCTCCCACGAGAGACCACACCTCCCTAGAGAAAGCCTCTGCAGGGTTGGAAAAAACCCCTTGCTCTCTGGAACACAGAAATAATCTTTCAAAATCACTCCAGGAAACGGAAACCCGATTCTGCTCCAGGAGACCCTTCCAGAGGTCCGGAACCAGAGAATCCTCCATGAAACCCACAGGATTTGCCGTTATCTCAAGAGCGGCAGGCAAAGTGCCAAACGGCTCACAGGCACCAAAACAGGGAGGGGCAGTAAAACGATGTGACCTCACCCACGGCTCTTCCACACACAGCGGCCACCAGATGTCGCGACAGGACAGGAAATAACACGATGTGGGCACGCCGCTCTCCCAAGGTAAAAAAGAACACTTTTAATTTCTGACTCCAACATTTATAGATTTCCAAAAGTGACCGTGGATTGGAGGGTGAAAGTGCCACCTCTCCAATGACACTGGACAAACCAGCAGTCCATCAAATTTCTACCCCTCTGTGACAGTGGTCACAAGGGTTTGTAGATGGATGGAAGAGTCAGGATCTTGATTCCATGATCAGAAGGCTTGATTTATTATTTTATGATATATATATAACATTATAACTGTACTACATAGAAATAGAAAAGAAAAAGAGCTTCTTCAGAAGCTGGCTATGCTAAGAATAGAATAGAAAGAATGATAACAAAGGTCTGTGTCTCGACAGAGAGCGATAGCAGCTCCACCGTGAGTGGTCAGTAGATCCAAACATCTACAGGGACCAATCACGGATCCACCTGTTGCATTCCACAGCAGCAGATAATTGTTTACATTTGCTGCTGAAACCGCTCAGCTCCAGCAGGAAAAATCCTAAGAAAGGATTTTTCACAAAAGGTGTCTGCGTCACTTCTCCATAAAAGAATGCAAAACAATAAATTATTTACAGAAAGTTTGTGAGAAAGTTCATTACGAGAGTGTAAATATCAGAAGGCTTAAAAGAAACATAAAAACCATGGCCACAGGGCATTGATATTTCCTTATCTCCTGTTAATGGGCCCATTAATGCCTTGCCCCATGACTCAGAGATAACTCCCTCCAGCAGCCATTTCTGTTTGATGGGCACTCAAGGACCAATCATGACTCAGAACGATATCAGCCATTGGGAGATGCTCAGCCCAGGGGGAGGAGCTCAGCATCCCCACCTGGATAGAATCTGGGCTTTGGGACAGAACAGGCAGCCCGTCCACACTGCTTTCCAGAGGACAAGAGCTGCCAGATCTTTTCTATGGGATGGATCAGCACTTCAACAAGACCAATTCATCTGGACTGCTGCCACCACCCTCTCTAGCAGGGAGTCAGGTTGTGTTCTGACTATTTCCATGGTTTTATTTTGTATTATTGCATGTCTTTTGGGTTTTTTCCCCTTTTTCCTAATTGTATTTTTGACTTGCAGTCTCTCCGCACTTTTGCTTTCAAATGAGAATATAATTTTGGCGCCCAACGTGGGGCACCAAGGTTTTTGCTCAAGGACCTGGTTCCACTGGGTGGGTAATGCAGAAGGATGGGGAAACCCCTTGTGTACCACAAGGAGACCTAAATTTAAGTGAGATCTGTGTGTAAAGTCTCATTCTGTATTTTATATATATCTGTATCTATATATCTATTCATGTATATATTTTCATGTACATTATTATGTACATTATACATTTCTATATCTTTTTCTTTTCTATTTCATGTATTTTGGGATTTTTTCCCTTTTCCTAATAAATTGCATTTCTTACTTGGAGTCTATCACTGGTTTTGCTTTCAAACAAGAACATAATTTTGGCGCCCAACACGGGGCATCAAGGTTTTTGCTCAAGGACCTGGTTCTACTGGGTGGGTAATGCAGAAGGACGGGGAAACCCCTTGTGTACCACAGGGAGACCTAAATTTAAGTGAGAACTGAGTGTAAACTTTCATTCTGTATTTTAGATATATCTCTATGCATCTATATATTTTCTATATACATTATTATGTACATTATACATTTATATTTTTTTTCTTTTGCATTTTATGGATTTTGGGTTTTTTTATTCTTTTTCCTAATAAATGGTATTTTTGACTTGGAGTCTACATTATACATTTTTATATATTTGTCTTTTGTAGTTCATGTATTTTGGGATTTTTTTCCCTTTTCCTAATAACTTGTATTTCTGACTTGGAGTCTCTCACTGGTTTTGCTTTCAAACCACAACAATTGGCCACTGGCCATGGTTGTTTGGCTTGATTGACCAATTGGATCCCCGTCTGTGTTGTGACTGTCTGGCAAGGGCGACGGGTTTTTCTCAGCAGTAAAGAATGGTATAACAAAGGGATTGATCAGCCTGCTGCAAGCATGGAGTCAGTGCTCATTATTCCCCGCTGGGCACCGCTGCTACGACAGGCACTGATGATTTTTCTGTCAGCACTGGACAGTCCTTTTTCCAATGCCCCCATTTCTCACAGGATGCACTCTGAGCCTTCTCCGCAGGGGAAGCTTTCTTGGGTGACTTCTCCTGAGTTGCCTTCTTGCCAGGTTGGGATTGACTCTTTCAGCTGGGCCCCTGTCTCAAAACACCTCCCAGGGAACCTCCAGCAGTTCATCTGTGTCTTGAACTCCCTTTATCTTTTCTTCCTATGCCATTTGAAGCCTGACCCACACAAAACAAAACCAGGTGTGCTTTACCCTCAGCTGATTCAGGATCTCCATCAGCATATCTGATTGCAGTTTCTCTTCACCTGCTAAGGAAATCACTGGGTGATTCATCATCATTTTCCCTCACCTGGTGAAGCTTTGACCAATTTACAGCTTTACAGACCCCATGTTTTAACTCACATTCCATGAGGCTTTGATATCATTTTAATTTTGCCATCTGCTCGGGTGTATTTGCGTCCCACCCAGGGTTTGCAAGGGGAAATGTCTCAGGGACAGCGCCTTGAAGCAGCTCCCTGGCTGTGCTCCCCTCAAGAAATGTTGGGATGGATTTAGTGACCACTCGTCACACGATGGGGTCAGTGATGTGTCTGACACAGAGTTCAGATCAGACCAGACTGATTTATAGAGGCATATTCATAAAAAATTATTTTATTTATTTATAAGCCTTACGGTTTTCCTGGGTTGGCTGTATGATGCTTTTATCCCCAATCGTCTTGTTCTGTTCATGCTGAATAGTAAGTTTTGCACCTTCAAGACTTACTGCAGAGAGTGAAGGGGGAGAGAAAATGCAGGGTTTTTTCCTCCAGACACTGCTATCACTCCCCCACATTCCTCCTCCTGGCCGGTGGTTGTTTGTCTGCAGACAGACGGCGGACAGAGCTCTTCTTTTGCTTTTTAGTTAGTGTCAGCTAGCTGAGGCAAAGAAGTTCCCTGGACTGTGGGGTTTTTTTCCTTTTCTTTGGGCCTCTTGAAACCTGCTCTGGACTGAACACCCAGGGCAGCACTGGCAGCTCACATTTCTGGCCAACCGGGTCGGGCCTGAGGCAATTCCAGCACCGGAGGGACTGATCAGAGACTGAGTGAGCTGCAACCCAGAGACGGGGTTTTCTCAGTTTGTCATCTCTTTTAGAGCGGCAAAGGGTCCTATTGTTTGATATTGTTTTAGTTTTATTGTTTATGAAACAGTTTTTTTCCACCTTTCTTCAAGGAGGTATTGGTTTCCTCCCGGACCAGTTGAGGTGGGCAGGGGCCGATTGGATCTGTTTTCCCACTGGAGCTCCTTGGGGGATTCTTCCCCAAATTTACTCTAAACCTGGACAACGGTGCACACACGAACCGATAGATTGTACTGCACCAACTGGCAGCTGCAAGGAATTACTGATAATCAATGTCAGTATCAAATACCATATCAAATTGCTGGTGATCAATAACAATGTGCAAAAGGCAATACAAAAGTGCAAAACGCAATCATTAAATTGTCATTTACGACCTGGCTCTGCTGCAGGCACAGTGGAAAGCTGGAAGCTCTTGAGGGGACTCACTCACCCTTGTTCCCTGTCCCTGAGTATCTTTGAGTGTCCCAGTGTCCCTGAGTGTCGTCAGTGTCCCCGAGTCTCCCCAGACTGTCCCAGCATGCCCCTGAGATCCCCAGACTGTCCCAGAGTGTCCCCAGTGATGTCATTCCCAGCAGGATTTGGGACAGTATCATTGAAAATTCCCCGAAAATTCCCCAAATCTGTCTCAAACACTGCACGGGGAGGGCACAGGTGACAGCAGCCATGTCCCCAATGATGTCACTGTCCCTATGTGAAACTTTCCTGCAGCAGCCTCGGGATGTCCTCGGTGGCTTTTTGGCACCGCTCGGCCAGTGCGCGTCTGCCGGGCCCACCCGGGCCACCGTGGTAACCACAGGGACTCAAGAGGAGGTTGTCGATGACCCCAAGTGTCCCCAGCAAGTGCTCCTTGGCCAGGCAGGTGCTGGCATCCCACAGCTGCTCAAACTTGACCACTTTGGCCATCAAGACCTGGAGGACATTAGGGGACACCTGGTTTGTCCCCTTCAGGATGGCCTCAATGTCCCTGAGCTGCCACTCTATGTTCCAGTAGAACAAGGTGGCTCTGACACACACGGCCACCAAGCGCTGCAGCGGCTCCTGGGCCACCACTGCCCAATGCCCCCTCTTGGAGGCTGCCACAGCCTCTGCCCCGGCCTCATTGGTGGCTGCCACCACCTGGGCATCGTATGTGGCCACTTCCCAGGCCACCTCCTTCTTATCCAGGGCCACCATCAGCTGCTGGGCCGTGACCCCCTTCTCATGGAGCTTGGTGGCCTCCCTGACCAGCCAGTCCCAGCTGTCCACGAGCTTGGCCGCCAACTCCCGCCAGGCGCTGGCCGCGGCTCTCACATTGGCCCAGGTGGTCCCTGGGGTGGCCCAGATGGTGGCCAGGGTCCATCTCAGGGAGGGGACATCGGAGTTGCCCACGGAGGTGACACCACCGTGTTTCAGGAACACACGGAGGCTCTGGGTGAAGTTCTTCAGGTCCTCATGCAGGGAGTCTGGAAACTTGCCCCAGTGTGGCCCAGTCGCGGTGGCCACCACCTCGCCCAGGGCAGTCACCACGGCCACCAGCACTTGCAGCTGTGGAGAGGACACCTGGGGAGGTGACAGGGGAGATGTCAGGGACCTGGTGGCAAGAGTGGCCTCCTGGGGTGGCCCCTGTCCCCGAGGGGTCCCCTCTGTCCCTTTGTCAGCATCTTGTCCCTGCTGCCACACCCCGCCAGCCCCCGTGTCCTCTCCATCCCCCAATGCCCCCTCACCCACCCCATCTCACTTTATGGAGCTCCATGGTCACTGGTGATACCTTGGGGACACTCTGGGGAAACTCCGGAGGTTGCAGGTGCCTCGGGATGTCCTCGGTGGCTCTTTGGCACTGCTCGGCCACCCGACAGGAACTGGGGCTGGCGGGATCACCATTGATATAGAACTTGAAAATGTCATCAACTATCCCCAGCAGGTGACCCTTGGCCAGACGGGCGATGGCCTCCAACAGCTGCTCGGCCTCGGCCACCTGGGCAACCAAGTCCTCGGGGATATCAAAGTATTCCATATTTATCCACTTCATGGAGGCCTTGATGTCCCCAACCCTGCGCTGCAGCTCCCGGGGGAATGCGGTGGCTTCGTCACACGCGGCCACCAAGCGCTCCAGCAGCCCCAGGGCCGCCTCCACCCGCTGTCTCACCATGGTGGCCCTTGTTGCCTCCCTGGCAGCCACCCTGGCCTCTCTCCTCTCCTGGGCTTCACGCCCGGCCACCACCTCGGCCCCCTCCTCCCTGCCCAGGGCCTGACCCAGCCCCACCATGTTTTCCTGAGCTGTCCCAGCACGGGCAGCCTCGTCCTGCAGCTCCCTGGCCCGGGCGTGGCAGTGGCCACCCTGTCGGGCGCCTCAGTGACCGTCACACTGCAGGTGCTGTGGAGCTTGGTGGCCGTCCTGGCCAGCTTGGCCCAGCTGTTCACAAGCACGGACACCGACCTCTGCCACTTGCTGGCCACCATTGTCACATGGGTCCAGGTGGTCCCTGGGATGCTCCTGTAGGCAGCCAGGGCTCGGCTCAGGGAGGTGAGAGGGTCACCACCATCAAAGGTGACATGGCGGCGCCACCAGGTGCCATCAGTGCAGTACAGGGTGACCCAGAGGCTCTCAGTGAAGTTCACCAGGTTCCAGTACAGGCTCACTGCGGACACGGGCAGCATCTCCTCGTCCCACCTGGGCAGGGTGGCCAGCAGCTCACCCAGGATGGCCACCACGGTGACCTGTGGCTGCAGCAGGGCCAGGGACAGCTGGGGAGGGGACAGGGGAGGTGTCAGGGACCTGGTGGCACTTGTGGCCTCCTGGGCTGGCCCCCTGCCCCCCAGAGAGAGCTCCTCTTTATCCCCTCTGTCCCTTTGTCAGCCTCCTGTTCTTTCTGCCACCCCCTGCCCCTCTGCTGTCCCCTCTGCCACCCCCCAACACCCGCCATGTCCACCCCATCCCCCATGGCTCCCTTCCCCCCGTTTTTCCTCCCCCTCTCTGTCACCTCCCCCCTTCGTGACACTCCATCTTGTCCCCGCCATCCCTCACTGCCCCTTTCACCACCACCCATTGCGCCCTGTCCCCCAAGTGTCCCCTCTGTCCCCCTCTCACCCCCTCACCCCCCTCATTGCACCTCTTGGAGCTCCATGGTCAGTGGGGAGATCTTGGGAATGCTCTGGGGATGCTCCGAGGGTCGAAGGAGCCTTGGGATGTCCTCGGTGGCTCTTTGGCACCGCTCGGCCACCCCAAAAGTTCTGGTGGGATCACCATCAAAATAGAAGCCGATGATGTCCTGAAATGTCCCCAGCAGGTGATCCTTGGCCAGGCGGGCGTTGGCCTCCCACAGCCGCTCAGCCACAGCCACCTTGGCCACCAAGTCCTCGGGAATATCAAAGTTTCCCATATTTTTCCACTTCATGGTGGCCTCAATGTCCCCAACCCTCCACTGCAGCTCCCGGGGGAGCGCGGTGGTTTCGTCACACGCGGCCACCAAGTGCTCCAGCAGATCCAGGGCCACCTCCACCCACTGTCTCACCATGGTGGCCCTTGTTGCCTCGCTGGCAGCCCTCATGGCCCTTCTTCTCTTCTGGGCTTCACGCCCGGCCACCACCTCGGTCCCCTCCTCCCTGCCCAGGGCCTGACCCAGCCCCACCATGTTTGCCTGAGCTGTCCCATCACGGGCAGCCTCGTCCTGCAGCTCCCTGGCCCGGGTGGTGAGGAAGGCCTCCCTGTCGGCCGCCTCAGTGGCCACATCCCTGCAGGTGTCACGGAGCTTGGTGGCCTTCCTGGCCAGCTCAGCCCAGCTGTTCACAAGCACAGACACCGACCGCTGCCACTCCCTGGCCACCATTGTCACATGGCCCCAGGTGGTCCCTGGGGTGCTCCTGTAGGCGTCCAGGGCCCGGCTCAGGGAGGTGACAGAGCAATCATCACTGGCGGCGAGAGGATCATCATCATCATTAGGGGTGACATTGTGGTGGCACCAGCGGCCATCAGTGCGGTACAGGGTGACCCGGAGCTCTTTGGTGAATTCCTCCAGGACCCAGTACAGGCTCCTTGGGGACATGAACACCAGCATCTTCTCGTCCACTGTGGGCAGGGTGGCCAGCAGCTCACCCAGGATGGCCACCACGGTGACCTGTGGCTGCAGCAGGGCCGGGGACAGCTGGGGAGGGGACAGGGGAGGTGTAAGGGACTTGGTGTCATTTGTGGCTTTCTGGGCTGTCTATGCCTCCGAGGTGTCTACTTTGTCCCCTCCATCCGTTTGTCAGCCTCTTCTTCCCTGTGCCACCCCCTGCCCCTTCCCTTGTAGCCCCTCCCAACCCTGCCCCCACTGCCACCCCCAACCAGCCCCTGTGTCCCCTCCCCCCCGTGTACACCCCATCCCCCACTGCCCCCTCTCCTCTGTGTCACCTGCCCCCTTCCTGCCTCTCCGTCCTGTCCCCTTTGCCACCCCTTATCCTCCCCCTTGTCCCTCCATCGCACCTCTTGGGGCTCCAGGCTCATTGGGGACACCCTGGGGACACCTTGGGGATGCTCTCGGGGTCGAAGGAGCCTCAGGATGTCCTCGCTGGCTCTTTGGCACCACTCGGCCACCCCACAGGCACTGGGGCTGGTGGCACCACCAGTGAAATAGAAGTAGAGGATGTTTGGAACTGTCCCCACCAGCTGACGCATGGCCAGGCGGGTGTTTGCCTCCCACAGCCGCTCGGCCACGGCCACCTTGGCTACCAAGTCCTCGGGGACATCGGGGGATGCCTCATTTTTTGCCTCCAGGGCGGCCCTGATGTCCCCAACCCTGCGCTGCAGCTCCCGGGGAACGCGGTGGCTTCGTCACACGCGGCCACCAAGCGCTCCAGCAGCTCCAGGGCCGCCTCCACCCGCTGTCGCACCATGGTGGCCCTTGTTGCCTCCCTGGCAGCCACCCTGGCCTCTCTCCTCTCCTGGGCTTCATGCCCGGCCACCACCTCGGCCCCCTCCTCCCTGCCCAGGGCCTGACCCAGCCCCACCATGTTTTCCTGAGCTGTCCCATCATGGGCAGCCTCGTCCTGCAGCTCCCTGGCCCGGGCGGTGGCAGTGGCCGCCCTGTCGGCCGCCTCAGTGACCATCACCCTGCAGGTGTCACAGAGCTTGGTGGCTTTCTCGGCCAGCTCGGCCCAGCTGTACTTGAGCTCAGCTACCGACCACTTCCACTCCATGGCCGCCGATGTCACACACTTCCAAGTGGTCTCTGGGCTGCTCTTGTAGGCGGCCAGGGCTCGGCTCAGGGAGGTGACAGGGTCATCCTCATTCACGGTGACATTCCAGCCCCGCCAGGTGTCATCAGTGCGGTACAGGGTGGCCTGGAGCTCCCTGGTGAATTTCACCATGTCCCGGTACAGGCTCACTGCGGGCACGGGCAGCGTCTCGTTCTCCCTGGGCAGGGTGGCCAGCAGCTCACCCAGGATGGCCACAGCGCTGTCCTGTGGCTGCAGCAGGGCTGGGGACAGCTGGGGAGGGGACAGGGGAGGTGTCAGGGACCTGGTGGCACTTGTGGCCACCTGTGGCTGTCCCTGTGCCCTCCTGGGGTTCCCTTTGTTCCCTCCTTGCAGGGCTCTGCTGTCCCCTCTGTCCCTTTGTCAGCCCCCCCGACCCCTCTGCCACCCCCTGCCACCTCCTGTTGTTGACAGTCTGACCAAATTTTCCCTCATCTGCCTCACGATCGTCATTGGGGGACCACTGAAGAGAAGACCCCCCCTGTCTGGCTTAGCAGGGAAAGCTGCACACGCCAGAGGCCCTGTGAGCCTGAGCGCCGTGCTCCGTTACTGTTTTCACAGCTGTTGTTTGCTGTACGCTGAGGAGGGGGCACCGTGCCCTCTGTGCAACAACAGCCTTGGCAGCTGTCCCACCTCTCGGCCTGGCTGGACTTCTCCTGAGTTCAGGTGGTCCCCCCACAGAAGACCCTCACCTGTTTTACACCCACCGTGACAGACTGAGATGGAAGGAGCCTCTCCATCAAGGACTGAGACATGAAACCCCCGTGTGAAAAGGCCCCTCTGCTCCTTCCAAGGACTGGGACTGAAACCCCCAGCCCGGGGGAGGTGTGTGGGGGAGGCAAGCTGACCAAAGCAAGATGTTTGCCTGCAGGATGTGACCGCTGGACCAAGGAGACAATGGCTCTCGCTCACTGCTGAGAACATGGACTACCTGTCACATCTATTCCTTCTTGGATCTGTTCCCCCCAACTCATAATTTTCAATAATAAAAACCTCAGAGTTAGCCAGAGACTTTCAGATCTCCCCGATGTAACAGGAGCATCCTCGACTGGACTGGACCAAAGGGCTTCGTCTCTACAATGGCAGCTCTGTCCCCTCTTTGTCTCTCTCTCTCTCTCTCTCTTTTTCTCTCCCTTAATCTCTCTATGGCATTTTGCTGTGCTCATTCAATAAAGGTGCATTTGTTTCGATTTTCATTGCAAACCCCCTTGGACCGTGTCGGTTCTTTTTGCACCCTGAGATCAAACCCAGGAACCATCACGAATCCCCTCCGTGAGGGCCGATCGTGACACTGCTGTCCCCCCCAACCCCTCTGTCACCCTCCCCCTTCCTCCTATGCCCTCCTGTCCCCTTTGAGACCCCCTGTCCCTCCCGCCACCCCTGTGTCCCCTCCGTCCCCCACTGCCTCCTTCCACCACCCCCCATGTCCCCTCTGTCACCCCCGTGTCCCCTCTGTCCCCTTCCCCCCCCCCCCCACCATTCCACGATTGTCACACCTCGAGTGGCTCCATGGCAGCTGGGGACACTCCAGGGACACTCTGAGGATGCCTTGGGGACATTCTGGGGCCACTCCGGGCCACTCTGGGTGACAAACATGCCTGGGTGGCAGTTGGGGACACGCAGGAACGGGGCGCAGCCGGATGGAGGAAACAGGAAGAGGTGACGTCACTGCCTCCCTGGCTGTGGGGCCAGGGCAGGGTCCCCTCTGTCCCCCCTGATGTCCCCAACTGGACCCCAATGTCCCCTCGGGGTCCCCAACAAGGCTCAAGTGTCCCCTGATGTCCTGTTGGGGACACTGGGGACACACCAGGGTCCTGTTAGGGACACTGTGGGGACATTGGGGACATCGTGGTTACCCAAAACGGGACAGGGGACATCAGGGTGGCCCTGGTGTACCCAAGGGAAGGGCACGGGGGTGTCCCCAAGGTCCCCAACAGAACCCCGGTGAGTCCCTGGTGTCCCCAGCTGGACATTGGGGGACACTTGGGCCTTGTGGGGGACATCGGGGCAACACCAGGGCCATGTGGGGACACTCAGGGGACATCGGGGTCCCATTGGGACATTGGGGGAACATCGGGGGGACTCTGCTGTGGCCCCACAGGTGAGGGGGCCACAGGGGACAGTGACGTCACCTCTTCCTGCTTCCTCCATCTGTCCGTGCCATGTTCCCATGTGTCCCCAACTGTCACCGGGGCGCGTTTGTCACCTGGAGTGTCCCCAGAGTGTCCCTGGAGTGTCCCCAGAGGATCCCCAGAGAGTCCCTGGAATGTCCCCAGTGGCCATGGAGCCCCTTAGGGTGTGACAATCCCAGCATGGGGGTACACAGGGGTGACAGAGAGGACAGGAGGGTGTGGCAGGACACGCAGAGGTGACAGTGGGGTGAAGGGGACTGAGGGTGACAGAGGGGACAGCGGGAGGGTGGCAGGGAGTGGCAGAGGGGATGAGGGGATGACAAAGGGACAGAGGAGACAGCAGAGTCCTCCAGGGAGGGGACAAAGGGGATCCCAGGAGGGCACAGGGGCCACCGCAGGAGGCCACAAGTGCCACCAGGTCCCTGACGCCTGCCCTGTCCCCTGCCCAGGTGTCCCTCCTCAGGTGCTCTGGGCTCTGGTGGTCGTGGTGGCCACCCTGGGCGAGGTGGCGGCCACCGTGCCCGGGCCGCAGAGGGACGAGCAGCAGCGCGTGTCCCCAGAGTCCCTGAGGAGCTTTGCCTGGAGCCTCCATAACGCCCTCAACCGCCGTAGTGTCACCTCCCTGGGCCACCGCCATGTCCCCTCCCCGGGCCAGGCCCTGGCCACCCTGGGCTCCAGCCTGGGCTCACCTGGGCCAAGGTGAGAGCCTCAGCCTGGGCCTGGCCGGAGTCGCTGGGACAGCTTGGAGAGAGCCGGGACCTGCTGGCCTGGGGGGCGCCGAGCTCTGCCAGGCTCGCGAGGACAAGGCCACCACTGGGGCCACCACCGGGGCCACCACCGGGGCTACCACCAGGCTGGGGATCTGCAGGATGAGGCCACCCGCAGGGAGACAGCTGGCAACAACCCGGTGGCCATGGCCCAGGAGCCGCCGGTGGCCCTGGACAGGGAGGAGGTGGCCGCAGCAGGGGCCGTGCCCAAGGCCGGGTGGCAGCAGCCACCGAGGAGGAGGAGATGACACCAATGAGGAGGAGGAGGAGGCCACCAGGAGGGGACAGTGCTCGCAGGTGGGCCTGGGGCTGCTGGAGCGCTTGGTGGTCACGAGTGACAGTGCCAGGTGTTTCATCTTCAAGATGATCTGCTGGCTCGAGGCCATCAAGGCCATCCTGAAGGGGAAAAATGAGGCGTCCCCCGATGTCCCCAGGGCCTTGGTGGCCACAGTGGCCGAGGCTGAGCAGCTGTGGGAGGCCAACGCCCGCCTGGCCAAGGATCACCTGCTGGGGACACTTGGGGACATCTGCAGACTCCTCATGAAGCCCCAGGGGGTCCTGGTGGCTCTGCTGGCCCTGGTGGCTCTGATGGCTCCGATGGCCATACGGTGGCCGAGCGGTGCCAAAAAGCCATCGAGGACATCCCAAGGCTACTTCGGGGACAGTGATGTCAATGCTGTGATGTCATTGAGAGCGGTGACATCATCGGGCACGTCGCTGCTGTCACCTGTCCCCTCTCCCCTCCCCACATGGGGTTTGAGACAAATCTGGGGAATTTCTGGGAATTTTCATTGACACTGTCCCAAATCCTGATGGGACATTCCTGAGGTGACATCACTGTGGACACTCAGGGACACTCTGGGGACACACAGGGGAACTCTGGGACAGTCTGGGGACACTCAGGGACACGTAGGGATACGCAGGAAAAATCAGGGAGGACGCTCAGGGACATGGATGGGCACTCTGGCACAACTCTGGGACCGGCAGGGACACACTGGGGACACTCAGGGACACTCAGGGACAGGGGACAGGGGTGACTGAGTCCCCTCAGCAGCTTCCAGCTTTCCACTGTGCCTGCAGCAGGGCTGGGTCTCTGTTATTAAATGACAATTTAATAATTGGCTTCTGCAATTCTGCATTGGCTGCTGCAATTCTGCATTGGCTTTTGCAAAAAGAATACTTACACAAAAATTTTGCTCTGGTATTTGATTATTGATTATTGATAATTCCTTGTAGCTGCCTGCTGGTACAATATAATCGATCAGTTTATGTGTGCACCATGTAACTGATTTAATGCTGGAGTAATAAATCAATATATCATAAGCATTAAAATATCAAAAATAGACAAATATTAAATAGACAAATAATAAATATTAAAATAAGGACTATGCAATATTAAAATGCATTTGTGTAACTGACTCAGGTGTAAAACAATTCCCTTGTTTCTCACACCTGGGCCCCGCCTCTCCAGGTGATGATAACAGCGACACAAACCTGAGCAGAATTGATGAATTGATCAGGGGCTGTGAAACAACAGGATGGAACCAGGAGAAGAAATCAAATCTATTGACCTAACCTGCAGAATGCCCTGCAGACAAGGCAGAGGTTCAAACCAAACAAGAGCTCCTGGACCATCCAACCCTCCCGGGAACGTTTGAATAATGTCTAAACTCAGGAATGTGTTTGTAGCCCGGCCGTGGAACCGGATCTGGAGAGCGATGGGTTAAGTTAGGGGCGAGTTCTATGGCCGAGTGCCAAAACCCTTTTACAGCCCCCATTAAACTTTCACACTTTTCAAAGAGTGAACTTTGTTTCTCACAGCCGGCTGTGGTTTGGGGCCCCCCCGCTGCTGAGCACTGAGCCCGCCCCGGGGGTCGCTGGAAGCCCCAAAAACCGCAGCCACCGCCAGCCCTTGCTGGGCTTGGGTTTTTCTGTTCTTTCCTTGTCCCTTGTGGATTTTGTGCCACGCAGCGGCTGAGAGGCGCTGATGGCCGAGTGCTCGAGAAGGCGGGCAGGGGGAACTCCTCTGGTTTTTGGGAGTTTCTCTGCGAGGGGGGACAGAGAGAGCGGCAGAACGGGGGGCAGGGCTTGGGGGCAGCCTCTCTGTGCCGCTCTCTGGCACCGGAGGAGGGCGGCCAGGCTGGGACTGCAGAGAGAATTCACGGGCACGGCTGGAGCTCAGCCCGGAGGGACCCAGCACGGTCTGACCGTGAGCCCCGGGAATCCTGAATTTGTGTGCCCCGGGAATCCTGAATCTGTGTGCCCCGGGAATCCTGAATTTCGTGTGCCCCAGGAATCCTGAATTTGTCTGCTCTGGGATTCCTGAATTTCATGTGCCCTGGGAATCCTGAATTTCGTGTGCTCTGGGATTCCTGAATTTCATATGCCCTAGGAATCATGAACTTCATGCACCCCAAGAATCCTGCATTTTGTGTGCCCTGGGAATTATTATAATTATATTTAATACATATAAATATATATATAATCTATATTTATATGTCAAAATATATAATAATATATAATATATAAGATATATTATTAGAAATATATAATATATAATATAAAATGTTATATATTTATATTTATAGAAATATATATTTATAAATATATATATATATAAAAATTAAAAAAGTAGGTGTAAGAAATATAACTTTTACAATATAATACCCAAACTAACAGTACATGCCTAACCATCTATGAACTCTTTACAACAGTTTCCAACCGATTTTTAACAATTCCTCCCTCTAACTGTTTGATCAGGCTTCCAGCCTGATCAAATCAATCTTTTAAAGTTCAACTTCTACTTTTCCCAGTTTCTCCTGCTGTTCAAGCACATCTCTGGCATTCTGATCCCTCTGCTCTCTCATTACCGTGACTTTTTCACCATTTTTCCCTCCCACGTTCCCTTGCAGCACGGTGCTGCTGTGGGCAGTGCTGGTCACTGTCCGGACTGGACACGGAATTGCCCATGGCAGTAATATTGCACTTGCTAGAGCACACAGCACAAAGAAGATCAATTTCTTCCACCATTTCCCGTTCCAGGCGAACAAGTTGTCCCGCCAGTCGGAGTCTCCAAACAAGGGGGTCCATTTCTGTGCTCCAACATTGGTTAGTTTTCGAATGTTTTGAGGCATGTTTTAAATTACATGACTGTGGTCATGGATCTCTGGGCAGCATTCTGAAGTATTAAATTTCCCACAGATCCCACATCTAAGAGAAGAGTTCCAATCTCAGGCTCTGCCTGTCCAGAACTCTTACCCTGCCCTGCCCAGCACCTTCTCGTGGCACCCTCGCTGCACCACCCGCCCCTTCTCCTCCTCAGCCAGCCCTGCTGCCGGCACAGGATACCAAATTCACATGGTACCAAATTGCACATGGCACCAAATTGCACATGGTACCAAATTCACATGGTACCAAATTCCACATGATACCAAATTCCACATGATACCAAATTCACATGGTACCAAATTCACATGGTACCAAATTCCATATGATACCAAATTTCCCATGATACCAAATTTCCCATGATACCAAATTCCACATGATACCCAATTTCACACGATACCCGATTTCCCAGGAGCACACACACAGACACAAGCACGAGCTCGCTGTCTCTCTCCCGGGGAAATATAGTTAAAACTTCAGAATTCCCCGTGCACACAAATTCAGAATTCCCAGGGCACACAAATTCAGGATTGTCAGAGCACACAAATTCAGGATTCCTGGGGCCATCAGAGCCATCAGGACCCCCTGGGGCTTCATGAGGAGACTGCAGATGTCCCCAAGTGTCCCCAGCAGGTGACCCATGGCCAGGCGGGCATTGGCCTCCTACAGCTGCTCAGCCTCGGCCACTGTGGCCACCAAGGCCCTGGGGACATCGGGGGATGCCTCATTTGTCCCCTTCAGGATGGCCTTGATGGCCTCGAGCCAGCAGATCATCTCGAAGATGAAACACCTGGCACTGTCACACGTGACCACCAAGCGTTCCAGCAGCCCCAGGGCCACCTGCGAGCACTGTCCCCTCCTGGTGGCCTCCTCCTCCTCCTCCTCATTGGTGCCATCTCCTCCTCCTCGGTGGCCACTGCCCCCCAGCCTTGGGCACGGCCCCTGCCGAGGCCACCTCCTCCCTGTCCAGGGCCACCGGCGGCAGCTGGGCCGTGGCCACCGGGTTGTCCCCAGCTGTCTCCCTGCAGGTGGCCTCATCCTGCAGGTCCCTGGCCTGGTGGTGACCTCAGAGGTGGCCTCAGTGGTGACCTCAGTGGTGGCTTAAGAGGTGACCCCTGTGGTGACCTCGGTGCTGGCCTCAGTGGTGGCCTCGGTGGTGGATTGTCACACCCTGAGGGGCTCCATGCCCGTGGGGGACATTCTGGGGACACTCCAGGGATCCTCTGGGCACACTCCAGGGACACTCTGGGGACACCCTGGGGACACTCTGGGGACAGTCTGGGGTACTCCAGGTGACAACCACGCCCAGGTGACAGTTGGGGACACATAGGAATGCGGCACGGACAGATGGAGGAAGCAGAAGAGGTGACATCACTGTCCCCTGTGGCCCCCCCACCTGTGGGGCCAGGGCAGGGTCCCCGCGATGTTCCCCCAAAGTCCCCAATATGACCCCGATGTCCCCTGAGTGTCCCCACATGGCCCTGGTGTTGCCCAGATGTCCCCCACAAGGCCCAAGTGTCCCCCAATGTCCACTTTGGGACACGACGGACACACCGGGGTCCTGCAGGGGATCCCGGGATCATGGGACACCCCCATGGCCTTCCGTTGGGGACACCGGGGCCACCCTGATGTCCCCTGTCCCTTTTTGGGTCACCACGATGTCCCCAATGTCCCCACAGTGTCCCCAACAGGACCCTGGTGTGTCCCCACAGGGTCCCCAACAGGACATCAGGGGACACTTGAGCCTTGTTGGGGACCCTGAGGGGACATTGCTGTCCCGTTGGGGACATCGGGGGACACTGGGGACCCTGCCCTGGCCCCACAGCCAGGGAGGCAGTGACGTCACCTCTTCCTGTTTCCTCCATCCGGCTGTGCCCCGTTCCTGCGTGTCCCCAACTGTCACCCGGGCGTGTTTGTCACCCAGAGTGGCCCCAGAGTGTCCCCAAGGCATCCTCAGAGTGTCCCTGGAGTGTCCCCAGCTGCCATGGAGCCTCTCGAGGTGCGACAATCCTGGAGTGGTGGGGGGAGAGGGAACAGAGGGGACACGGGGGTGACAGAGGGGACACGGGGGTGACAGAGGGGACACGGGGGTGGTGGAAGGAGGCAGTGGGGGACAGAGGGGACACGGGGGTGGCAGGAGGGACAGGGGGTCTCAAAGGGGACAGGAGGGCATAGGAGGAAGGGGGAGGGTGACAGAGGGGTTGGGGGGACAGCAGTGTCACAATCGGCCCTCACAGAGGGGATTCGTGATGGTTCGTGGGTTTGATCTCAGGGTGCAAGAAGAACCGACACGGTCCAAGGGGGTTTGCAATGAAAATCGAAACAAATGCACCTTTATTGAATGAGCAGAGCAAAATGCGATAGAGGGATTAAGGGAGAGAAAAAGAGAGAGAGAGAGAAGAGACACAGAGGGGACAGAGCTGCCATTGTAGAGACGAAGCCCTTTGGTCCAGTCCAGTCGAGGATCCGCCTGTTACATCGGGGAGACCTCAAAGTCTCTGGCTAACTCTGAGGTTTTTATTATTGAAAATTACGAGTTGGGGAGAACAGATACAATAAGGAATAGATGTGACAGGTAGTCCATGTTCTCAGCAGTAAGCGAGAGCCATTGTCTCCTTGGTCCAGCGGTCACATCCTGCAGGCAAACATCTCGCTTTGGTCAGCTTGCCTCCCCCACACACCTGCCCGGGCTGGGGGTTTCAGTCCCAGTCCTTGGAAGGAGCA
This sequence comes from Geothlypis trichas, assembly GCA_009764595.1. Taxonomy (NCBI): domain Eukaryota; kingdom Metazoa; phylum Chordata; class Aves; order Passeriformes; family Parulidae; genus Geothlypis; species Geothlypis trichas. The sequence continues at coordinate 272,801 of CM019931.1, forward strand.
GAGGGGCCTTTTCACACGGGGGTTTCATGTCTCAGTCCTTGATGGAGAGGCTCCTCACATCCCAGTCTGTCTGTCACGGTGGGTGTAAAACAGCTGAGGGTCTTCTGTGGGGGAACCACCTGAACTCAGGAGAAGTCCAGCCAGGCCGAGAGGTGGGACAGCTGCCAAGGCTGTTGTTGCACAGAGGGCACGGTGCCCCCTCCTCAGCGTACAGCAAACAACAGCTGTGAAAACAGTAACGGAGCATGGCGCTCAGGGTCTCAGGGCCTCTGGCGTGAGCAGCTTTCCCTGCTAAGCCAGACGGGGGGGGTCTTCTCTTCAGTGCTCCCCCAATGACGATCGTGAGGCAGATGAGGGAAAATTTGGACAGACTCTCAACAAAAGGAGGTGGCAGGGGGTGGCAGAGGGGTCGGGGGGGCTGACAAAGGGACAGAGGGGACAGCAGAGCCCTCCAGGGAGGGGACAAAGGGAACCTCAGGAGGGCACAGGGGCCACTGCAGTTGGCTGTAAGTGACACCTCCCCTGTCCCCTCCCCAGCTGTCCCCGGCCCTGCTGAAGCCACAGGACAGCGCTGTGGCCATCCTGGGCGAGCTGCTGGCCACCCTGCCCAGGGAGAACGAGACGCTGCCTGTGTCCACAGTGAGCCTGTACCGGTACATGAAGGAATTCACCAGGGAGCTCCGGGCCACCCTGTGCCGCACTGATGACACCTGGTGGGGCTGGAATGTCACCAACGATGACGTTAACCCTCTCACCTCCCTGAGCCCAGCCCTGGCCGCCTACAAGAGCACCCCAGGGACCCCCCAGAAGCCTGTGCTATGGCCGAACATCAGATGGCCCATGTCACTGGGAAGGCTAAAGGACAGCTGGGCTGAGCTGGCCAAGAAAGCCACCGAGCTCCGCAACACCTGCAGGGAGGTGCTCAGTGAGGTTGCTGATATGGCGGCCACCGCCACTGCCCGGGCCAGGGAGCTGCAGGCCATGGTTGTCCATTATGGGACAGCTCAGGAAAACATGGTGGGGCTGGGTCAGGCCCTGGGCAGGGAGGAGGAGGCCGAGGTGGTGGCCGGGCACGAAGCCCAGGTGAGGAGAGAGGCCAGGGTGGCTGCCAGCGAGGCAACAAGGGCCACCATGGTGAGACAGCGGGTGGAGGCGGCCCTGGGGCTGCTGGAGCGCTTGGTGGCCGCGTGTGACGAAGCCACCGCGTTCCCCCGGGAGCTGCACCGCAGGCTTGGGGACATCGAGACCACCCTGATGGGGACAAATGAGGCATCTTCCAATGTCTCTGAGGACTTGGTGGCCAAGGTGGCCGTGGCCGAGCGGCTGTGGGAGGCCAATGCCCGCCTGGCCAAGGATCACCTGCGGGGGACACTTCAGGGCATCATCAGCTTCTATTTCACTGGTGGTCCCATCAGCCTCAGTGGCTGTGGGGTGGCCGAGCGGTGCCAAAGAGCCACTGAGGACATCCCAAGGCTCCTTCAACTCCTGCGGCATCCCCAGAGCGTCCCCAAGGTGTCACCAGTGACCATGGAGCTCCAAGAGGTGCAGTGAGGGGGCTGGGGGGGGCGAGAGGGGGACAGAGGGGACACTCGGGGGACAGGGGAATGAAGGGCAGTCAAAGGGGCAGTTGGGGATTGGGGGGGACTGGAGGGAGTGGCAGGAAGGGGGGAGGTGACAGAGAGGGGGAGGAAAAACGGGGGGAAGGGAACAATGGGGGATGGGGCGGACATGGCGGGTGTTGGGGGGTGGCAGAGGGGACACAAGGGGCTGACAAAGGGATGGAGGGAACAAAGGGGACCCATCAGAGGCATGGGGCCAGGCCAGGAATGCCACAAGTGCCACCAGGTCCCTGACACCTCCCCTGTCCCCTCCCCAGCTGTCCCCGGCCCTGCTGCAGCCACAGGTCACCGTGGTGGCCACCCTGGGTGAGCTGCTGGCCACCCTGCCCAGGCGGGGCGAGGAGATGATGCCCGTGTCCGCAGCGAGCCTGTACTGGCGCCTGGTGAACTTCACTGAGAGCCTCTGGGTCACCCTGTACTGCACTGATGGCACCTGGCGGCGTCACAATATCACCTACGATGATGGTGACCCTGTCGCCTCCCTGAGCAAAGCCCTGGCTGCCTACACCAGCACCCCATGGACCGAGTGGGATGATGTGACAATGGTGGCCAGGAAGTGGCAGAGGTCGGTGTCTGTGCTTGTGAACAGCTGGGCTGAGCTGGCCAGGAAGGCCACAAAGCTCTGCAACACCTGCAGGGTGACGGTCACTGAGGCGGCCGACAGGGTGGCCACTGCCACCGCCCGGGCCAGGGAGCTGCAGGACGAGGCTGCTCGTGATGGAACAGCTCAGGAAAACATGGTGGGGCTGGGTCAGGCCCTGGGCAGGGAGGAGGGGGCTGAAGTGGTGGCCGGGCCTGAAGCCCAGGAGAGGAGAGAGGGCAGGGTGGCTGCCAGCGAGGCAACAAGGGCACCATGGTGAGACAGCGGGTGGAGGCGGCCCTGGGGCTGCTGGAGCGCTTGGTGGCCGCGTGTGACGAAGCCACCGCGTTCCCCCCGGGAGCTGCAGCGCAGGCTTGGGGACATCGAGGCCAATCTGCAGTGGAAAAATATGGGATACTTTGATATCCCCGAGGACTTGGTGGCCAAATTGGCCGAGGCCGAGCAGCTGTGGGAGGCCAACGCCCGCCTGGCCAAGGATCACCTGCTGGGGATAGTTGATGACATCTTCAAGTTCTATATTGATGGTGATCCCGCCAGCCCCAGTGCCTGTGGGGTGGCCAAGCAGTGTCAAACAGCCATCGAGGACATCCCAAGGCACCTACAACCTCCGGAGTGTCTCCAGAGCGTCCCCAAGGTGTCACCAGTGACCATGGAGCTCCATAAAGTGAGATGCGGTGGGGGAGGGGGCATTGGGGGATGGAGAGGACACGGGGGCTGGCGGGGTGTGGCAGCGGGGACAAGATGCTGACAAAGGGACAGAGGGGACCCCTCGGGGACTGGGGCCACCCCAGGAGGCCACTTTTGCCACCAGGTCCCTGACACCTCCCCTGTCACCTCCCCAGGTGTCCTCTCCACAGCTGCAAGTGCTGGTGGCCGTGGTGACCGCCCTGGATCAGGTGGTGGCCACCGTGACGGGGCCACACTGGGGTAAGTGCCTGTGCAAGTCCCCAGACTCCCTGCATGAGGGCCTGAAGAACTTCACCCAGAATCTCTGTCTGATCCTGAAACACGGCGGTGTCACCTCCGTGGGCAACTCTGACGTCCCCTCCCTGAGACGGGCCCTGGCCACCATCTGGGCCACCCCAGGGACCACCTGGGCTGATGTGAGAGCCGCGACCAGCGCCTGGCGGGAGTTGGTGGCCAAGCTCGTGGACAGCTGGGACTGGCTGGTCAGGGAGGCCATCAAGCTCCGTGAGAAGGGGGTCACGGCCCAGCAGCTGATGGTGGCCCAGGACAAGGAGGAGGTGACCTGGGAAATGGCCCTGCACGATGCCCAGGTGGTGGCAGCCACAAACGAGGCCAGGGCAGAGGCTGTGGCGGCCACCAGGAGGGGACATTGGGCAGTGATGGCCCAGGAGCCGCTGCAGCGCTTGGTGGCCGTGTGTGTCAAAGCCACCTTGTTCTACTGGAACATGGAGTGGCAGCTCAGGGACATCGAGGCCATCCTGAAGGGGACAAACGAGGCATCCCCTGATGTCCTCCAGGCCTTGATGGCCAAAGTGGCCAAGTTTGAGCAGCTGTGGGATGCCAGCACGCGCCTGGCCAAGGAGCACCTGCTGGGGACACTTGGAGTCATCGACAACCTCCTCTTGAGTCCCTGTGGTGACCACGGTGGCCCGGGTGGCCCTGGCAGCCGCGCAGTGGCCGAGCGGTGCCAAAAAGCCATCGAGGACATCCCGAGGCTGCTGCAGGAAAGTTTCACATAGGGACAGTGACGTCATCGGGGAAATGGCTGCTGTCACCTGTGCCCTCACCGTGCAGTGTTTGAGACAGATTTGGGGAATTTTCAGAGAATTTTCAATGATACTGTCCCAAATCCTGCTGGGAATGACATCTCTGGGGACACTCAGGGACATTTGGGGGACAGTCAGGGAAAGTGGACAGGGGTGAATGAGTCCCCTCAAGAGCTTCCAGCTTTCCATTGTGCAGCAGAGCCAGGTCACATATTGCAAATTTATGATTGGCTCCTGCAATTCTGCATTGGCTTCTGCAATTTTGTATTGGCTTCTGCAATTTTGTATTGCCTTTTTGCACTTTTTTATTGCCTTTTGCCTGTTGTTATTGATCTGTGGCAATTTGATACCGTATTTGATACTGATATTGATTATCGGTGATTCCTTGTAGCTGCTGGTTGGTGCAATATAATCTATCAGTTCATGTATACACCGTACAGCTTATTAATTAATTAATTAATTAATATCCTCTATATAATTCAGACCGGGCTGACCTGAACTCTGTGTCAGACCCATCACCGACCCCATCGAGGGACAAGTGGTCAATAAATCCATCCCAACGCTCCTTGAGGGGAGCACAGCCAGGGAGCTGCTTCAAGGCGCTGTCCCTGAGATATTTCCCCTTGCAAACCCTGGGTGGGATGCAAATACACCCCAGCAGATGGCAAAATTAAAATGATATCAAAGCCTTGTATGTGAGTTAAAACATGGGGTCTGTAAAGCTGTAAATTGGTCAAAGCTTCACCAGGTGAGGGAAAATGATGATGAATCACCCAGTGATTTCCTTAACAGGTGAAGAGAAACTGCCATCAGATATGCTGATGGAGATCCTGAATCAGCTGAGGGTAAAGCACATCTGGTTTTGTTTTGTGTGGGTCACGCTTCAAATGGCATAGGAAGAAAAGATAAAGGGAGTTCAAGACACAGCTGAACTGCTGGAGGTTGCCTGGAAGGTGTTTTGAGACAGGGGCCCAGCTGAAAGAGTCAATCCCAACCTGGCAAGAAGGCAACTCAGGAAAAGTCACCCAAGAAAGCTTCCCCTGCGGAGAAGGCTCAGAGTGCATCCTGTGAGAAATGGGGGCATTGGAAAAAGGACTGTCCAGTGCTGACAGAAAAATCATCAGTGCCTGTCGTAGCAGCGGTGCCCAGCGGGGAATAATGAGCACTGACTCCATGCTTGCAGCAGGCTGATCAATCCCTTTGTTCTACCATCCTTTACTGCTGAGAAAAACCCATCGCCCTTGCCAGACAGTCACAACACACACGGGGATCCAATTGGTCAATCAAGCCAAACAACCATGGCCAGTGGCCAATTGTTGTGGTTTGAAAGCAAAACCAGTGAGAGACTCCAAGTCAGGAGTACAAGTTATTAGGAAAGGGAAAAAAACCCCAAAACACATGAAATACACAAGAAAAAGATATATAAATGTATAATGTAGACTCCAAGTCAAAAATACAAGCTATTATGAAAAAGAATAAAAAAAACCAAAATACATAAAATACAAAAGAAAAATGTAGAGGAATGTATAATGTACATAATAATGTATATAGAAGATATATAGATGCATAGAGATATAGATATATCTAAAATTCAGAATGAGACTTTACACTCAGTTCTCACTTAAATTTAGGTCTCCTTGTGGTACACAAGGGGTTTCCCTGTCCTTCTCCTTTACCCACCCAGTGGAACCAGGTCCTTGAGCAAAAACCTTGGTGCCCCACGTTGGGCGCCAAAATTATGTTCTGGCTTGAAAGCAAAACCAGTGATATACTCCTAGTCAGAAATACAATTAGGAAAAAGGAAAAAAAACCCAAAAGACATGCAATAATACAATATAAAACCATGGGAATAGTCAGAACACAACCTGACACCCTGCTAGTGAGGGTGGGGGAAGCAGTCCAGATGAAATGGCCTTGTTGAAGTGCTGATCCATCCCATAGAAAAGCTCTGGCAGCTCTTGTCCTCTGGAAAGCAGTGGGGAAGGGCTGCCTGTTCTGTCCCAAAGCCCAGATTCTATCCAGGTGGGGATGCTGAGCTCCTCCCCCTGGGCGGAGCATCTCCCAATGGCTGATATCGTTCTGAGTCATGATTGGTCCTTGAGTGCCCATCAAACAGAAATGGCTGCTGGAGGGAGTTATCTCTGAGTCATGGGGCAAGGCATTGATGGATCCATTAACTGGAGATAAGGAAAAAACAATGCACTGTCACCCTGATTTTTTTATGTTTTTCTGAGCCTTCTGATGTTTACATTCTTGTAATGACCTTACTCTCTTTATGTAAATACCTTATTGTTTTGCATTCTTTTATGGAGGAGGAAAAATTTGATGGACTGTTGGTTTGTCCAGTGTCATTGGAGATGTGGCACTTTCCCCCTCCAATCCACGGTCACTTTTGGAAATCTATAAATGTTGGAGTCAGAAATTAAAAGTGTTCTTTTTTACCTTGGGAGAGCGGCGTGCCCACATCGTGTTATTTCCTGTCCTGTCGCGACATCTGGTGGCCGCTGTGTGTGGAACAGCCGTGGGTGAGGTCACATCGTTTTACTGCCCCTCCCTGTTTTGGTGCCTGTGAGCCGTTTGGCACTTTGCCTGCCGCTCTTGAGATAACGGCAAATCCTGTGGGTTTCATGGAGGATTCTCTGGTTTCGGACCTCTGGAAGGGTCTCCTGGAGCAGAATCGGGTTTCCGTTTCCTGGAGTGATTTTGAAAGATTATTTCTGTGTTCCAGAGAGCAAGGGGTTTTTCCCAACCCTGCAGAGGCATTCTCTAGGGAGGCGTGGTCTCTCGTGGGAGGCCAAGCGCTTTTTGATGATTGCACGATAGACGTGGGATCACTGCTGGTGCAGTGGAAAAAGTTTGATGCGATTTGGCGGAGGTCTGGGTTTTGTGGCTCTCGGAGTTCCCAGGGGGACCCTTCTGTCTCAGATGTGGATGAGGGGGTGTAAGAGCCTGAATGAGGGATGTGGGACTCCAGGCAGCTCCTCAAAATGCAGTTTATTACATGCAAGACCTTACAGCAGCTCAGGGTGGTGGGTGACAGAGGCTGTGCCTACAGCTGTCAGCTCCAGCTGCAGGCAGGCCTGGAGACCCTTTAATTTTGGTTACAATGCATTGGATACTTTTCTTTGCTGAGCATCTTCATACAGCAGAACCAATCTATACCCTGCTGACGCCCCGGCTGGCAGTGCCAGCGCCGCTTGCAGCCAAGGGGGCACTCTCCCGGCTTCACTGCCAGGCACAGCGCCTGAGGTCAGCACCTGGCAGAGAAGCAGCAGGGCTGCCTTTAGTGGAGACGTGGCCGCCTAGAAGCTTCCTCCCGCAGGAATGAGAGAGAGAGAGAGAGAGAGAGAGCGCTCTGCAGTTTGTGGCAATTCGGGTTTATTGTAAATCCCAGGGACGCCAGGAACCGAAGAGGGGCAGGGCGGGGTTACACGGGGTTATAAAGGGAGTGGGCCGGAGGGGTGGAACCGGTACAGGGACAAATGGGAACCCAGGGGGGAGTGGGGAACAGGGCATGGACATAAAAGAAACACCAGTTCCATCAAGCACAGGGAGGGGCCCCGGCCCCTGAACCAATCACTCTACACCCCAGCTAGAATGTTCTAGAGAAAAAGGTGGGGGTGCAGAGTGACGGGCAGGCGGCCGGGGTGGGGTTTGAAGGAGATCCACTGGTCTCCATGGGAAGCGGGGAGGAGCAGGGGAACTGACAAGAGGGGATCCACTGGTTCCCAAGGAGACCGGGGAGGGGATGAACACTGGATACAAGGGTTGGCTGGGGAACGGGGCAGACTGACAAGGGCAGGGAGGGGAGGAGAACCAGGGCAGAGCCATTTTAACACAGAAAAGGGGGGACTGGAACAAACCAACAAACACAACACAACAGTTACAATGCATTGGATACTTTTCTTTGCTGAGCATCTTCACACAGCAGAACCAATCTATACCTTAACTTTTACCTGCAGCCTAACATAACGATTATAATTACCATATTCGTGTTACTTTTCTCCAATCACTAAAAGTGAGTCCATTACAGTTCAAGCTAGAAGATGTTTTTCGGTTTTCTTGCATTGGAAAATTCTGAGACCTTTTTTCTACTTGCAACATCAGCAGGCTTGTTTGCCTGTGTTATCTTTGTGCTTGATAAAAACATCTTCTTATTTGGGGTGGGTTCATGCTTTGCTCTAGGCCATAAAATCCCCTTCTAACTAACACACCCTTTGCCTCCTTGGTTATCCAGTGAGACTGGCTCAGCAATTCTTTTCTTCTACATCAAAACTTGCTTCCATCTCCATTCCTTCTTCAGATTCTCCATTCAAAAATCTTTCTGCCCAGCACACACCCCTGTGAGACTTTCTTGTCCAACTTTCGTCCTTCCCAACAGAAGTGGGTTTCCCATCCCACCTTCCCGTGTCTCCCCCACGGTCACACAGACAGAGCCACAGGTCAGCCCGTGGGGTGCACCCTCTCTGTCGAGCTGGGGGACGTTGGGCTCTGACTGTGGGGCCTGTGACTGGCACGGGTGCTGCATTGATCTTCCTCACCTCCTCCCTCATCTCCCTCATCTCCTCTGTGAGCTCCTTGCCCACGGCAGAGACATGAGCCTGCATGGGGCCATTGATCATACTCTCATAATGTCTGTGAAAAACGCCAATCGCTTGGGTTAAGAATTTTAAAAGTTTAATAGGAATAAAGTGGTTATAAAATTAGTAATATAATTAGAGTAATAAAAATTGGAACAATTTGGATTAAGACAATACAAGACAATAAAAATAAAGAGGTACAAAGAGTCCAGGTACTTCTTACTGGGCAGAATAAGCCCAAAAAGGGGACACCCGTTAACAGAGGATTAACCCTTAAAAGAAATAGCCTGTTGCATATCCATACAGCTCATACATGATGAATAAATTCCATTCAAACACAGGATTCTGTCTGGTCGGTGTCAACTTCTTCCTCTGAATCCTGACGGCGTCTTCACGGCTTAGCAAGGTGGAAAGAAGTTAGTTTCTTCTGATAATGGAGCAATAAATTCTCTTTCTCTGAAAGATTTCGGTGTCCTGTGGCTGCTATCTCAGTGTGAGTACCTCATTCCTTTCTTCAAAAAATATCCCACTACATAGTTTCTATTTTAACATTATGTTATAACCTAGAACTATATTTAACACACTACTTATAAAAATTAATACAGCATCACGTTCTAACATAACACAGATCATATTCATTTTAATATTTGCGAAAAGCCGATCATAAAATATGCATTTTTCCACAGCTGGCTAAAAACATTGCAAACCCCAGCCAGAAGATGTCAGGAGAGTGCCCTGTGAAACAAAGATGGGTGTGTTTTGAAAAAGAAAGTGAAACCAACCTAGAGGATGCATTCAAACAGAAAGAAGTGCAATTGAAAAGACAAAGGGATAGAGAGGCACAAATATATGGAAATAATATTTTTATTGATATGGTGGAAAAGATTACAAAAGAATTTAATCTGACTGATTGTTGGGCGTGCGGGGGGACACACTTAAGTGAAATTTGGCCATGGGACGGTATCAGTTTAGGTACTCTAGAAATTTTAAAATTGATTATTTCATTAAAATACATGGGAGTACCCAAAAGAAGGGAAGGAGAGTGGAAGCTAAAATCAACAATAATCGGGAAGAGTGATCAAGAAAAGGGAAAATGTGTCCTATAGAAGTAGGAGAAACTCCATGTCACAGATTTCTGGCAGCAAATGACACACACACACCAGGTGGATGCCAGAAACTCCCCTTTCATATTGGCCAATAGAGAAAACTGAAAGTCAATGTGTATACAGTGAAACAGAAAAAATGTTGGAATGCTCAGGAGATTATATCAACCCATTCTGGGTAATAGAAACCTTATGCAAATATTGGAAACAGATAACAAATCAAGATTCCACTTTCTGGGATTGTTTTGCTTTGAAAGGGAAGTGAGTTTTTTGAGAGTTTGGCGGTTAAACTAATAAGTGTTGAGATTGGAATATTGGCATTTGGTGTGGCTACGGAGGATATGGACACACGAGGATACAGATATAGGATGGGAACAGCGGGGGTTAAAGCAGAGAACTCTGCGGGGAAGCTCTTTCAGTTCTGGTCTGTGAGAGAAGTCAGAGCTCTTGTGCTCAGCTGCGGGCTGAGCGGGGCAGGGGAAGCCCTGCGGCCGGGTGAGGGAGGCCAGAGCTGGGCACAGAGAAGGGAAGGGAAGGCTTTGGCGAGATAGAAGGGGAGAAGAACGCTGAGAAGCAGCGGGCAGCTCTTCCCCTGCCCCGGGAGAGAGACAGAGAGCTCGTGCTTGTGTCTTGGGAAATTGGGTATCATGTGAAATTGGGTGTCATTTGAAATTTGATATCATGTGAAATTTGATATCGTGTTTAATTTGGTATCATGTCAAATTTGATATCATGTGGAATTTGATATCATGTGGAATTTGGTATCATGTGAAATATGGTATCATGTGAAATTTGGTATCGTGTGATGTTGCAGTGTTACGCAATTTCCTGTCTCTTCCCCAGCCCCCTCTGAAATGTGAACCTATTTCCCATTATCCTTTGCCCTCCTGCCTAGCTGCCTTTTTTCAATCTCCCCTGGGCCACCCCCTTCTGACACCTGGTTGGCCTTCACCTGTCCCTTCCCCACCCCCTGGTTCCGGGCTTAAAAAGGACACCACACCACGCGGCCGGCGTCTTTTGTTGTATCCGGTAACACCAGGGAGTTCTGTCCAGGGTTGGATCCTGGAACTGCTAAGGAATCTACGATGTATCAATAAACCTTGGACTTAACTTACAACAGAGCCCGCTCCTTTTTCTCTTCACTGCCGCTGGAAGCTTTTCCACCAAAGGTAAACTGAGTTCCTTCCCTGCCTGGACCTTTCTAAGTGCCCAGCTGTTGCATTCAGCCAGCCAGAGGTATCTCTGTGGGAGAGAACCGCAGCTGCCGCCTCTGGTTCAGCAGCAAGGGCCAGAAGAAGCCAAGCAGGACGCACCCGGAGACATTGGGGACTAAATACTGTAGTGTGAAATTTGGTATCATGAGAAATTTGGTACCATGTCAAATTTGGTATAATGTGAAATTGGGTATCATGGGGAATTTGGTATCGTGTGGAATTTGGTACCATGTGAAATTGGGTATCATGTGGAATTTGGTATCATGTGGAATTTGGTACCATGTAGAATTTGATATCATGAGAAATTTGGTATCATGTGCAATTTGGTATCATGTGGAATTGGGTATCATGTGGAATTTGGTATCATGAGAAATTTGGTACCATGTGGAATTTGGTATCATGTGGAATTTGGTATCATGTGGAATTTCGTACCATGTGGAATTTGTTATCATGTGGAATTTGGTATCATGTGCAATTTGGAATCATGTGGAATTTGGTACCATGTGGAATTTGTTATTATGTGAAATCTGGTACCGTGTGAAATTTGGCATAGTGCGGAATTTGGTATCGTGAATTTTGGTATCATGTGGAATTTGGTATGATGTGAAATTTGGTATCATGTGGAATTTGGTATCATGTGAAATCTGGTACCATGTGGAATTTGGTATCATGTGAAATTTGTTATCATGCGAAATTTGTTATCATGTGGAATTTGGTACAATGTGAATTTGGTATCATGTGAATTTGGTATCCTGTACCGGCAGCAGGGCTGGCTGAGGAGGAGAAGGGGTGGGTGGTGCAGCGAGGGTGCCGCGAGAAGGTGCTGGGCAGGGCAGGGTCAGAGTTCTGGACAGGCAGAGCCTGAGATTGGAACTCTTCTCTTAGATGTGGGATCTGTGGGGAATTTAATACTTCAGAATGCTGCCCAGAGATCCATGACCACAGTCATGTAATTAAAAGCACCTCTCAAAACATTAGAAATCTAACCAATGTTGGAGCACAGAAATGGACCCCCTTGTTTGGAGACTCCGACTGGCGGGACAACTTGTTCACCTGGAATGGGAAATGGTGGAAGAAATTGATCTTCTTTGTGCTGTGTGCTCTAGCAAGTGCAATATCACTGCCATGGGCAATTCCGTGTCCAGTCCGGACAGTGACCAGCACTGCCCACAGCAGCACCGTGCTGCAAGGGAACGTGGGAGGGAAAAATGGTGAAAAAGTCACGGTAATGAGAGAGCAGAGGGATCAGAATGCCAGAGATGTGCTCGAACAGCAGGAGAAACTGGGAAAAGTAGAAGTTGAACTTTAAAAGGCTGATGCAGGCTGGAAGCCTGATCAAATAGTTAGAGGGGGGAATTGTTAAAAATTGGTTAGAAACTGTTGTAAAATAGTTGATAGATGGTTAAACATGTACTGTTAGTTTGGTTATTATATTGTAAAAGTTATATTTCTTATAACTACTCTGTTTAAATTTTAATATATATATAATATATATTTCTTTCTATAAGTATAAATATATAAAGATATAAAATATATATATATTATACATTATATATAATATATTTTGTATTTTAATATATTTTTGATATATAAATAAAGATTATATATGTATTAAATATATATATAATAATTGCCAGGGCAGACAAAATTCAGGATTCCCAGGGCACACAAAGTTCAGGATTCCCAGGGAACATGAAATGCAGGAATCCCAGAGCACGTGAAATTCAGGATTCCCAGGGCACACAAAGTTCAGGATTCCCAGGGAACATGAAATTCAGGATTCCCAGAGCACACAAATTCAGGATTCCCGGGGCACACAAATTCAGGATTCTCATAGCACACAAATTCAGGATTCCCGGGGCACGCAAATTCAGGATTCCCGGGGCACACAAATTCACAATTCTCAGAGCACACAAATTCAGGATTCCCGGGGCTCACAAATTCAGGATTCCCAGAGCGCACAAATTCAGGATTCTCAGAGCACACAAATTCTGGATTCCAGGGGCACACAAATTCAGGATTCCCGGGGCACACAAATTCAGGATTCCCAGGGCACACGAAATTAAGGATTCCCGGGGCAAACAATTTCAGGATTCCCAGAGCACACAAATTCAGGATTCCCGGGGCACACAAATTCAGGATTCCCAGGGCTCACAAATTCAAGATTCCCAGAGCACACCAAATTCAGGATTCTCAGAGCACACAAATTCAGGATTCCCGGGACTCACAAATTCAGGATTCTCAGAGCACACAAATTCAGGATTCCCGGGGCACACATATTCAGGATTCCCAGGGCACACACATTCAGGATTCCCAGGGCTCACAAATTCAGGATTCCCAGGGCACACAAATTCAGGATTCCCGGGGCACACAAATTCAGGATTCCCAGGGCACACAAATTCAGGATTCCCGGGGCACACAAATTCAGGATTCCCGCGGCTCACGGTCAGACCGTGCTGGGTCCCTCCGGGCGAGCTCCAGCCGTGCCCGTGAATTCTCTCTGCAGTCCCAGCCTGGCCGCCCTCCTCCGGTGCCAGAGAGCGGCACAGAGAGGCTGCCCCCAAGCCCTGCCCCCGGTTCTGCCGCTCTCTCTGTCCCCCCTCGCAGAGAAACTCCCAGAAACCAGAGGAGTTCCCCCTGCCCGCCTTCTCGAGCACTCGGCCATCAGCGCCTCTCAGCCGCTGCGTGGCACAAAATCCACAAGGGACAAGGAAAGAACAGAAAAACCCAAGCCCAGCAAGGGCTGGCGGTGGCTGCGGTTTTTGGGGCTTCCAGCGACCCCCGGGGCGGGCTCAGTGCTCAGCAGCGGGGGGGCCCCAAACCACAGCCGGGTGTGAGAAACAAAGTTCCCTCTTTGAAAAGTGTGAAAGTTTAATGGGGGCTGTAAAAGGATTTTGGCACTCGGCCATAGAACTCGCCCCTAACTTAACCCATCGCTCTCCAGATCCGGTTCCACGGCCGGGCTACAAACACATTCCTGAGTTTAGACATTATTCAAACGTTCCCGGCAGGGTTGGATGGTCCAGGAGCTCTTGTTTGGTTTGAACCTCTGCCTTGTCTGCAGGGCATTCTGCAGATTAGATCAATAGATTTGATTTCTTCTCCTGGTTCCATCCTGTTGTTTCACACCCCCTGATCAATTCACAAATTCTACTCAGGTTTGTGTCGCTGTTATCATCACCTGGAGAGGCCGGGGCCCAGGTGTGAGAAACAAGGGAATTGTTTTACACCTGAGTCAGTTACACAAAAGCGTTTTAGCATTGCATAGTCCTTATTTTAATATTTATTATTTGTCTATTTAATATTTGTCTATTTTTAATATTTTAACGCCTATGATATTATATCTATTCATTACTCCAGCATTAAATCGGCTACACAGATAAACTGATCGATTATATTGTACCAGCGGGCAGCTACAAGGAATTATCAATAATCAATAATCAAATACCAGAGCAAAATTTTTGTGAAAGTATTTTTTAGCAAAAGCAAATGCAGAATTGCATCAGCCAATGCAGAATTGCAGCTGCCAATTATTAAATTGTCATTTAATAACAGAGACCCAGCTCTGCTGCAGGCACAGTGGAAAGCTGGAAGCTGCTGGGGGGACTCAGTCACCCCTGTCCCTGTTCCTGAGTGATGCCAGAGTGTCCCTGCCCATCCCTGAGTGTCCCCGAGTGTTCTCAGAGTATCCCCAGAGTGACCCTGTGTGTTCCTGAGTGTCCCCAGAGTGTCCCTGAGTGTCCCTGAGTGTCCCCAGTGTGTCCCTGCCCGTCCCAGAGTTGTGCCAGAGTGCCCATCAATGTCCCTGAGTGTCCTCCCTGATTTTTCCTTCATATCCCTACGTGTCCCTGAGTGTCCCCGGACTGTCCCAGAGTTCCCCTGTGTGTCCCCAGAGTGTCCCTGAGTGTCCCCAGTGATGTCACCCCAGGAATGTCCCATCAGGATTTGGGACAGTGTCAATGAAAATTCCCAGAAAATTCCCCAGATTTGTCTCAAACCCCATGTGGGGAGGGGAGAGGGGACAGGTGACAGCAGCGATGTACCCGATGATGTCACTGCCCTCAATGACATCAAACTGGTGACATCACTGTCCCCGCAGCAGCCTCAGGATGTCCTTGATGGCTTTTTGGCACCGCTCGGCCACCACGTGGCCATCGGAGCCATCAGAGCCACCAGGGCCATCAGAGCCACCAGGACCCCCTGTGGCTTCCTGAGGAGTCTTCAGATGTCCCCAACTGTTCCCAGCAGGGGATCCTTGGCCAGGCGGGCGTTGGCCTCCCACAGCCGCTCAGCCTCGGCCACTGTGACCACCAAGGCCCTGGGGACATCGGAGGACGCCTCATTTGTCCCCTTCAGGATGGCCTTGATGGCCTCGAGCCAGCGGATCATCTCGAAGATGAAACACCTGGCACTGTCACACGTGACCACCAAGCGCTCCAGCAGCCCCAGGGCCACCTGCGAGCACTGTCCCGTCCTGGTGGCCTCCTCCTCCTCCTCCTCATTGGTGCCATCTCCTCCTCCTCGGTGGCCGCTGCCACCCGGCCTTGGGCACAGCCCCTGCCGAGGCCACCTCCTCCCTGTCCAGGGCCACCAGCGGCTGCTGGGCCTGTGGCCACCAGGGTTGTCCCCAGCGGTCTCCCTGCAGGGTGGCCTCATCCTGCAGGTCCCTGGCCTGGTGGTGGCATTAGGTGGTGTCCTCAGTGGTGGCCCCAGTGGTGGCCTCAGTGGTGGCCTCAGTGGTAACCTCAGTGGTGGCCCCTGCTGCTGGCCCCGGCAGTGGCCCCGGTGGTGGCCTCAGTGGTGGCCCTGGTGGTGGCCCTGGTGGTGGCCCCGGTGGTGGCCCCTGTGGTGGCCTCAGTGGCGGCCCCAGTGGTGGCCTCAGTGGTCGCCCCGGTGGCGGCCCCGGTGATGGCCCTGGTGGTGGCCCCGGTGGTGGCCTTGTCCTCGCGAGCCTGGCAGAGCTCGGCACCCCCCAGGCCAGCAGGGTCCCGGCTCTCTCCAAGCTGTCCCAGCGACTCCGGCCAGGACCCAGGCTGAGGCTCTCACCTTGGCCCAGGTGAGCCCAGGCTGGAGCCGAGGGAGGCCAGGGCCCGGCCCGGAGAGGGGACATGGCGGTGGCCCAGGGAGGTGACACCACGGCGGTTCAGGGCGTTATGGAGGCTCCAGGCAAAGCTCCTCAGGGACTCTGGGGACACGCGCTGCTACTCGTCCCTCTGCGGCCCGGGCACGGTGGCCGCCGCCTTGCCCAGGGTGGCCACCACGGCCACCAGAGCCCAGAGCACCTGAGGAGGGACAGCTGGGCAGGGGACAGGGCAGGTGTCAGGGACCTGGTGGCTCTTGTGGCCTCCTGCAGTGGCCCCTGTGCCCTCCTGGGGTCCCCTCTGTCCCCTCCCTGGAGGGCTCTGCTGTCCCCTCTGTCCCTTTGCCACCCCCTCATCCCCTCTGCCACCCCCTGCCACCCTCCCGCTGTCCCCTCTGTCACCCTCGGTCCCCTCCACCCCTCTGTCACCTCCCCCGTCCTGCCACACCCTCCTGTCCCCTCTGTCACCCCGTGTCCCCCCATGCCAGGATTGTCACACCCTGAGGGGCTCCATGGGCACTGGGGACATTCCGGGGACACTCTGGGGATCCTCTGGGGATATTGTGAGGCCACTCTAGGGACACCTTGGGGACACTCTGGGGACACTCTGGGGACACTCCATGTGACAAACGCACCCAGGTGACAGTTGGGGACACACGGGAACATGGCACAGCCACATGGAGGAAGCAGAAGAGGTGACATCACTGTCCCCCCTACCCCCAAACTGTGGAGCCAGGGCAGGGTCCCCAGTGTCCCCCCAATGTCCCCAACGGGACCCCGATGTCCCCTGAGTGTCCCCACATGGCCCAATGTCCCCCACAAGGCCCAAGTGTCCCCCAATGTCCACCTGGGGACACCAGGGACTCACCGGGGTCTTGCTGTAGACCTTGGGGACACCCCCATGTCCTTCCCTTGGGGACACCGGGGCCACCCTGATGTCCCCTGTCCCGTTTTGGGTCACCACGATGTCCCCAATGTCCCCACAGTGTCCCCAACAGGACCCTGGTGTGTCCCCACAGGGTCCCCAACAGGACATCAGGGGACACTTGAGCCTTGTTGGGGACCCTGAGGGGACCTTGGGGTCCCATTGGGGACATCGGGAGGACACTGGGGACCCTGCCCTGGCCCCACAGCCAGGGAGGCAGTGACGTCACCTCTTCCTGTTTCCTCCATCTGGCTGCGCCCCGTTCCTGCGTGTCCCCAACTGTCACCCGGATGTGTTTGTCACCCAGAGTGGCCCCGGAGTGTCCCCACGGCATCCCCGGAGTGTCCCTGGAGTGTCCCCAGCTGCCATGGAGCCCCTCGAGGTGCGAAAATCCTGGAGTGGTGGGGGGAGAGGGGACAGAGGGGACACGGGGGTGACAGAGGGGACACGGGGGGTTACAGAGGAGCAGTGGGGGACGGAGGGGCCACGGGGGTGGCAGGAGGGACAGGGAGTCACAGAGGGGACAGGAGGGCATAGGAGAAAGGGTGGAGGGTGACAGAGGGGTTCGGGGGGACACCAGGAAGTGGCAGGGGTGTTGCCTTCTGATTCAGAAGGCGGGCGACCTGGTTCGGAGAACAGCGCGGTGACCCCAAACCATTCTCGGGTCACTCGGGCCAATGATAACGCTGACACCAACGTGGTGGACGGTTCAAAAGCCTTTACTCTCTGATCTCTAGGGGTTTTATAGTTTGGGGAGTTTCCTACGTCAGAAAAGGGGCTGGGGGGTAAGTACAGGAGTGGAAAGTTACTGGTATCTCCTATGTTAGGGGGGCTACAAGCTTGGCAGCATTCCAAGGGTGATCTTTATGTCTGGGGAGGAGGGGGGATGAGGGTTTCTGCATCTCTCCGTGACAGCCCGTGATCTTCCGAAACGCCTGTCCCTGTCACATCTCCCCCCCTCTCTTTCATAAATGAATGAGGTAGTTACATATATATATATATATGGGTACTAAATGAGGTAGAAGGTTGGGGTTTGACAAGGGAAAAGGGTTTTGGGAAACCTGAGTAGGTTTCTGCCAGGTGAGTTTTCTCGTGACTGGCAGTGTTCCCTGATGAATTCACAGCAACTGCTGTCGTCCTACGAACAGGATGTCAGTCCGTTCCAGGCGAGTCTGAACGAATGAGACTAGCTTGTTCAGCAGGCACGGTCCGAAGGTAACAGCTAAAAGCAGCATTGCCAGCGGACCTGCTAGGGTAGAAATCAGGGTGGTTAGCCATGGTGATCGATTGAACCAGGATTCGAACCAGCCCTGCTGGGCTTCCCTGTCTTTCTGTCTCTGAGCCAGTCTGTTTCGGAGCTCTGCCATGGAGTCTCTGACAACTCCTGTCTGGTCCACGTAGAAGCAGCATTCCTCTTTCAGGGCAGCACACAGGCCTCCTTGCTGCACGAGCAGGAGGTCCAGCCCTCGCCTGTTCTGCAGGACCACCTCTGAAAGTGAGAAGACTGACTTCTCCAGAAAGGATATGGATTTCTCGATTCTCTGTAGGTCTTCGTCGACGGTCATTTGCAGCTGGGACAATCCTTGGTGCTGAGTCGCTAGGGCTGAGACACCTGTTGCAGTCCCGGCAGCTCCCAAGCTGAGTAACATTGCTATGGTTATACCTGTTAATATTTCTCTTTTGTGGAGCCGGCTGGATTCCTCGAAAAGGTGATACACCTCTTCGTCTGAGTGGTACAGGACCCTAGGGACGATCAGAACTTGGACACAAAAATCATTAGAGTCATTGAATTTGGCAAGGAACACACAGGGACTCACTCCAGATCTCTGGCAAACCCACATCCCAGATGTGGACGGGACCACCCACTTATTATTCTTCCTGTCGGGCTCAACTACTTCGGTGCACACATCGCCTTTGCGCTTAGCCAGGGTTGCATTTCCAAAGCATCTGCCCCAACCTGTGACCTGACTCAGGGTAATTCCTTTTTGGGGTGTGTCCCACCTGCACTGGTGAGGGGCATTGGCTGCGGAATAACTAAAGGGGGTATCTAAAGCGACTCCTTCGTAAAAGGGGGGTTTAATATCATAACAAAGCCAACAGGAGTCAGTTAGGTTAGGGTTAGATTCATTCAGGGATAGAAAGGTGGCCTCTAACATACGAAGGATAGGGTCTGGGTCTGACCCGGCTGAGCGGCCTCTCTGGAAGGCTTCCACGTCGCTGGTTGTGACATCGGTGTCCCTTGTGGGTAAGGTTTTGGGGTGGGTCATGTTTCTGAATTTCTGCGTGCTTTTAATTACTTTGTTGGGTCCAACTGCTCGGGGTGCCGACGGTTGGAGCCTGGTAATTCGCACATTCACTCATTGTTTTGACCCTTGAAGGACTACTGTCCACGCTTTGCCCACGGCCCAGCTAGGATGATTTGGGTGTAAAACCGGCATGTTGTAGTGAGTGCACTTCCGAATTTTGGGGGTTTTATGACGGTTCCGATAGTAACTTCCCTGAAGGAAGACGGGTGTTTTGCAGCCTGCAGGTGCCCAGGTGAATTGTAGGAACTTGTCGGGGTCTTGTGGGTCCCACCCAGGCCCTGACGGCCTGGTGTCCGTAACTATTGTTTCACAGCCCCAATGCCCACAATATCCCCACCCTGGGTGATTACAGTAACTCTTTCCTGGGTTTGAAGCTGGGCACCAGTAGGATAGGTACATGTGTGTGGCGTGTGAGGAATGGGGGTCTACCTTTGGTTGTCCTGGAAACAGGTCGGTAACACGAAGCACGAAGGATGGGGTGTTCGGTGTGGTGATGTCTCCGAGCATCTTATCATCGGTAAGATGTCTCATGACCCACCTGAAGGGCTGATGGGGGTAGTGGTCTGGGCTGGCTTGCCCTCTGGTGACAAGCCCCAGCAGCAATATCACACAGAAGCACTGTTGCTGCTTGGGCCTCACCCTTGGGGGTCTCTCAGGTGCTGTCTGGCGACTTGCCGGTCTGTCACTTTCCTCCGGAAGGGGAGAGTACGCGTCCCGAGGGCGTCCTATCATCATGTCCTGTAAACAGAAACTCACAATTCTCATCAGCCTCCTGCTCACTGCAAAGGTCAGGCTTGACTGACTTAAGCGGGCACCATCTAATTTTTCCGTCCTTTTTGACAGCTGCGTACCCTCGCCCCGTGAGTATCAATTTCCAGCCCTGTTCCCATTCCCCTAGTTCATTTCTGATTACAACCTGTGGGCCCTCCTCTAGGACTCTGGAGGCCCAGTGTTTTTGAACGGGACTGTTTGTTTCATCTCCCCTGGGGAACTGATTCAGTGCTAGCAAAGCAGTTGCCAGTATGCGTGCCTGGTCTCCTGAGGGAATGGAATTGGCAAAGCCCTCTGCCTTTGCCAACACCTCTATCCTATTTTTCCAGGTCTGATTTGCCCTCTCGACTATGGCTTGTCCAGTGCTGTTATAAGGGATACCTTGCACTAAAGTGATGCCCCATTTTGAGGCGAATTCTTGCACTGGTTTGGAAGTGAAATTGGAACCGTTGTCAGTTTTAATCTGCTTGGGAATACCAAGCCATGCCATGGCTGACAGCCAATGCTGAATTGTGGCTTTGGAGTCAGTTTTGGGGTGCTGTGTAGCTATGATCAATCCGCTGAAAGTGTCCACTGTCACTGCAAGCCATGCTCGGGGTTTCAGCAGTGGACACGAGGTGAAGTCCGACTGCCAGATCTCAGAGGGCTTGAGGCCTCTCGGGTTGATCCCGCTGGTCCACAGAGGCGACTTCTGGCAGTGAGGACAGGTAGCCACCACATGCCTTGCGTCCGCTGTTGAGATCCCGCATCTCTTTGCCAGCGCTTTGGCTCCGATGTGGAGTGACTCATGCAGTTGACGAGCTTCCTGCAATGTCCACACACCCTTTGCTGCGGCGTCCGCTTTGTCGTTACCGGTCTGGTAGTAACCTTTGATTGGGTCATGACTGTTTACATGAATGACGGATACGGTGCCCTTCCGTGAGGACAGCGCTTCTTCCAGCATCAGAGCTGCTGTTGATGTTGACACACCTGGCCCTGTCATGGCTAGGCAGAGCCTTGCCACGAATATAGAGTCCGTTACAATGTTGAGGTGCTCATCTTGGAAAAGTCCGCATGCCAGAACTACTGCTGCTGCTTCCAGCTGCTGCACTGACAGTGTGGGGTCACATGCTTTGACGCAGTGCCACTGCTCTCCTGCCTGCCACACTGCTGTTGCAGTAGAAGTTGTGGAGGAAGCGTCCGTGAAAACCGTTGGTCCTGGCTGCGGTCGATCCTTGACCTTTTGCGGTGTGTCTATATCGACGACGTTCAGCAGCTGAGTCCAGGGTGGTTTGGAGGAGTAGGAGATCTCTCCTCCGAAGCCGGTGAGAGCAAGGGCTAGGTACTCTGAAATTGTGGTTGCCTCCGTGCTCGGTTCTTTGCGGAAGGGAAGATAGATTCTCTCTGGCTCAGTTCCTAGGTGTCTCAGGGCGAGTGTCCTGCCCTTCCTGATGAGGTTGGCGATGCATTCAATTCCCAGGGAGAATGCACGGGCAGGTCTTCCGAGGACCACCCATTGGATCGGCCGAGACTTCTCGGGGGGTCCTTGGGCCAGCGCTCCCACCCTCCCCTTCGGGGTGAAGTGGACGTACAGATCCAGGGACATCGCTGGGTTCCACCTGGCAAGCGTGCCAGTGGATATCTGCTGTTCGATGAAATCGAGGGAGTTCGCTACTTGCGGTGTCAGTTCCTTGGGTTCCCAGGGGTGCTTTCCTTTCAGTAACTCATACAATGGTTCCATGACTTCAGGGGGGATCAGGATGATGTTGCAAACCCACTGCAGTGATCCCACCAGGCGCTGTGCATCATGTAGTGTTTTAATGTCTCGGTGGACCTTCACCTTGGGAGGAGTCACATAGGAGTTTGTGATTCCTACGCCCAGAAAGGTCACGCAGGATCCTCTCTTGATCTTTGCACTGGCGATCTCGAAGCCGTTGGCCTGGAGGGTTTCCGTGATTGCGGACACCAGGTGTTCTACTTCACTTGCTGATGGAGCTGCAGCTAGGATGTCGTCCATATATTGAATGATGGTTGCAGACGGGTGGGCGTGCCGGGACTGGCATCAGCACCCTGTCCATGGTGATCTGGCAGATAGTGGGACTATTTACTAGACCTTGTGGCAATACTTTCCATTGAAAACGGAGGTTGGGCCGTTTGCCATTTGGGAATACAATGGAAAAGGCAAACCGTTCTCTGTCTTCGGGGTGCAAGGGTATTGAGAAGAAACAGTCCTTAATGTCCAGAACTGCACATGGCTGTCCTTCGGGGATGGCTGAGTTTGCAGGTAATAATGTTTGTACAGGGCCCATGGGCCTAATTGTCTTGTTCACCTCTCTCAGGTCGTGGATGAGGCGATAACCCTCTCCAGACCTTTTGGGGATTACAAAAACAGGAGTGTTCCATGGGCTGGTGGAGGGTTCTATGTGACCCTTTTTCAGTTCCCGGTCAACTAGTTCTAGTAATGCTGCCACTCTGTTCTCTGGTAACGGCCACTGCCCGACCCACACGGGGTTTGATGACTTCCAAGTCAATTTGATCGGCAGCTGGGGGTGCATGGCAGTGGCCGTTACGATAAATTCGTAATCCTGACTCCGAGCATAGCGAGGATGTCTCTCCCTAACAGGGGTGGAGAGTTTTGCAAAATGTATGGGTAAATTGCCACTGTTTGTTCTGGTCCCTTATTCGTGTGGAGTGTTATAGCCACCAGCTGGGTGCTTTTCCACGCCCGGGTTTGCCCCCCCACCCCGTTCACCGGAGGGACTTCTTTAAATTGCCAGTGTCTGGGCCAGTATGACTGGGGAAGAATCGTGCAGTCCGATCCTGTGTCCGCCCAGAACTGAAGCCCTATGGTGTGGGGGTCGTGGCTCCTGTATAGGCGGCATGTTCCCCACACCTTTAGGGGTTCCTTCCCTATTTTCATGGCCAGGGCCACCCAGGGATCCCGGCCTGGGGCGTCCCCTGCTGGCCCTGTGGCACTTGCGCGGCTTGTGGCAATGGGGTGTGTGGGGGTATTGTTGGTGGCGCTGTGTGGCCCTGCAACTGTATCGTTGCTGGGGGTGCTGTACTGACTGTCTCCTGCGGGAGTATAATGTATCCTCCCCCCCACTGGGGGTTCACCTGGATGGGCCGTCTCATATTCACAGCGGGAGGAGGCTGCGTGTGGCCCGTGCGCCCCCTCCCCTTCCCGTTTCCCCGTGGTCGAGACCTGCAATCTCTGGCAAAGTGACCTTTCTTCCCGCAGCTCCAGCAAACCCCTCTCGGGCATCGCCGGGACGGGGGAGCTGGACGGGTAAACTGTGTCGGCTGGGGGCAGCTTGCCTCGCCACATTTAAAACAAGCCAGCGCACTGGTTAGGGTGTGGACAGCTGCTTGGATGGGCGTCAGTTGTTCTTCCCTCACAACATGTTTAATCATGTCAGCCAGGCTAGCCCCGGCTGGCAGGGAGCGCAGTATGTCCTTGGTAACTGTATTACATTGTTGCCGAAGGCAGTCAGCGACCACTGGGCCTTTTGCCTGAGCAGGCAGGGTTGAGGTATCCACAGCTGCCTGTAATCTATCTACGAATTGTGTAAAACCTTCACTCTCCCCCTGTTTTATAGTGGACCAGGGTGCCGGCTTAGCCACCACCCTAGAGGTCACTCGAATCGCCTCTCTGGCAGCCCGGGAGGTTGCCCGTATTTCTTCAACCCGGAGCTGTGTGGCTTGCTGTTGCGGTGTAGTTACGTCATCATGTTTTCCCGGTAGCCGGGATAAACTCGAGCCGCGCAGAGGCTGCCCCATTTTGAAATGGCAGCCCCGGTTTTCCCTCCCACGTGTCAGCGCCAGCAGCCGCCTCCGCGCCGCGGGCCTCGTCTACGAGTTCTCCCCAGAAGCACTGCGCACGTGCTTCTGCCGTTTGCATCGGACTGGCGGTCGGCGGGGCGAAAAACAAACAGGGAAGGGGTGGGTTTTTCGGGGGATTCCGAGGGGGATTTCGGACCCGGCTGGTCCCCCGGAGGGGTTGGGATGTCCTCCGGGGGGTTTGGAGGGTCTCCCGGGAGCTCTGGGGGGTCTGGACCCGGGTCTGGGGAGGGATGGGGGGTGCCCGGTCCCTGCTTGTCCGTATTTTCGCTCGGATCGCTTTCGGGGTGGGTTTGGGTTGTGGCACTGACCCCTAGCTTTGGCACGGCTATTAAATGCGAGCGTGCAGCCGCCCAAACCTCCTGTTCCTCTAATGCTTTGCGAAGGGCTGTTTCCACCTTCCCCCACGCCTTTAAATATTTCCCACTGCCTGTGGTCTTTGTATCTTCTGCTAAAACGGCTGTGCACTTTCCCCATATTTCTGAATGCAATATCTCTACCGGGCGTTCTATCGTCCTGAGCTCCAGAAGCCTCGCAATAGCAAGGGTAATTGATCTGGACACGCATTTAAAACCCCATTTTATACATACTGATTCAACGACCTTCACTATCGCTTCCATCACGATCCGTGGGTCCTGGGGCGTCCCCCTCTGCCGTAGACAGTCGTACTGCTCCGGCCGCTGTTTTCTCGTCCAGGAGAAATCCCGTTCACCCGTGGTTTTTCCTTTTCCCGGGTTTTCGGCACCACTTTGTTGCCTTCTGATTCAGAAGGCGGGCGACCTGGTTCGGAGAACAGCACGGTGACCCCAAACCATTCTCGGGTCACTCGGGCCAATGATAACGCTGACACCAACGTGGTGGATGGTCCAAACGCCTTTATTTTCTGATCTCTAGGGGTTTTATAGTTTGGGGAGTTTCCTACGTCAGAAAAGGGGCTGGGGGGTTAGTACAGGAGTGGAAAGTTACTGGTATCTCCTATGTTAGGGGGGCTGCAAGTCTGGAAGCATTCCGAGGGTGATCTTTATCTCTGGAGAGGAGGGGGGAAGAGGGTTTCTGCATCTCTCCGTGACAGCCCGTGATCATCCGAAACGCCTGTCCCTGTCACACAGGGGGTGGCAGACGGGTCGGGGGGGTGACAAAGGGACAGAAGGGACAGCAGAGCCCTCCAGGAAGGGGACAAAGGGGACCCTGGGATGTCACAGGGACCGCCGCAGGTGGCCACAAATGCCACCAGGTCCCTGACATGTCCCCTGTCCCCTGCCCAGCTGTCCCCAGCCCTGCTACTGCGACTTATCACTGTGATGGCCATCCTGGGCAAGCTGCTGGCCACCCTGCCCAGGGAGAACGAGACGCTGCCCGTGTCCGCAGTGAGCCTGTACCGGGACGTGGTGAAATTCGCCAGGGAGCTCCAGGCCACCCTGTTCGGCACTGATGACACCTGGCGGTGCTGGAATGTCACCAACGATGATGTTAACCCTCTCTCCTCCCTGAGCAAGGCCCTGGCCGCCTATGAGAGCACCCCAGGGACCTCCCAGAAGCCTGTGCTACGGCCGATCATCAGATGGTCCATGTCACTGGGAAGGGTCAAGAACAGCTGGGCTGAGCTGGCCAAGAAAGCCACCGAGCTCCACAAGACCTGCAGGGAGGTGCTCAGTGAGGTTGCCGACACGGAGGTCATTGCCACCGCCTGGGCCTGGGAGCTGGAGGACGAGGCTGCCCGTGATGGGAGAGGTCAGGAAAACATGGTGGGGCTGGGTCAGGCCCTGGGCGGGGAGGAGGGGGCCGAGGTGGTGGCCGGACATGAAGCCCAGGTAATGCCAGATGCCATGGTGGCTGCCAGCGAGGAAAAAAGGGCCACCATGGTGAGACAGCGGGTGGAGGCGGGCCTGGGGCTGCTGGAGCGCTTGGTGGCCGCGTGTGACGAAGCCACCGTGTTCCCCGAGGAGCTGTCACGCCTGCCCAGGGACATGGAGGATACCCTGGAGGGGAGAAAGAATGTGTCCTCTAATGTCCCCGAGGACTTGGTGGCCAAGGCAGCCATAGCCACGCGGCTGTGGGAGGCCAACGCCCACCAGGCCAAGGATCACCTGCTGGGGGCAGTTCCAGACACCATCCAGTTCTGGTTGGCACGTCCCGCCAGCCCCAGTGCCTGTGGGGGGGCCGAGCAGTGCCAAAGAGCCACCGAGGACATCCCAAGCCTCCTTCAAACCCCAGAGAGTCCCCAGAGCGTCCCCGAGGTTTCCCCAATGAGCCTGGATCTCCAAGAGGTGCGACAGGGGGAGATAAAGGGGGCACTGGGGGGAAGGGGATGGAAGGGGGCAACAGGGGATGGGGGGACGCAGGGGGTGGTGGGAAGGGGCAGAAGGTGACAAAGGGGACAGGAGGGAGTAGCAAGAAGGGAGAAGGTGACAGAGAGGGGGAGGGGAAATGGGGGAAGGTGGGTGAGTGGGATGGGAATGACTGGGGTGGAGGGGACACCGGAGCTGGCGGGCGGTGTCAGGAGGGACAGCAGAGGCTGACAGGGGCTACGAGTGTGGTGGCAGTGGGTGGCAGAGGGGACAGCAGGTAGGGTGGCAGGGGGTGGCAGAGTGCAAAGCAGGGAGGGTGGCAGGCGGCAGAGGGGACAAGGGGGTGACAAAGAGACAGAGGACAAAGCAGAGTCCTCCAGGAAGGGGACAGAGGGGACACCAGGAGGGCACAGGGGCCACCCCAGGAGGCTGTAAGTGCCCTGAGGTCCCTGACACCTCCCCTGTCCCCTCCCCAGGTGTCCCCTCCCCAGCTGCTGGAGGCACTGGTGGCTGTGGTGGCCGCCCTGGGCGATGTGGCGGCCACCGTGACCGGGCCACACCGGGGCGTGCGGCGCTGTGTGCCCCCAAAGGAGCTGCACGCGGCCCTGAGGATCTTCACCTGGAGCCTCCGGAGGGCCCTGGAACACCCCCGTGACACCTCCACGGGCGGCCCTGGTGTCCCCTCCCTGGGCCAAGCCCTGGCCACCCTCGGGGCCACCCCTGGCACCACCTGGGCCGATGTGAGAGCCGAGGGCAGAGCCTGGCGAGAGTTGGTGGCCGCGCGCGAGGAGAGATGGAAACAGCTGAAAGAGGAGATCACCAAGCTCCGTGATGCCTGCCAGGATGCGGCCCTCGCCTGGGCTAGATACCAGCAGGACAAGGCCACCCGCAGGGGGACAGCTGGGGACAGCCTGGCAGCCACAGCCCAGCAGCTGATGGTGGCCCGGGACAGGGATGAGGAGGCCTCGGCAGGGGCTGCGCGTGGTGCCCAGGTGGTGGCGGCCACCAACGAGGCCATGGGAGAGGCTGTGGTGGCCACCAGGCGGGCGAGGGCGGCCACCAGGAGGAGACATTGGGCAGAGGTGGCCCTGGAGCCGCTGCAGCGCTTGGTGGATGCGTGTGACAAAGGCACTGAGTTTGTCAGTCACATGGAGTGCCAGCTCAGGGACATCGAGGCTGCCCTGGAGGGGACAAATGACACATCCCTCGATGTCCCCGAGGCTGCGGTGGCCGCGGTGGCCAAGTTTGAGCGGCTGTGGGAGGCCAGCGCCTGCCTGTTCAAGCATTACCTGCTGGGGACACTTGGGAACATCCACGACCTCCTCTTGAGTCCCTATAATGGCCGCGGTGGCCCCAGTGGCCCCGGCAGCCACGCAGTGACCGAGCGGTACCAAAGAGCCATCGAGGACATCCCAACGCTGCTTTGGTACCTTGACGTCATTGCTGCGATGAGATGGCTGCTGTCACCTGTGCCCTCCCCGTGCAGTATCTTAGATAAATCTGGGGAATTTTCGGGGAATTTTCAGTGATATTGTCCCGAATCCTGCTGGGAATTCCTGGAGTGACATCACTGGGGACACTCAGGGACATTTGGGGGACAGTCAGGGAAAGGGGACAGGGGTGAATGAGTCCCCTCAAGAGCTTCCAGCTTTCCATTGTGAAGCAGAGCCAGGTCACATATTGCAAATTTGTGATTGGCTTCTGCAATTCTGCACTGGCTTCTGCAATTTTGTGTTGGCTTCTGCAATTTTGTGTTGCCTTTTTGCACTTTTTTATTGCCTTTTGCCCGTTGTTATTGATCTGTGGCAATTTGATACCGTATTTGATACTGATATTGATTATCGGTGATTCCTTGTAGCTGCTGGTTGGTGCAATATAATCTATCCGTTCATGTGTGCAGCGTACAGCTTATTAATTATTAATTAATTAATTAATATTCTCTATATAATTCAGATCGGGCTGATCTGAACTCTGTGTCAGACACATCACTGACCCCATCGAGGGATGAGTGGTCAATAAATCCATCCCAACGCTCCTTGAGGGGAGCACAGCCAGGGAGCTGCTTCAAGGCGCTGTCCCTGAGATATTTCCCCTTGCAAACCCTGGGTGGGATGCAAATACACCCGAGCAGATGGCAAAATTAAAATGATATCAAAGCCTCGTGGAATGTGGGTTAAAACATGGGGTCTGTAAAGCTGTAAATTGGTCAAAGCTTCACCAGGTGAGGCAAAATGATGATGAATCACCCAGTGATTTCCTTAACAGGTGAAGAGAAACTGCCATCAAATATGCTGATGGAGATCCTGAATCAGCTGAGGGTAAAGCACATCTGGTTTTGTTTTGTGTGGGTCAGGCTTCAAATGGCATAGGAAGAAAAGATAAAGGGAGTTCAAGACACAGATGAACTGCTGGAGGTTGCCTGGAAGGTGTTTTGAGACAGGGGCCCAGCTGAAAGAGTCAATCCCAAGCTGGCAAGAAGGCAACTCAGGAAAAGTCACCCAAGAAAGCTTCCCCTGCGGAGAAGGCTCAGAGTGCATGCTGTGAGAAATGGGGGCACTGGAAAAAGGACTGTCCAGTGCTGACAGAAAAATCATCAGTCCCTGTCGTAGCAGCGGTGCCCAGCGGGGAATAATGAGCACTGACTCCATGCTTGCAGCAGGCTGATCAATCCCTTTGTTATACCATCCTTTACTGCTGAGAAAAACCCATCGCCCTTGCCAGAGAGTCACAACACACACGGGGATCCAATTGGTCAATCAAGCCAAACAACCATGGCCAGTGGCCAATTGCTGTGGTTTGAAAGCAAAACCAGTGAGAGACTCCAAGTCAGAAATGCAATTTATTAGGAAAAGGAAAAACACCCCAAACACATGAAATACAAAAGAAAAAGATATATAAATGTATGATGTAGACTCCAAGTCAAAAATACCATTTATGAGGAAAAAGAATAAAAAAACCCCAAAACACATGAAATACAAAAGAAAAATATATATATAAATGTATAATGTACATAATAATGTATATAGAAGATATATAGATGTATAGATATATATATATCTAAAATACAGACTGAGACTTTACACACAGTTCTCTATTAAAATTACATCTCCCTGTGGTACACAAGGGGTTTCCCCGTCCTTCTGCATTACCCACCCAGTGGAACCAGGTCCTTGAGCAAAAACTTGGTGCCCCACTTTGGGTGCCAAAATTATGTTCTCATTTGAAAGCAAAACCAGTGAGAGACTCCAAGTCAGAAATACAATTAGGAAAAAGGGAAAAAACCCTGAAAGACATGCAATAATACAAAATAAAACCATGGAATTAGTCAGAACAAAAGCTGACACCCTGCTAGTGAGGGTGGTGGCAGCAGTCCAGATGAAATGGCCTTGTTGAAGTGCCGATCCCATAGAAAGATCTGGCAGCTCTTGTCCTCTGGAAAGCAGTGGGGAAGGGCTGCCTGTTCTGTCCCAAAGCCCAGATTCTATCCAGGTGGGGATGCTGAGCTCCTCCCCCTGGGCGGAGCATCTCCCAATGGCTGATATCGTTCTGAGTCATGGTTGGTCCTTGAGTGCCCATCAAACAGAAATGGCTGCTGGAGGGAGATATCTCTGAGTCATGGGGCAAGGCATTGATGGATCCATTAACAGGAGATAAGGAAATATCAATACCCTGTCATCCTAATTAGTTATGTTTTTCTGAGCTTTCTGATGTATACATTCTTGTAATGAACTTTCTCACACACTTTACATTATGTAAATACCTTATTGTTGTTTTGATTTCTTTTAAGGAGGAGTAGAAATTTGATGGACTGCTGGTTTGTCCAGTGTCATTGGAGAGGTGGCACTTTCCCCCTCCAATCCACGGTCACTTTTGGAAATCTATAAATGTGGGAGTCAGAAATTAAAAGTGTTCTTTTTTACCTTGGGAGAGCGGCGTGCCCACATCGTGTTATTTCCTGTCCTGTCGCGACATCTGGTGGCCGCTGTGTGTGGAACAGCCGTGGGTGAGGTCACGTCGTTTTACTGCCCCTCCCTGTTTTGGTGCCTGTGAGCCGTTTGGCACTTTGCCTGCCGCTCTTGAGATAACGGCAAATCCTGTGGGTTTCATGGAGGATTCTCTGGTTTCGGACCTCTGGAAGGGTCTCCTGGAGCAGAATCGGGTTTCTGTTTCCTGGAGTGATTTTGAAAGATTATTTCTGTGTTCCAGAGAGCAAGGGTTTTTTTCCAGCCCTGCAGAGGCATTCTCTAGGGAGGCGTGGTCTCTCGTGGGAGGCCAAGTGCTTTTTGATGATTGCACGATAGACGTGGGATCACTGCTGGTGCAGTGGAAAAAGTTTGACGCGATTTGGCGGAGGTCTGGGGGGACCCTTCTGTCTCAGATGTGTGTGAGGGGGTGTAAGAGCCTGAATGAGGGATGTGGGACTCCAGGCAGCTCCTCAAAATGCAGTTTATTCCATGCAAGACCTTACAGCAGCTCAGGGTGGTGGGTGACAGAGGCTGTGCCTACAGCTGTCAGCTCCAGCTGCAGACAGGCCTGGAGACGCTTTAATTTTGGTTACAATGCATTGGATACTTTTCTTTGCTGAGCATCTTCATACAGCAGAACCAATCTCTACCCTGCTGACGGCCCGGCTGGCAGTGCCAGCGCCGCTTGCAGCCAAGGGGGCACTCTCCCGGCTTCACTGCCAGGCACAGCGCCTGAGGGCAGCACCTGGCAGAGAAGCAGCAGGGCTGCCTTTAGTGGAGACGTGGCCGCCTAGAAGCTTCCTCCCGCAGCAATGAGAGAGAGAGAGAGAGAGAGAGAGAGAGAGAGAGGGGGAGCGCTCTGCAGTTTGTGGCAATTCGGGTTTATTGTAAATCCCAGGGACGCCAGGAACCGAAGAGGGGCAGGGCGGGGTTACACGGGGTTATAAAGGGAGTGGGCCGGAGGGGTGGAACCGGTACAGGGACAAATGGGAACCCAGGGGGGAGTGGGGAATAGGGGATGGACATAAAAGAAACACCAGTTCCATCAAGCACAGGGAGGGGCCCCGGCCCCTGAACCAATCACTCTACACCCCAGCTAGAATGTTCTAGAGAAAAAGGTGGGGGTGCAGAGTGACGGGCAGGCGGCCGGGGTGGGGTCTGAAGGAGATCCACTGGTCTCCATGGGAAGCGGGGAGGAGCAGGGGAACTGACAAGAGGGGATCCACTGGTTCCCAAGGAGACCGGGGAGGGGATGAACACTGGATACAAGGGTTGGCTGGGGAACGGGGCAGACTGACAAGGGCAGGGAGGGGAGGAGAACCAGGGCAGAGCCATTTTAACACAGAAAAGGGGGGACTGGAACAAACCAACAAACACAACACAACAGTTACAATGCATTAGATACTTTTCTTTGCTGAGCATCTTCATACAGCAGAACCAATCTATACCTTAACTTTTACCTACAGCCTAACATAACGATTATAATTACCATATTCGTGTTGCTCTTCTCCAATCACTAAAAGTGAGTCCATTACAGTTCAAGCTAGAAGATGTTTTTCGGTTTTCTTGCATTGGAAAATTCTGAGACCTTTTTTCTGCTGGCAACATCAGCAGGCTTGTTTGCCTGTGTTATCTTTGTGCTTGATAAAAACATCTTCTTATTTGGGGTGGGTTCATGCTTTGCTCTAAGCCATAAAAACCCCTCCTAACTAACACACCCTTTACCTCCTTGGTTATCCAGCGAGACTGGCTCAGCAATTCTTTTCTTCTACATCAAAACTTGCTTCCATCTCCATTCGTTCTTCAGATTCTCCATTGAAAAATCTTCCTGCCCAGCACACACCCCTGTGAGACTTTCTTGTCCAACTTTCGTCCTTCCCAACAGAAGTGGGTTTCCCATCCCACCTTCCTGTGTCTCCCCCACGGTCACACAGACAGAGCCACAGGTCAGCCCGTGGGGTGCACCCTCTCTGTCGAGCTGGGGGACGTTGGGCTCTGACTGTGGGGCCTGTGACTGGCACGGGTGCTGCATTGATCTTCCTCACCTCCTCCCTCATCTCCCTCATCTCCTCTGTGAGTTCCTTGCCCACGGCAGAGACATGAGCCTGCATGGGGCCATTGATCATACTCTCATAATGTCTGTGAAAAACGCCAATCGCTTGGGTTAAGAATTTTAAAAGTTTAATAGGAATAAAGTGGTTTATAAAATTAGTAATATAATTAGAGTAATAAAAATTGGAACAATTTGGATTAAGACAATACAAGACAATAAAAATAAAGAGGTACAAAGAGTCCAGGTACTTCTTACTGGGCAGAATAAGCCCAAAAAGGGGACACCCGTTAACAGAGGATTAACCCTTAAAAGAAATAGCCTGTTGCATATTCATACACCTCATACATGATCCATAAATTCCATTCAAACACAGGATTCTGTCTGGTCGGTGTCAACTTCTTCCTCTGAATCCTGACGGCATCTTCATGGCTTAGCAAGGAGGAAAGAAGTTCGTTTCTTCTGATAATGGAGCAATAAATTCTCTTTCTCTGAAAGATTTCGGTGTCCTGTGGCTGCTATCTCAGTGTGAGTACCTCATTCCTTTCTTCAAAAAATATCCCACTTCATCGTTTCTATTTTAACATTATGTTATAACCTAGAACTATATTTAACACACTACTTAAAAAATTAATACAGCATCACGTCCTAATATAACACATTATAATATTCATTATGATATTTGCGAAAAGCCGATCATAAAATATGCATTTTTCCATAGCTGGTTATAAACATTGCAAACCCCAGCCAGAAGATGTCAGGAGAGTGCCCTGTGAAACAAAGATGGGTGTGTTTGAAAAAGAAAGTGAAACCAACCTAGAGGATGCATTCAAACAGAAAGAAGTGCAATTGAAAAGACAAAGGGATAGAGAGGCACAAATATATGGAAATAATATTTTTATTAATATGGTGGAAAAGATTACAAAAGAATTTAATTGGACCGATTGTTGGGTGTGCAGGGGGACACACTTAAGTGAAATTTGGCCATGGGAGGGTATCAGTTCAGGTCATAGACATTTTAAAATTGATTATTAAATAAAAAACATGGTTGTACCTAAAAGAAGGGAAGGAGAGTGGAAGCTAAAATCAACAATAATCGGGGAAGAGTGTTCAAGAAAAGGGAAAATGTGTCCTATAGAAGTAGGAGAAACTCCATGTAAAAGATTTCTGGCAGCAAATGACACACACACACCAGGTGGATCCCAGAAACTCCCCATTCATATTGGCCAATAGAGAAAACTGAAAGTCGATGTGTATATAGTGAAACAAAATAAATGTTGGAATGCTCAGGAGATTATATCAACCCATTCTCGGTAATAGAAACCTTATGCAAATATTGGAAACATATAACAAATCAAGATTCCAATTTCTGGGATTGTTTTGCTTTGAAAGGGAAGTGAGTTTTTTGAGAGTTTGGCGGTTAAACTAATAAGTGTTGAGATTGGAATATTGGCATTTGGTGTGGCTACGGAGGATATGGACACACGAGGATACAGATATAGGATGGGAACAGCGGGGGTTAAAGCAGAGAACTCTGCGGGGAAGCTCTTTCAGTTGTGGTCTGTG
Source organism: Geothlypis trichas (assembly GCA_009764595.1). Taxonomy (NCBI): domain Eukaryota; kingdom Metazoa; phylum Chordata; class Aves; order Passeriformes; family Parulidae; genus Geothlypis; species Geothlypis trichas. The sequence goes on from CM019931.1 coordinate 306,421, forward strand.
AGAGAAGTCAGAGCTCTTGTGCTCAGCTGCGGGCTGAGCGGGGCAGGGGAAGCCCTGCGGCCGGGTGAGGGAGGCCAGAGCTGGGCACAGAGAAGGGAAGGGAAGGCTTGGGCGAGATAGAAGGGGAGAAGAACGCTGAGAAGCAGCGGGCAGCTCTTCCCCTGCCCCGGGAGAGAGACAGAGAGCTCGTGCTTGTGTCTGTGTGTGTGCTCCTGGGAAATTTGGTATCATGTGAAATTTGGTACCATGTGGAATTTGGTATCATGGGAAATTGGGTATCATGTGAAATTTGGTTCCATATGGAATTTCGTATCATGTGAAGTTTGATATCATGTGAAATTTGGTACCATGTGAAATTTGGTATTATGTGAAATTTGATATCGTGTGGAATTTGGTACCATGTGAAATTTGGTATCTTGGGAAATTTTGTATCATGGGAAATTTGGTATCATGGGATATTTGATATGTGAAATTAGCTATCGCGTGAAATTTAGTATCGTGTGGAATTTGGTACCATGTGAATTTGGTATCATGTGAAATTTCATACCATGTGAAATTTGGTATCATGTGGAATTTGGTATCATGTGAAATCTGGTATCATGTGGAATTTGGTATCATGTGGAATTTGGTATCCTGTGCCGGCAGCAGGGCTGGCTGAAGAGGAGAAGGGGCGGGTGGTGCAGCGAGGGTGCCGTGAGAAGGTGCTGGGCAGGGCAGGGTAAGAGTTCTGCACAGGCAGAGCCTGAGATTGGAACTCTTCTCTTAGATGTGGGATCTGTGGGGAATTTAATACTTCAGAATGCTGCCCAGAGATCCATGACCACAGTCATGTAATCTAAAACATTCCTCAAAACATTCGAAAACTAACCAATGGTGGAGCACAGAAATGGACCCCCTTGTTTGGAGACTCCGACTGGTGGGACAACTTGTTCACCTGGAACGGGAAATGGTGGAAGAAATTGATCTTCTTTGTGCTGTGTGCTCTAGCAAGTGCAATATTACTGCCATGGGCAATTCCGTGTCCAGTCCGGACAGTGACCAGCACTGCCCACAGCAGCACCATGCTGCAAGGGAACGTGGGAGGGAAAAATGGTGAAAAAGTCACGGTAATGAGAGAGCAGAGGGATCAGAATGCCAGAGATGTGCTTGAACAGCAGGAGAAACTGGGAAAAGTAGAAGTTGAACTTTAAAAGGCTGATGCAGGCTGGAAGCCTGATCTAATAGTTAGAGGGGGGAATTGATAAAAATATGTTAGAAAGTGTTGTTAAATATTTGATAGATGGTTAAACATGTACTGTTAGTTTGGTTATTATACTGTAAAAGTTATATTTCTTATAGCTACTCTGTTTAATTTTAATAAATATATATATAAATTTATTTCTATAAATATAAATATATAAATATATAAAGACATATATATATTTATATATAATATATATTATATTTAATATAATACAAATTATTATTTTTTAAATATATAAATATAGATTATATATATATATTTATTTATATGTAGTAAATATATATACAATAATTCCCGGGGCACACAAAATTCAGGATTCCCAGAGCACGTGAAATTCAGGATTCTCAGAGGACACAAATTCAGCATTCCCAGAGCACGTGAAATTCAGGATTCCTGGGGCACACAAATTCAGGATTCCCGGGGCACACAAATTCAGGATTCCCGGGGCACACAAATTCAGGATTCTCAGAGCACACAAATTCAGGATTCCTGAGCACACAAATTCAGGATTCCCGGGCACACAAATTCAGGATTCCCTGAGCAAACAAATTCAGGATTCCTGGAGCACACAGATTCAGGATTCCCGGGGCACACAAATTCAGGATTCCCGGGGGCTCACGGTCAGACCGTGCTGGGTCCCTCCGGGCTGAGCTCCAGCCGTGCCCGTGAATTCTCTCCTGCAGTCCCAGCCTGGCCGCCCTCCTCCGCTGCCAGAGAGCGGCACAGAGAGGCTGCCCCCAAGCCCTGCCCCCCGTTCTGCCGCTCTCTCTGTCCCCCCTCGCAGAGAAACTCCCAGAAACCAGAGGAGTTCCCCCTGCCCGCCTTCTCGAGCACTCGGCCATCAGCGCCTCTCAGCCGCTGCGTGGCACAAAATCCACAAGGGACAAGGAAAGAACAGAAAAACCCAAGCCCAGCAAGGGCTGGCGGTGGCTGCGGTTTTTGGGGCTTCCAGCGACCCCCGGGGCGGGCTCAGTGCTCAGCAGCGGGGGGCCCCAAACCACAGCCGGGTGTGAGAAACAAAGTTCACTCTTTGAAAAGTGTCAAAGTTTAATGGAGGTTGTAAAAGGATTTTGGCACTCGGCCATAGAACTCGCCCCTAACTTAACCCATCGCTCTCCAGATCCGGTTCCACGGCCGGGCTACAAACACATTCCTGAGTTTAGACATTATTCAAACGTTCCCGGCAGGGTTGGATGGTCCAGGAGCTCTTGTTTGGTTTGAACCTCTGCCTTGTCTGCAGGGCATTCTGCAGGTTAGGTCAATAGATTTGATTTCTTCTCCTGGTTCCATCCTGTTGTTTCACACCCCCTGATCAATTCATCAATTCTGCTCAGGTTTGTGTCGCTGTTATCATCACCTGGAGAGGCCGGGCCCAGGTGTGAGAAACAAGGGAATTGTTTTACACCTGAGTCAGTTACACAAAAGCATTTTAACATTGCATAGTCCTTATTTTAATATTTATTATTGCTCTATTTAATATTTGTCTATTTTTGATATTTAAAGGCCTATAATATAATATCTATTTATTACTCCAGCATTAAATCGGCTACACAGATAAACTGATCGATTATATTGTACCAGCAAGCAGCTACAAGGAATTATCAATAGTCAATAATCAAATACCAGAGCAAAATACTTGTGAAAGTATATTTTTTGCAAAAGCCAATGCAGAATTGCAGAAGCCAATTATTAAATTGTCATTTCATAACAGAGACCCAGCTCTGCTGCAGGCACAGTGGAAAGCTGGAAGCTGCTGAGGGGACTCAGTCACCCCTGTCCCTGTCCCTAAGTGTCCTCAGAGTATCCTCTGAGTGACCCTGCGTGTTCCTGACTGTCCCCAGAGTGTCCCTGAGTGTCCCTGAGTGTCCCGAGTGTGTCCCAGAGTTGTGCTAGAGTGCCCATCAATGTCCCTGAGCGTCCTCCCTGATTTTTCCTGTGTATCCCTACGTGTCCCTGAGTGTCCCCAGACTGTCCCAGAGTTCCCCTGTGTGTCCCCAGAGTGTCCCTCAGTGTCCCCAATGATGTCACCCCAGGAATGTCCCATCAGGATTTGGGACAGTGTCAATGAAAATTCCCAGAAAATTCCCCAGATTTGTCTCAAACACCATGTGGGGAGGGGAGAGGGGACAGGTGACAGCAGCGATGTGCCCGATGATGTCACCGCCCTCAATGACATCACAGAGGTGACATCACTGTCCCCGCAGCAGCCTCGGGATGTCCTCGATGGCTTTTTGGCACCACTCGGCCACCGTGTGGCCATCGGAGCCATCAGAGCCACCAGGGCCATCAGAGCCACCAGGACCCCCAGGGGCTTCATGAGGAGTCTGCAGATGTCCCCAAGTGTCCCCAGCAGGTGATCCTTGGCCAGGTGGGCGTTGGCCTCCCACAGCTGCTCAGCCTCGGCCACTGTGGCCACCAAGGCCCTGGGGACATCGGGGGACGCCTCATTTGTCCCCTTCAGGATGGCCTTGATGGCCTCGAGCCAGCGGATCATCTCGAAGATGAAACACCTGGCACTGTCACACGTGACCACCCAGCGCTCCAGCAGCCCCAGGGCCACCTGCGAGCACTGTCCCCTCCTGGTGGCCTCCTCCTCCTCCTCCCATTGGTGTCATCTCCTCCTCCTCCTGGTGGCCGCTGCCACCAGCCTTGGGCACGGCCCCTGCCGAGGCCACCTCCTCCCTGTCCAGGGCCACCAGCAGCTGCTGGGCCGTGGCCACCGGGTTGTTCCCAGCTGTCTCCCTGTGGGTGGCCTCATCCTGCACAGTCCCCGGCCTGGTAGTGGCATTGGTGGTGGCCCTAGTGGTGGCCCCGGTGGTGACCTCAGTGGTGGCCCTGCCGGTGGCCCCGGTGGTGGCCTTGTCCTCGCGAGCCTGGCAGAGCTCGGCGCCCCCCAGGCCAGCAGGTCCCGGCTCTCTCCAAGCTGTCCCAGCGACTCCGGCCAGGCCCAGGCTGAGGCTCTCACCTTGGCCCAGGTGAGCCCAGGGTGGAGCTGAGGGTGGCCAGGGCCTGGCCCGGGGAGGGGACATGGCGGTGGCCCAGGGAGGTGACACCACGGCGGTTCAGGGCGTTATGGAGGCTCCAGGCAAAGCTCCTCAGGGACTCTGGGGACACGCGCTGCTGCTCGTCCCTCTGCGGCCCGGGCACGGTGGCCGCCACCTTGCTCAGGGTGGCCACCACGGCCACCAGAGCCCAGAGCACCTGAGGAGGGACAGCTGGGCAGGGGACAGGGCAGGTGTCAGGGACCTGGTGGCTCTTGTGGCCTCCTGCGGTGGCCCCTGTGCCCTCCTGGGGTGCCCTCTGTCCCCTCCCTGGAGGGCTCTGCTGTCCCCTCTGTCGCTTTGTCACCCCCTCATCCCCTCTGCCACCCCCTGCCACCCTCCTGCTGTCCCCTCTGTCACCCTCATCCCCTCCACCCCTCTGTCACCTCCCCCCGTCCTGCCACACCCTCCTGTCCCCTCTGTCACCCTGTGTCCCCCCATGCCAGGATTGTCACACCCTGAGGGGCTCCATGGCCACTGGGGACATTCCAGGGACACTCTGGGGATATTCTGGGGATACTCTGGGGATGCTCCAGGGACACCTTGGGGACACTCCGAGGACACTCTGGGGTACTCCAGGTGACAACCACTCCCAGGTGACAGTTGGGGACACACGGGATCGTGGCACGGACAGATGAAGGAAGCAGGAGGAGGTGACGTCACTGTCCCCTGTGGCCCCCCCACCTTTGGGGCCACGGCAGGGTCCCCCCGATGTTCCCTCAATGTCCCCAGTATGACCCCGATGTCCCCTGAGTGTCCCCACATGGCCCTGGTGTTGCCCCGATGTCCCCTACAAGGCCGAAGTGTCTCCCAATGTCCAGCTGGCAATACCAGGGACACACCGGGGTCCTGTTGGGGACCTTTGGGACACCCCCATGGCCTTCCCTTGGGGACACCGGGGCCACCCTGATGTCCCCTGTCCCGTTTTGGGTCACCACGATGTCCCCAATGTCCCCACAGTGTCCCCAACAGGACCCTGGTGTGTCCCCACAGGGTCCCCAACAGGACATCAGGGGACACTTGAGCCTTGTTGGGGACCCTGAGGGGACATTGGTGTCCCGTTGGGGACATCGGAGGACACAGGGGACCCTGCCCTGGCCCCACAGCCAGGGAGGCAGTGACGTCTCCTCTTCCTGTTTCCTCCATCCGGCTGCGCCCCGTTCCTGCGTGTCCCCAACTGTCACCCGGGCGTGTTTGTCACCCAGAGTGGACCCAGAGTGTCCCCACGGCATCCCCAGAGTGTCCCCGGAGTGTCCCCAGCTGCCATGGAGCCCCTCGAGGTGCGACAATCCTGGAGTGGTGGGGGGAGAGGGGACAGAGGGGACACGGGGGTGACAGAGGGGACACGGGGGGTGGTGGAAGGAGGCAGTGGGGGACGGAGGGGACACAGGGGTGGCGGGAGGGACAGGGGGTCGCAAAGGGGACAGGAGGGCATAGGAGGAAGGGGGAGGGTTACAGAGGGGTTGTGGGGAACAACAGGAGGTGGCAGGGGGTGGCAGAGGGGTCACGGAGGGTGACAAAGGGACAGAGGGGACAGCAGAGCCCTCCAGGGAGGGGACAAAGGGCACCCCTTGGAGGCAGGGGCCAGTCCAGGAGGCCGTAAGTGCCACCAGGTCCCTGACACCTCCCCTGTCCCCTCCCCAGCTGTCCCCGACCCTGCTGCAGCCACAGGACAGCGCTGTGGCCATCCTGGGCGAGCTGCTGGCCACCCTGCCCAGGGAGAACGAGACGCTGCCCGTGTCCACAGTGAGCCTGTACCGGGACGTGGTGAAATTCACCAGGAAGCTCCGGGCCACCCTGTACCGCACTGATGCTGCCTGGCGGCGCCACAATGTCACCATGGATGAGGATGGCCCTCCCAACTGCCTGGGCCAGGCCCTGGCTGCCTACAAGAGCAGCCCAGGGACCACCTGGAAGTGTGTGACATGGGCGGCCAGCAAGTGGCAGTGGTCGGTGTCTGAGCTCAAGGACGGCTGGGCTGAGCTGGCCAAGAAAGCCACCAAGCTCCGTGACACCTGCAGGGATTTGGCCACTAAGGCAGCCAACTGGACAGCCACCACCACCGCCCGGGCCAGGAGGCTGCAGGACAAGGCTGCCCGTTATGGGACACCTCTGGAACAATGGGTGGAGCTGGGTCAGGCCCTGGGCAGGGAGGAGGGGGCCGAGGTGGTGGCCAGGTATGAAGCCCAGGTGAGGGAAGAGGCCATGGTGGCTGCCAGCGAGGCAACAAGGGCCACCATGGTGAGACAGCGGGTGGAGGCGGCCCTGGGGCTGCTGGAGCGCTTGGTGGCCACGTGTGATGAAGCCACCGCGTTCCCCCGGGAGCTGCAGCGCAGGGTTGGGGACATCAAGGCCACCCTGGAGGGGACAAATGAGGCATCCCCCAATGTCTCTGAGGACTTGGTGGCCAAGGTGGCCAAGGCCGAGCAGCTGTGGGAGGCCAACGCCCGCCTGGCCGTGCGTCAGCTGGTGCGGACACTTCCAAACATCCTCTACTTCTACTTCATTGATGGTCCCACCGGTGCCAGTGTCTGTGGGGTGGCCGAGCGGTGCCAAAGAGCCATCGAGGACATCCTGAGGCTCCTTCGACCCCGAGAGCGTCACCAAGGTGTCCCCAAGGTGTCCCCGATGAGCAAGGAGCCCCAAGAGGTGCGATGGAGGGACAGGGAGGAGGATAAGGGGTAGCAAAGGGGACAGGAGGGAGTGGCAGGAAGGGGGGGAGGTGGCACAGAGGGGAGGTGGCAGTGGGGGATGGGGTGTACACGGGGAGGAGGGGACACAAGGGCTGGTGGGGGGGGCAGGGGGGGCAGGGTTGGGAGGGGCTATTGAGGAGAGGGGAAGGGGGTGGCCAAGGGAACAAGAGGCTGACAAAGGGATGGAGGGGACAAAGGGGATCCCTCGGGGGCAGGGGGCCAGCCCAGGAGACCGTAAGTGCCACCAGGTCTCTGACACCTCCCCTGTCCCCTCCCCAGCTGTCCCCGGCCCTGCTGCAGCCACAGGTCACCGTGGTGGCCACCCTGGGTGAGCTGCTGGCCACCCTGCCCAGGCGGGACGAGGAGATGCTGCTGCTGCTCAAGTCTGCAGTGAGACTGTACCGGGACCTGGAGGATTTCACCAGGGACATCCGGATCACCCTGTACTGCACTGAGGGCACCTGGTGGCGCTGCAATGTCACCTCCGATGATGGTGATCCTGTCACCTCCCTGAGCCAGGTCCTGGCCGCCTACAGGAGCACCCCAGGGACCACCTGCGACCACGTGACAGTGGCGGCCAGGAAGTGGCACAGCTCAGCATATGTGCTTGTGGACAGGTGGGCCCAGCTGGCCGAGAAAGCCACTGAGATCCGCAGAACCTGCAGATGGGTGGCCACTGATGTGGCCAACAGGGAGGCCACTGCCACTGCCCGGGCCAGGGAGCTGCAGGACGAGGCTGCCCGTGCTGGGACAGCTCAGGAAAACATGGTGGGGCTGGGTCAGGCCCTGGGCAGGGAGGAGGGGGCCGAGGTGGTGGCCGGGCGTGAAGCCCAGGAGAGGAGAGAGGCCAGGGTGGCTGCCAGCGAGGCAAGAAGGGCCACCATGGTGAGACAGCGGGTGGAGGCGGCCCTGGGGCTGCTGGAGCGCTTGGTGGCCGCGTGTGACGAAGCCACCGCGTTCCCCCGGGAGCTGCAGTGGCGGCTCAGGGACATCAAGGCCGCCCTGGAGGGGACAAATGAGGCATCCCCCGATGTCCCTGAGGACTTGGTGGCCCAGGTGGCCGAGGCCGAGCGGCTGTGGGAGACCAACGCCCACCTGGGCAAGGATCACCTGCGGGGGACACTTCAGGGCCTCATCGACTTCTATTTCAATGGTGATCCCGTCAGCCTCAGTGACTGTGGGGTGGCCGAGCGGTGCCAAAGAGCCATCGAGGACATCCCAAGGCTCCTTCAACCCCCAGAGCATCCCCAGAGCGTCTCCAAGGTGTCACCAGTGACCATGGAGCTCCAAGAGGTGCCTTGAGAGGGGCACGGAGGCGAGAGGGAACAGAGGGGACACTCGGGGACAGGGGGCAATGAGGGGTGGTGAAAGGGGCAGTGGGGAATGGGGGGGGACAGGAGGGAGTGGCAGGAAGGGGGGAGGTGACAGAGAGGGGGGAGGAAAAAGGGGGGAAAGGGAGCAATGGGGGATGGGGCAGACATGGCGGGTGTTGGGGGGTGGCAGAGGGGACACAAAGGGCCGACAAAGGGACGGAGGGGACAGAGGGGAGCACTCTCTGGGGGGCAGGGGGCCAGCCCAGGAAGCCGTAAGTGCCACCAGGTCCCTGACACCTCCCCTGTCCCCTCCCCAGCTGTCCCCGGCACTGCTGCAGCCACAGGTCACCGTGGTGGCCACCCTGGGTGAGCTGCTGGCCACCCTGCCCAGGCGGGACGAGATGAAGCTCGTGTCCGCAGTGAGCCTGCACTGGGACCTGGTGAACTTCTCCAAGGACCTCCAGGTCACCATGTACTGCACTGATGGCACCTGGTGGCGCTGTAATGTCACCTCTGATGGTGAGGACCCTGTCACCTCCCTGAGCCAGATCCTGACCACCTGCAAGAGCACCCCAGGGACCCCTCAGGACCGTGTGACAATGGCAGCCAGCAAGTGGCAGGGGTCGGTGGCCGCGCTCGTGAACAGCTGGGCCCGGCTGGCCAGGGCAGCCACCAAGCTGCACAACACCTGCATAGAGGCGGCTGCTGAGGCAGGTGACAGGGTGGCCCGGGCCAGGGAGGAGCAGCGCAGGGCTGCCCTTTATGGAATACACAGGAAAACACGGGGGAGCAGAGTCAGGCCCTGGGCGGGGAGGAGGGGGCTGAGGAGGAGGACAGCGATAAACTCCAGGAGAGGATAGAGGCCATGGTGGCTGCCAGCGAGGCAACAAGGGCCACCATGGTGAGACAGCGGGTAGAGGCGGCCCTGGGGCTGCTGGAGCGCTTGGTGGCCGCGTGTGACGAAGCCACCGCGTTCCCCCGGGAGCTGCAGCGCAGGGTTGGGGACATCAAGGCCACTCTGGAGGGAACAAATGAGGCGTCCCCCGATGTCCCCGAGGACTTGGTGGCCAAGGTGGCCATGGCTGAGCGGCTGTGGGAGGCCAACGCCCGCCTGGCCAAGGATCACCTGCTGGGGACAGTTGATGACATCAGCAAGCTCTTGTTCACTGGTGGTCGCGCCAGCCCCAGTGCCTGTGGGGTGGCCGAGCGGTGCCAAAGAGCCACCGAGGACATCCGAAGGCTCCTTCAACCACCCGAGTGTCCCCAGAGCGTCCCCGAGGTGTCCCCAATGAGCCTGGAGACCCAAGAGGTGTGATTGTGGGGAGGGTGGGTCCGTGAGAGGGATGGGGACAGAGGGGACAGGAGGGGGGAGGGGACAATGGGGGATGGAGGGGACCCAGGGGCAGTGGGAGGATGAGGAGGTTGCAGAGGGGACATGAGGGAGTGGCCGGAAAAGGGGAGGTGACAGAGAGGTGGAGGGGAAGGGGGGGGAGGGTGCAGTGGGGAATGGTGGGGACACTGGCGGGAGGGGACACGGGGACTGACGGTGGTGGCAGAGGGGACAGCAGGGTGGGACAGGGGTTGGGAGGGGCTATGAGGAGATGGGCAGGGGGTGGCAGAGAGAGGAACTGACTGACAAAGGGATGGAGGGGCCACAGGGGACCCCTCGGAGGCAGGGGCCAGCCCATGAGGATGTAAGTGCCACCAGGTCCCTGACACCTCCCCTATACCCTCCCCAGCTGTCCCCGGCCCTGCTGCAGCCACAGGTCACCATGGTGGCCACCCTGGGTGAGCTGCTGGCCACCCTACCCAGGTGGGACGAGGAGATGCTGCTGCTGCTCGAGTCCCCAGGGTGGCTGTACAGGGAACTGGAGGACTGCATCGAGGAGTTCGACTGCACCCCCTATGGCATTGATGAGCCCTGGTATCGCTGCAATGGCACCTCTGAGGAGCCACCTCCCACATCCCTGAGCCGGGCCCTGGCTGCCTACAAGAGCACCCCATGGACCACCTGGTTCCATGTCAGAATGGCGGCCAGGGAGTGGCAGGAGGCAGTGGATAGGCATGTTGGCATCTGGGCCGACCTGGCCAGGAAGGCCACCGAGCTCCGCAATGCCTGGAGGGTGACGGTCACTGAGGTGACGGACAAGGTGGCCACTGCCACCGCCCGGGCCAGGGAGCTGCAGGACGAGGCTGCCCGTGATGGGACAGCTCAGGAAAACATGGTGGGGCTGGGTCATGTCCTGGGCAGGGAGGAGGGGCCCGAGGTGGTGGCCGGGCCTGGAGCCCAGGAGAGGAGAGAGGCCAGGGTGGCTGCCAGCGAGGCAACAAGGGCCACCATGGTGAGACAGCGGGTGGAGGCGGCCCTGGGGCTGCTGGAGCGCTTGGTGGCCGCGTGTGACGAAGCCACCGCGTTCCCCCGGGAGCTGCAGCGCAGGTTTGGGGACATTGTGGCTGCCCTGAAGGGGACAAATGAGGCATCCCCCGATGTCCCCGAGGACTTGGTTGCCAAGGTGGCCGTGGCGAGCGGCTGTGGGAGGCCAATGCCCGCCTGGCCAAGGATCACCTGGAGGGGACATATAACTACATCTACAAGTTCTATATCGATGGTGAACCCATCAGCCTCAGTGGCTGTGGGGTGGCCAAGCGGTGCCAAAGAGCCATCAAGGACATCCCAAGGCTCCTTCAACCCCGAAAGCGTCCCCAAGGCGTCCCCAAGGTGTCAACGGTGAGCCTGGAGCTCCGAGAGGTGCGATGGCGATGGTGGGGGGGGAACGGGACAGAGGGAACACTGGGGGGGAGGGGAGGGGGCAATGGGGTATAGGAGGGACGGGGGGGGGTGGGAGAGGGGGCAGTAGGGGGAGCAGGGCGTGGAAGGGGCTTTGAGGGCATGGGCAGGGGGTAGCAGAGGGAACAAGAGGCTGACAAAGGGATGGAGGGGACAAAGAGGACTATTTGGGGGAGTGGGACAGCACAAGGTGCTGTAAGTGCCACCCGGTCCCTGACACCTCCCCTGTCCCCTCCCCAGGTGTCCCCGGCCCTGCTGCAGCCACAGGTCACCGTGGTGGCCATCCTGGGTGAGCTGCTGGCCACCCTGCCCACGGTGGACGAGAAGATGCTGGTGTTCATGTCCCCAGGGTGCCTGTACTGGGTCTTGGAGGAATTCACCAAAGAGCTCCGGGTCACCCTGTACCGCACTGATGGCCGCTGGTGCCGCCACAATGTCACCCCTAATGATGATGATGATCCTCTCACCGCCAGTGATGATTGCTCTGTCACCTCCCTGAGCCGGGCCCTGGACGCCTACAGGAGCATCCCAGGCACCACCTGGGGCCATGTGACAATGGTGGCCAGGGAGTGGCAGCAGTCAGGTGTCTGTGCTTGTGAACAGCTGGGCTGAGCTGGCCAGGAAGGCCACCAAGCTCCGTGACACCTGCAGGGAGGTGGCCACTGAGGCGGGTGACAGGGAGGCCACTGCCACCGCCCGGGCCAGGAGGCTGCAGGACAAGGCTGCCCGTGATGGGACAGCTCAGGAAAACATGGTGGGGCTGGGTCAGGCCCTGGGCAGGGAAGAGGGGGCCGAGGTGGTGGCTGGGCGTGAAGCCCAGAAGAGGAGAAGGGCCATGAGGGCTACCAGCGAGGCAACAAGGGCCACCAGCGAGAGACAGCGGGTGGAGGTGGCCCTGGATCTGCTGGAGCGCTTGGTGGCCGCGTGTGACGAAGCCACTGCGTTCCCCCGGGAGCTGCAGCGCAGGGTTGGAGACATCGTGGCCGCCCTGAAGAGGACAAATGAGGTGTCCCCTGATGTCCCCGAGGACTTGGTGGCCAAGGTGGCCGAGGCCGAGCGGCTGTGGGAGGCCAACTTCCGCCTGGCCAAGGGTCATCTGCTGGGGACACTTCAGGACATCATTGGATTCTATTTCGATACTGATCTCACCAGAACCTGTGGGGTGGCCGAGCGGTGCCAAAGAGCCACCGAGGACATCCCAAGGCTCCTTCAAGTCCCAGAGTGTCCCCAGAGCATCTCCAAGATCTCCGAAGTGACCATGGAGTACCAAGAGGTGCGATGAAGGGGGTGGGGGGGTGAGAGGGGGACAGAGGGGACACTTGGGGGACAGGGCGCAATGGGGGGTGGTGAAAGGGGCAGTGGGGGATGGCGGGGACAAGATGGAGTGGCACGAAGGGGGGAGGTGACAGAGAGGTGGAGGAAAAATTGGGGGAAGGGAGCAATGGGGGATGGGGCGGACATGGCGGGTGTTGGGGGGTGGCAGAGAGGACACAAGGGGTTGAGAAAGGGACAGAGGGGATAAAGGGGAGCACTCTTGAGGGGGCAGGGAGCCAGCCCAGGAGGCCACAAGTTCCACCAGGTCCCTGACACCTCCCCTGTCCCCTCCCCAGCTATCCCTGGCCCTGCTGCAGCCACAGGTCACCGTGGTGGCCACCCTGGGTGAGCTGCTGGCCACCCTGCCCAGGCGGGACGAGGAGATGCTGCCCGTGTCCGCAGCGAGCCTGTACTGGGACCTGGTGAACTTTACTGAGAGCCTCTGGGTCACCCTGTACTGCACTGATGGCACCTGGTGGCACCGCAATGTCACCTACGATGATGGTGACCCTCTCACCTCCCTGAGCGGGACCCTGGCCGCCTATGATGGCACCCCATGGACCGAGAGGGATGATCTGACAATGGCAGCCAGGAAGTGGCAGTGGTCGGTGTCTGTGCTTGTGAACAGCTGGGCCGAGCTGGCCAGGAAAGCCACAAAGCTCCGTGACACCTGCAGGGTGACGGTCACTGAGGCGGCTGACAGGGCGGCCACTGCCACTGCCCAGGCTAGGGAGCTTCAGGACGAGGCTGCCCGTGATGGGACAGCTCAGGAAAACATGGTGGGGCTGGGTCAGGCCCTGGGTGGGGAGGAGGGGGCCGAGGTGGTGGCTGGGCGTGAAGCCCAGGAGAGGAGAGAGGCCAGGGTGGTTGCCAGCGAGGCAACAAGGGCCACCATGGTGAGACAGCGGGTGGAGGCGGCCCTGGGGCTGCTGGAGCGCTTGGTGGCCGCGTGTGAAGAAGCCACCGCGTTCCCCCGGGAGCTGCAGCGCAGGGTTGGGGACATCAAGGCCAACTTGAAGTGGATGAATGAGGAATACTTTGTTATCCCTGAGGGCTTGGTGGCCAAGGTGGTCGAGACCGAGCGGCTGTGGGAGGCCAACGCCCGCCTGGCAAGGATCACCTGCTGGGGGCAGTTCCAGACACCATCCAGTTCTGGTTCACTGGTGGTCGTGCCAGCCCCAGTGCCTGTGGGGTGGCCGAGCGGTGCCAAAGAGCCACCGAGGACATCCCAAGGCTCCTTCAAACCCCGGAGAGTCCCCAGAGCGTCCCCGAGGTGTCCCCAATGAGCCTGGAGCTCCAAGAGGTGCAACGGGGGGGGAGATAAAGGGGACAGAGGGGGGAAGGGGATGGGAGGGGGCAATGGGAGATGGGGGAGACACAGGGGGTAGTGGGAGGGGGCAGAAGGTGACAAAGGGGACAGGAGGGAGTGGCAGGAAGGGAGAAAGTGACAGAGAGGGGGAGGAGAAATGGGGGGAGGTGGGTGAGTGGGATGGGAATGACTGGGGTGGAGGGGACACCGGAGGTGGCGGGCGGTGTCAGGAGGGACAGCAGAGGGTGACAGGGGCTACGAGTGTGCTGGCAGTGGGTGGCAGAGGGGACAGCATGTAGGGTGGCAGGGGGTGGCAGAGTGGAAAGCAGGGAGGGTGGCAGGAGGCGGCAGAGGGGACAAGGGGGTGACAAAGAGACAGAGGATACAGCAGAGTCCTCCAGGAAGGGGACAGAGGTGATCCCATGAGGGCACAGGGGCTACCCCAGGAGGCTGTAAGTGCCCTGAGGTCCCTGACACCTCCCCTGTCCCCTCCCTAGGTGTCCCCTCCCCAGCTGCTGGAGGCACTGGTGGCCGTGGTGGCCGCCCTGGGCGAGGTGGCGGCCACCGTGACCGGGCCACACCGGGGCGTGCGGCGCTGTGTGCCCCCAAAGGAGCTGCACGCGGCCCTGAGGATCTTCACCTGGAGCCTCCGGAGGGCCCTGGAACGCCCCCGTGGCACCTCCACGGGCGACCCTGGTGTCCCCTCCCTGGGGCAGGCCTTGGCCACCCTCGGGGCCACCCCTGGCACCACCTGGGCCGATGTGAGAGCCGAGGGCAGAGCCTGGCGGGAGTTGGTGGCCGCGCGCGAGGAGAGATGGAAACAGCTGAAAGAGGAGATCACCAAGCTCCGTGATGCCTGCCAGGATGCAGCCCTCGCCTGGGCTAGATACCAGCAGGACAAGGCCACCCGCAGGGGGACAGGTGGGGACAGCCTGGCAGCCACAGCCCAGCAGCTGATGGTGGCCCGGGACAGGGATGAGGAGGCCTCGGCAGGGGCTGCGCGTGGTGCCCAGGTGGTGGCGGCCACCAGCAAGGCCATGGGAGAGGCCGTGGTGGCCACCAGCCGGGCGAGGGCGGCCACCAGGAGGAGACATTGGGCAGAGGTGGCCCTGGAGCCGCTGCAGCGCTTGGTGGATGCGTGTGACAAAGGCACTGAGTTTGTCAGTCACATGGAGTGCCAGCTCAGGGACATCGAGGCTGCCCTGGAGGGGACAAATGACGCATCCCTCGATGTCCCCGAGGACTTGGTGGCCATGGTGGCCAAGTTTGAGCAGCTGTGGGAGGCCAGCACCCGCCTGTTCAAGCATCACCTGCTGGGGACACTTGGGAACATCCATGACCTCCTCTTGAGTCCCTATGATGGCCATGGTGGCCCCAGTGGCCCCGGCAGCCGCGCAGTGGCCGAGCGGTGCCAAAGAGCCATCGAGGACATCCCAAGGCTGCTTCGGGACAGTGACATCACTGCTGCGATGTCATAGCGGCAGTGACATCATTGGGGACATGGCTGCTGTCACCTGTGCCCTCCCCGTGCAGTGTTTGAGAGAGATTTGGGGAATTTTCGGGGAGTTTTCAGTGATATTGTCCCAAATCCTGCTGGGAATTCCTGGAGTGACATCTCTGGGGACACTCAGGGACATTTGGGGGACAGTCAGGGAAAGGGGACAGGGGTGAATGGGTCCCCTCAAGAGCTTCCAGCTTTCCATTGTGCAGCAGAGCCAGGTCACATATTGCAAATTTATAATTGGCTTCTGCAATTCTGCATTGGCTTCTGCAATTCTGCATTGGCTTCTGCAATTTTGTATTGCCTTTTTGCAGTTTTTTATTGCCTTTTGCACGTTTTTAGTGATCTGTGGCAATTTCGATATCGTATTTGATACTGATATTGATTATCGGTGATTCCTTGTAGCTGCTGGTTGGTGCAATATAATCTATCCGTTCATGTGTGCAGCGTACAGCTTATAAATAAATAAATAAATTTATTTATTAATATCCTCTATATAATTCAGACCGGGCTGATCTGAACTCTGTGTCAGGCACATCACTGACCCCATTGAGGGACGAGTGGTCAATAAATCCATCCCAACGTTCCTTGAGGGGAGCACAGCCAGGGAGCTGTTGTCGGTGGTCACAGGGGTTTGTAGAGGATGGAAGAGACAGGATCTTGATTCCATCATCAGAAGGCTTGATTTATTGTATTATGATATATATATAACATTATAACTATTCTACATAGTGATAGAAAGGAAAGGAGCTTCTTCAGAAGCTGGCTATGCTAAGAAGAGAGATAGAAAGAATGAATAACAAAGGTCTGTGTCTCGGCAGAGAGCGACAGCAGCTCCACCGTGAGTGGTCAGTAGATCCAAACATCTACAGGGGACCAATGATGGGTGGACCTGTTGCATTCCACAGCAGGAGATAATAATTGTTCACATTTGTTACTGAGCTTCTCAGCTCTAGCAGGAAAAGTCGTACAGAAAGGATTTTTCACAAAGAATGTCTGCGACAACTGTCCACATTGTCCAATCAGGAATTCTCATTGTCCTTAAAAAGGGTTCAGAGTCGAAACCCTTTGAAGGCTCTGACAGTGTTTACTCACACGTCTGGAGCATCCCACAAGTCAGTGATGACTTGGAAGGATCCTCAAACTCAGCGGTGGGAGGCCGATGTTGCTAAAGTGGAAGGTTCTCCGCAGGTAGCTGAGTTGGATGCAGTCGTCAGGGCCTTCGAGAGGTTCTCTGAACCATTTAATTTGGTTACAGATTCGGCATATGTTGCTGGTGTAGTGTCCAGGGCAGAGCATGCAGTTCTTCAAGATGTCTCCAACATCCCTTTGTTTAACTTGCTCTCCAAATTGGTTACATTGGTCTCCCACCAAAAGCAACCTTTTTTGTGATGCACGTCAGGTCACACACTGACCTGCCAGGGTTCATTGCGGAGGGCAATCGAAGAGCAGATGCTCTTGCCGCCCCTGTCCAAATGGCCCCACTCCCGGATCTGTTTGGCCAAGCTAAGATCAGCCACCAGCAGTTCCATCAGAACGCCCTTGGCCTTGTTAGGCAGTTTCAACTTACGCGCGAACAGGCCAAGGTGATCGTGACTACATGTCCCCAATGCCAGTCCCATCAGCTCCCGGCACTCAGCTCCAGAGCCAACCCCAGAGGGTTATCTAGTTGTGAGGTGTGGCAAATGGATGTGACGCATGTTCCATCCTTTGGCCGGCTGAGCTTTGTTCATGTCTCTGTGGATACTTTCTCCGGTGCAGTCTGTGCCTCTGCCCACACAGGTGAAAGGGCAGTTGATGTTGAAAAAAACATCTTGTACAGGCTTTCGCTGTCCTGGGCATCCCTAAGGTCATCAAAACCGACAATGGCACAGCGTACAAGTCCAGGGAACTGAGAAGCTTCCTGCAGCAATGGGGAACAGAGCATAAAACCGGCATCCCCTATTCCCCAACAGGCCAAGCCGTGGTTGAGAGGACCCACAGAGCCTTAAAAGAGTGCTAGAACAACGGTGTTCGGCAGTGAAGGTGGAGTCCCCTCACATCTGGCTGTCCAAATCCCTCTTTACTATTAATTTCCTAAACTTTTCTTTTGATAACCTAAATCCCCCCATTGTCAGGCACTTCGGGCACCACAAACAGCTGCACCTGAGGGCCAGGCCTCCAGTTCTGGTGAAGGATCCGGAGACCTGGAAAACAGAAGGGCCTTATGACCTGGTTACCTGGTGGAGAGGGCACGCCTGCGTGTCCACTCCCTCAGGTCTGAAGTGGATTCCATCAAAAGGGGTCAGGCCTTTCCTTCCAAAAAGGCAAGCAAGGTCAAGGTTGTGGTGCAGGTTGAGGAAGCATGTTGGAGGAGAAGGCGGAAGCCCTTCACCCTGGACCTCGACCTCCTCTAAGTCTTCCCTTGGGCAGAACTAAAGTTTAAGTTTGCTTTCTCTGACTGATTCTTTTGATTCTCCAGTTGCTCCCATCCAGATGGCCCTTCCTCCGACCACAACCTGCTGCTGATGACAGCACTCTCGGCCCGCTTTTCGTCTTTGGGCACCTGGATCGTCCCTCAGGCAAAAGCCAACGTCTGGCGCACTCTCGCCAATGTCCTCGGCCAGGACCATATCTGCCTGGACATCAGCTCAGCAGAGGACCCGATGTTGTCCTGCCTTGTGGGGATCCCTTTCCCACCTAATGATTTATCTTCCCCCTTTAACACCTCTTTTGCAGCCCTAACGCCCCAACAGAATGCCTCTCCTGCTGATCCCAGAAGTGCCTGGAGGAACGGAATCAAAGGGCTGGCCCATTTGAGTTCCGAATCCCCAGAGCTCGAATTGCTCAGCTCCACCAATGCTTCTTTTTGTTTTCAATTTGTGTTTACCCCGGTTCCTTCTGACAGGCGTTTCTAATGATGTGGCAATTCAAAAAGGAATACACTGCCAACCACTGGTGCAATATGGTTGCACAATTACACACTCCATCTACCTTTGGTGGCAAGCTGCTGTCCCTTCCCCGCGGGGTTTTTATGATTTGCGGAGACCGAGCTTGGGCAGGCATCCCCTCTCGCCTTATAGGAGGCCCTTGTACCTTCGGTCGGCTGTCGCTGTTTACTCCCAACATGACCCAAATTATTGATTGGAAAGCCAAGAATGTCACACTCAATTTGGCTTGCCCCAAAAGGGACATCAAAAATCTCGATCCCGAGTGTGACTCCGAAATTATTCATTGGTCAGAGCCCAAAGGAGTGGCGATTACCCTGTTTTTGCCCTGGGTATCTGTCGCCAAGGCTCTAGGTGAATTGGCCCACCTAGAGTGTTGGGTAGCTAAACAAGCCAACCTTACGTCAGCCACTTTATCGGACCTCCTATCAGACAAGGAGATTACGAGGAAGGTGACTCTGCAGAATAGACCAGCAATAGATTTTCTGTTCCTCCTCCATAATCATCAGTGCGACGAGTTCGAGGGCCTCTGCTGCATGAACTTATCATCAAAGGCCGAGGACGCCAGAACAGCAATCAGTAAGATGAGAGATATGGTCCATGATATCAAACAAGAGATGTCAGATTGGCTGGGGGACATCTTTTCGGGTTGGGGCCTCTTGGGCTGGATGGGATCAGTTCTAAAAACTATACTTTTAGTCTTTTTTATCTTAGTTATCGTTATAGTTTGATGTTCCATCGTCTGGAATTTAATTAAAAGGTTGCTGAACAAAATCATTTTGAGTCCCAACATTACCTAGGTGATGGCTCTAGAAGACAGACTACCGGATGAAGCAGAAGCTTCGGAAGTCGATTCATCCGAGGCCATTGAAGCCGCAGAAGATGATCAATGGGCCTTGGCCCCACCGAGCCACCCCTGGCACGATGAACTCTATATGGACTCTGAGAACAATCGTTTTGTTTAGTTAACTTCCACTTAAGCCCCCAATTATTTTTCTTATTCTTTTTAAACAAAAAGGGGGAGATGTTGGGGTGTGTTGGTTTGTTCTGTTCCCCCTGTTTTAAAATACTTCTGCCTTTGCTCTCCCCTCTCCTCCCAGTAGCTGTCAATTGCCCAGGCTGTTGTGTCTCCAATTGCCCAGGTTGTTGTGTCTCCAACTGCCCAGGTTGTTGTGTCTCCAATTGCCCAGGTTGTTATGTCTCCAATTGCCCAGGTTGTTGTGTCTCCAATTGCCCAGGCTGTTGTGTCTCCAATTGCCCAGGTTGTTGTGTCTCCAACTGCCCAGGTTGTTGTGTCTCCAATTGCCCAGGTTGTTGTGTCTCCAATTGCCCAGGTTGTGGTGTCTCCAATTGCCCAGGTTGTTATGTCTCCAATTGCCCAGGTTGTTATGTCTCCAATTGCCCAAGTTGTTCTGTCTCCAATTTCCCAGGTTGTTATGTCTCCAATTGCCCAGGTTGTTGTGTCTCCAACTGCCCAGGCTGTTGTGTCTCCAATTGCCCAGGTTGTTGTGTCTCCAATTGCCCAGGTTGTTGTGTCTCCCTATGTATCCATTCTTAACCCCTCCCTGGTCTCCCTGGCAACCAATGGATCCCTCTCTGCCAGTCTCCCCTACTCCTCCCCGGTTTCCCGCAGACCAATGTAACCTTCTCCTGACCCCACCCCGGTTGCCTGTCAGTCTCTCTGCACCCTCTGGAACCTTCTAGCTGGGACGTAGAGGGATTGGTTCAGGAACCGGGGCCCCTCCTTCGTGTTATTTTTATTGGATTTTCCCAGATGTCAATCCTGTGTATCCCACTCCCCCCAAACCAGTTCCATCCCTACCGCCCACTCCCTTTATAACCCCGTGTAACCCCGCCCTCCTTCTCTTCGGTTCCTGGCTTCCCTCGGATCCCAAATAAAACCAAACTGCCACAAACTGCAGAGCGCTCTCTCTCTCTCTCATTGCTGCAGGAGGAAGCTTCTAGGCGGCCACGTCTCCACTAAAGGCAGCCCTGCTGCTTCTCTGCAAGGTGCTGCCCTTAGGCGCTGTGCCTGGCAGTGAAGCCGGGAGAGTGCCCCCTTGGCTGCCAGCGGCGCTGGCACTGCCAGCCGGGGCGTCACCAGCAGCCCGCCGCTTCACTGATAGCTGATACTGCACCAACCAGCTGCTATAAGGCATCACCGATAATCAAAATCACTATAAAAACCACATCAAATAGTTGGTGATTAATAACAATGTGCAAAAGGCAATACAAAAATGCAAAAGGCAATTATTAAATTGTCATTCATGACCCGGCTGGGCTGCAGGCACAGTGGAAAGCTGGAAGCTGCTGAGGGGACTCATTCAGGCCTGTCCCCTGTCCCTGAGTGTCCTCAGAGTGTCCCTGAGTATCTCTGAGTGTCCCCAGTGTGCCTCAGTGTCCCCCAAATGACCCTGAGTGTCCCCAGAGATGTCACCCCAGGAAATCTCATCAGGATTTCACTAAAAATTCCCCATATTTATCTCAGATGCTGCATCAATACGATATCAAATTGCCACAGATCAATAGCAGCGTGTAAAAAGCAATAAAAAAGTGCAAAAAGGCAATACAAAATTGCAGAAGCCAATACAAAATTGCAGAAGCCAATGCAGAACTTGCAGGAGCCAATCATAAATTTGCAATATGTGACCTGGCTCTGCTGCACAATGGAAAGCTGGAAGCTCTTGAGGGGACTCATTCACCCCTGTCCCCTTTCCCTGACTGTCCCCCAAATGTCCCTGAGTGTCCCCAGAGATGTCACTCCAGGAATTCCCAGCAGGATTTGGTACAGTATCATTGAAAATTCCCAGAAAATTCCCCAGATTTATCTCAGATACTGCATGGGGAGGGCACAGCTGACAGCAGCCATGTCCCCAATGATGTCACTGCTGCTATGCCATCGCAGCAGTGATGTCACTGTCCCGAAGCAGCCTTGGGATGTCCTCGATGGCTCTTTGGCACCGCTCGGCCACTGCGCAGCTGCCGGGGCCACTGGGGCCACCGTGGCCATCATAGGGACTCAAGAGGAGGTCGTGGATGTTCCCAAGTGTCCCCAGCAGGTGATGCTTGAACAGGCGGGTGCTGGCCTCCCACAGCTGCTCAAACTTGGCCACCGCAGCCACCGTGGCCTCGGGGACATCGAGGGATGCGTCATTTGTCCCCTCCAGGGCAGCCTCGATGTCCCTGATCTGGCACTCCATGTAACTGACAAACTCAGTGCCTTTGTCACACGCATCCACCAAGCGCTGCAGCGGCTCCAGGGCCACCTCTGCCCAATGTCTCCTCCTGGTGGCCGCCCTCGCCCGCCTGGTGGCCACCACGGCCTCTCCCATGGCCTCGTTGGTGGCCACCACCACCTGGGCACCATGCGCAGCTCCTGCCGAGGCCTCCTCATCCCCTGTCCCGGTCCACCATCAGCTGCTGGGCTGTGGCTGCCAGGCTGTCCCCACCTGTCCCCCTGCGGGTGGCCTTGTCCTGCTGGTATCTAGCCCAGGCGAGGGCCGCATCCTGGCAGGCATCACGGAGCTTGGTGATCTCCTCTTTCAGCTGTTTCCATCTGTCCTCGTGCGCGGCCACCAACTCCCGCCAGGCTCTGCCCTCGGCTCTCACATCGGCCCAGGTGGTGCCAGGGGTGGCCCCGAGGGTGGCCAGGGCCTGGCCAAGGGAGGGGACACCAGGGTCGCCCGTGGAGGTGCCATGGGGGTGTTCCAGGGCCCTCCGGAGGCTCCAGGTGAAGTTCCTCAGGGCCGCGTGCAGCTCCTTTGGGGGCACACAGCTGCCGCACGCCCCGGTGTGGCCCGGTCACGGTGGCCGCCACATCGCCCAGGGCGGCCACCACGGCCACCAGTGCCTCCAGCAGCTGGGGAGGGGACACCTGGGGAGGGGACAGGGGAGGTGTCAGGGACCTCAGGGCACTTACAGCCTCCTGGGGTGGCCCCTGTGCCCTCGTGGGGTCCCCTCTGTCCCCTTCCTGGAGGACTCTGCGGTGTCGTCTGTCTCTTTGTTACCCCCTTCTCCCCTCTGCTGCCTCCTGCCACCCTCCTTGCTTTCCACTCTGCCACCCATTTCCACCACACTCGTAGCCCCTGTCACCCTCTGCTGTCCCTCCTGACACCGCCCGCCAGCTCCAGTGTCCCCTCCACCCCAGTCATTCCCATCCCACTCACCCACAGCTCCCCATTTCCCCTCCCCCTCTCTGTCACCTCCCCCCATCCTGCCACTCCCTCCTGTCCCCTTTGTCACCTTCTTCCCCCTCCCACCACCCCTGTGGCCCCCCCATCCCTCATTGCCCCCTCCCATCCCCTTTCCCCCGGTGTCCCCTTTATCTCCCCCCCGTCGCACATCTTGGAGCTCCAGGTTCACTGGGGACACCTCGGGGACGCTCTGGGGACTCTCTGGGGTTTGAAGGAGCCTTGGGATGTCCTCGGTGGCTCTTTGGCACCTCTCGGCCACCCCACAGGCACTGGGGCTGGCACAACCACCAGTGAACCAGAACTCGATGGTGTCTGGAACTGCCCCCAGCAGGTGATCCTTGGCCAGGCGGGCGTTGGCCTCCCACAGCCGCTCGGGTACGGCCACCTGGGCCACCAAGCCCTCTGGGATATCAAAGTATTCCACATTCGTCCACTTCAGGTTTGCCTTGATGTCCTCAACCCTGCGCTGCAGCTCCCGGGGGAACGCGGTGGCTTCGTCACACGCGGCCACCAAGCGCTCCAGCAGCCCCAGGGCCGCCTCCACCCGCTGTCTCACCATGGTGGCCCTTGTTGCCTCGCTGGCAGCCACCATGGCCTCTCTCCTCTCCTGGGCTTCACGCCCGGCCACCACCTCGGCCCCCTCCTCCCTGCCCAGGGCCTGACCCAGCCCCACCATGTTTTCCTGAGCTGTCTCATCACGGGCAGCCTCGTCCTGCAGCTCCCTGGCCCGGGCGGTGGTGGTGGCCTCCTTGCTGGCCGTTTTGGTGGCCAAATCCCTGCAGGTGTTGTGGAGCTTGGTGGCTGCCCTGGCCAGCTCGGCCCAGCTGTTCACAAGCACAGACACCGACCGTTGCCACTTGCTGGCTGCCATTGTCACATCATCCCACTCGGTCCATATGGTTCTCTTGTAGGCAGCCAGGGCCCCGCTCAGGGACGTGAGAGGGTCACCATCATCGTAGGTGACATTGCGGCGCCACCAGGTGCCATCAGTGCAGTACAGGGTGACCCAGAGGCTCTCAGTGAAGTTCACCACGTCCCAGTACAGGCTCACTGCGGACATGGGCAGCATCTCCTCGTCCCACCTGGGCAGCGTGGCCAGCAGCTCACCCAGGATGGCCACCACGGTGACCTGTGGCTGCAGCAGGGCTGGGGATAGCTGGGGACGGGACAGGAGAGGTTTCAGGGACCTGGTGGCATTTGTGGCTTCCTGGGCTGGCCCCCTATCTCCCCGAGACAGCTCTCCTTTATCCCCTCTGTCCCTTTGTCAGCCTCTGGTTCCCTCTGCCACCCCCTGCCCCTCCCGTCATAGGCCCCTTGCGTCCCCTCTGTCACTCCCCAACACTCCCCATGTCTGCCCCATCCCCCATTGCCCCAATCCCCCCGTTTTTCCTCCCCCTCTCTGTCACCTCCCCCCTTCCTGCCATTCCCTCCTGTCCCCCCCAATCCCCACTGCCCCTTTCACCACCCCCCACGCCCCCTGCACACCGAGTGTCCCCTCTGTCTCCCTCTCACCCCCCCACACCCCGCATCGCACCTCTTGGTACTCCATGCTCACTGGGGAGATCTTGGAGATGCTCTGGGGACACTCTGGGACTTGAAGGAGCTTTGGGATGTCCTCGGTGGCTCTTTGGCACCGCTCGGCCACCCCACAGGTTCTGGTGGCATCACCATCAAAATAGAAGCCGATGATGTCATCAACTGTCCCCAGCAGGTGATCCTTGGCCAGGCGGGCGTTGGCCTCCCACAGCCGCTGGGCCTCGGCCACCTTGGCCACCAAGTCCTCAGGGACATAAGGGGACACCTCATTTGTCCCCTCCAGGGTGGCCTTGATGTCCCCAACCCTGCACTGCAGCTCCCGGGGGAACGCGGTGCCTTCATCACACGCGGCCACCAAGCGCTCCAGGAGCCCCAGGGCCGCCTCCACCCGCTGTCTCACCATGGTGGCCCTTGTTGCCTTGCTGGCAGCCATCATGGCCTCTCTCCTCTCCTGGGCTTCACACCCGGCCACCACCTCGGCCCCCTCCTCCCTGCCCAGGGCCTGACCCAGCCCCACCATGTTTTCCTGAGCTGTCCCATCACGGGCAGCCTCGTCCTGCAGCTCCCTGGCCTGGGCAGTGGCAGTGGCCTCCCTGTTGGCCGCCTCAGTGGCCAAATCCCTGCAGGTGTCACGGAGCTTGGTGGCCTTCCTGGCCAGCTCAGCCCAGCTGTTCACAAGCACAGACACCGACTGCTGCCACTCCCTGGCCACCATTGTCACATGGCCCCAGGTGGTCCCTGGGGTGCTCCTATAGGCGTCCAGGGCCCGGTTCAGGGAGGTGACAGAGCAATCATCACTGGAGGTGAGAGGATCATCATCATCATTAGAGGTGACATTGTGGCGCCACCAGCGGCCATCAGTGCGGTACAGGGTGACCCGGAGCTCTTTGGTGAATTCCTCCAGGACCCAGTACAGGCACCCTGGGGACATGAACACCAGCATCTTCTCGTCCACCGTGGGGAGGGTGCCCAGCAGCTCACCCAGGATGGCCACGATGGTGACCTGTGGCTGCAGCAAGGCCGGGGACAGCTGGGGAGGGGACAGAGGAGGTGTCAGGGACCTGGTGTCATTTGTGGCTTTCTGGGCTGTCCCCATGCCTCCGAGGCGTCCCCTTTGTCCCCTCCATCCCTTTGTCAGCCTCTTGTTCCCTCTGCCACCCCCTGCCCCTCCCCTCACAGCCCCTCCCACCCCCTGCCACCCCTGCTGTCCCCTCTGCCACCCCCACCACCCCCCTGTCCCCCCTATACCCCATTGTCCCCTCCCCTCCCCCCCAGTGTTCCCAGTGTCCCGTTCCCCCCCCACCATCGCCATCGCACCTCTTGGAGCTCCACACTCACCGCTGACACCTTGGGGACACCTTGGGGACACTCTTGGGTTTGAAGGAGCCTTGGGATGTCCTCGATGGCTCTTTGGCACTGCTCGGCCACCCCACAGACACTGGGGCTGGCGGGTTCACCATCGATATAGAACTTGATGATGTAGTCAAGCGTCTCCTCCAGGTGATCCATGGCCAGGCGGGCGTTGGCCTCCCACAGCAACTCCGCCTTTGACACCTTGGCCATGAAGTCCTCGGGGAAATCAGGGGATGCCTCATTTGTCCCCTCCAGGGTGGCCTTGATGTCCCCAACCCTGCGCTGCAGCTCCCGGGGGAACGCGGTGGCTTCGTCACACGCGGCCACCAAGCGCTCCAGCAGCCCCAGGGCCGCCTCCACCCGCTGTCTCACCATGGTGGCCCTTGTTGCCTCGCTGGCAGCCACCATGGCCTCTCTCCTCTCCTGGGCTTCATACCCGGCTACCACCTCGGCCCCCTCCTCTCTGCCCAGGGTCTGACCCAGCCCCACCCATTGTTCCAGAGCTGTCCCATCACAGGCAGCCTTGTCCTGCAGCTCCCTGGCCCGGGCGGTGGCAGTGGCCTCCCTGTGAGTCACCTCAGTGACCGTCACCCTGCAGGCATTGCGGAGCTCGGTGGCCTTCCTGGCCAGCTCGGCCCAGTTGTCAACAAGCCCATCCACCGCCTCCTGCCACTTCTTGGCCGCCCTTCTGACATGGAGCCAGGTGGTCCATGGGGTGCTCTTGTAGGCAGCCAGGGCCCGGCTCAGGGACGTGGGAGGTTCCTCCAAATAGATGCCATTGCAGCGGTACCACCAGGGGACATCAATGCCAAAGGGGGTGCAGTGGAACTCCTTGGTGAAGTCCTCCAGTTCCCTGTACAGGCACCCTGGGGACTCGAGCAGCAGCAACATCTCCTCGTCCGGCCTGGGTAGGGTGGCCAGCAGCTCACCCAGGATGGCCACCACGGTGACCTGTGGCTGCAGCAGGGCCGGGGACAGCTGGGGAGGGGACAGGGGACGTGTCAGGGACCTGGTGGCATTTATGACCTCCTGGGGTGAAACCTCCCCCTGAGGGGTCCCCTTTGTCCCCCTCCATCCCTTTGTCAGTCAGTTCCTCTCTCTGCCACCCCCTGTCCATCCCCTCATAGCCCCTCCCACCCCCTGCCCCCCCTGCTGTCCCCTCTGCCACCACCATATGTCCCCATGTCCCCTCCCCGCCGTGTCCCCCACATTCCCCACTGCACCCTCCCCCCCCTTCCCCTCCACCTCTCTGTCACCTCCTCCCTTCCGGCCACTCCCTCATGTGCCCTGTGCAACCTCCTGACCCTCCCACCACCCCTGTGTCCTCTCCATCCCCCACTGTCCCCTCCCCGCTCCTGTCCCCTCTGTCCCCATCATCTCTCCCTGCTCCCCCCTCCCCCCATCGCACCTCTTGGGGTTCCATGCTCAAAGGGGCCACTCTGGGGATGCTCTGGGGACACTTCGGGGGTCGAAGGAGCCTTGGGATGTCCTCGGTGGCTCTTTGGCACTGCTCAGCCACCCCACAGGCACTGGGGCTGGTGCGACCACCAGTGAACAGGAGCTTGAAGATGTCATCAACTGTCCCCCACAGGTGATCCTTGGCCAGGCGGGCGTTGGCCTCCCACAGCCACTCAGACACGGCCACCTGGGCCACCAAGTCCTCAGGGACATCAGGGGATGCCTCATTTGTCCCCTCCAGGGTGGTCTTGATGTCCCCAACCCTGCGCTGCAGCTCCTGCAGGAACGCGGTGGCTTCGTCACACGCGGCCATCAAGCGTTCCAGCAGCCCCAGGGCCGCCTCCACCCGCTGTCTCACCATGGTGGCCCTTGTTGCCTCGCTGGCAGCCACCATGGCATCTATCCTCACCTGGAGTTTATCGCTGTCCTCCTCCTCGGACCCCTCCTCCCCGCCCAGGACCTCACTCAGCTCCCCCATGTTTTCCTGATGTATTCCATAACGGGCAGCCCTGCGCTGCTGCTTCCTGGCCCGGGCCACCCTGTCACCCGCCTCAGCAGCCGCCTCTATGCAGGTGTTGTGGAGCTTGGTGGCTGCCCTGGCCAGCCGGGCCCAGCTGTTCACGAGCGCGGCCACCGACCCCTGCCACTTGCTGGCCGCCATTGTCACACTGTCCTGAGGGGTCCCTGGGGTGCTCTTGCACGTGGTCAGGATCTGGCTCACGGAGGTGACTGGGTCACCATCATCGTAGGTGACATGGCGGCGCCACCAGGTGCCATCAGTGCAGTACAGGGTGACCCGGAGGTCCTTGGTGAAGTTCACCAGGTCCCAGTGCAGGCTCACTGCGGACACGAGCTTCATCTCGTCCCGCCTGGGCAGGGTGGCCAGCAGCTCACCCAGGATGGCCACCACAGTGACCTGTGGCTGCAGCAGGGCCGGGGACAGCTGGGGAGGGGACAGCGGAGGTGTCATGGACCTGCTGGCAGTAACAGCTTCCTAGGTTGGCCCCTTGCCCCTCCCCTCTGTCCCCTCCATCCCTTTGTCAGCCTCTTGTCCCCTCTGCCACCCCCCAACACCCGCCATGTCCGCCCCATCCCCCATTGCTTCCTTCCCCCCGTTTTTCCTCCCCCTCTCTGTCACCTCCCCCCTTCCTGCCACTCCCTCCTATCCCCCCCATCCCCTACTGTCCCTTTCACCACCCCCCATTGCCCCCTGTCCCCAAGTGTCCCCTCTGTCCCCCTCTTGCCCCACGCCCCTCTCAAGGCACCGGTTGGAGCTCCATGGCCACTGGGGAGATCTTGGGGACGCTCTGGGGATGCTCTGGGGGTCGAAGGAGCCTTGGGATGTCCTCGGTGGCTCTTTGGCACCGCTCGGCCACCCCACAGCCACTGGGGCTGACGGGCCAACCAGTGAAATAGAAGCCGATGATGCCCTGAAGTGTCCCCCGCAGGTGATCATTGGCCAGGCGGGCGTTGGCCTCCCACAGCCGCTCGGCCTCGGCCATCTTGGCCACCAAGTCCTCGGGGACATCGGGGGACGCCTCATTTGTCCCCTCCAGGGTGGTCTTGATATCCCTGATCCGCCACTGCAGTTCCCGGGGGAACACGGTGGCTTCGTCACACGCGGCCACCAAGCGCTCCAGCAGCCCCAGGGCTGCCTCCACCCGCTGTCTCACCATGGTGGCCCTTGTTGCCTCCCTGGCAGCTACCCTGGCCTTTCTCCTCTTCTGGGCTTCACGCCTGGCCACCACCTTGGCCCCCTTCTTCCTGCCCAGGGCCTGACCCAGCCCCACCATGTTTTCCTGAGCTGTCCCATCACGGGCAGCCTTGTCCTGCAGCTCCCTGGCCTGGGCGGTGGCAGTGGCCGCCCTGTCGGCTGCCTTGGTGGCCACGTCCCTGCAGGTGTTGTGGAGCTTGGTGGCTTTCTTGGCCAGCCGGGCCCACCTGTCCACGAGCACAGACACCGAGCTGTGCCACTTCCTGGCTACCATTGTCACACGGTCGCAGGTGGTCCCTGCGGTGCTCCTGTAGGCGGCCAGGACCTGGCTCAGGGAGGTGACAGGGTCATCACCATTGGAGGTGACATTGCAGCACCACCAGGTGCCCTCAGTGCAGTACAGGGTGGCCCAGAGGTCCCTGGTGAAATCCTCCAGATCCTGGTACAGTCTCACTGCAGACTCGAGCAGCAGCAGCATCTCCTTGTCCTGCCTGGGCAGGGTGGCCAGCAGCTCACCCAGGATGGCCACCACGGTGACCTGTGGCTGCAGCAGGGCTGGGGACAGCTGGGGAGGGGACAGGGGAGGTGTCAGGGACCTGGTGGCACTTACGGCCTCCTGGGCTGGCCCCCTGCCCCAAGGGGTCCCCTTTGTCCCCTCCATCCCTTTGTCAGCCTCTTGTTCCCTCTGCCACCCCCTGCCACTCCCCTCATACCCCCTCCCACCACTGTCCCCCTCGCGCCCTCCAGCACTCCTGCCAGCCTTCGTGTCCCCTACCCGCCGTGTACACCCCATCCCTCACTGCCCTGCACCCCCCCATGTCACCTCCCCCCTTCCTGCCACTCCCTCCTGTGCCCTTTGCCACCCTCTGTCTGCCCTTCCCCCCCTCTGTTGCACCTCTTGGAGCGCCAGGGTCGCTGGGGACTCCCTGGGGACACCTTCGGGGCGCTCCAGGGGTCGAAGGAGCCTTGGGATGTCCTCGATGGCTCTTTGGCACCGCTGGGCCACCCCACAGACACTGGGGCTGGTGGCACCACCAGTGAACAGGAACTTGATGGTGTCTGGAAATGTCCTCACCAAGTGACGCGTGGCCTGGCGGGCGCTGGCCTCCCACAGCCGCTGGGCCATGGCCACCTTGGCCACCAAGGCCTCAGGGACATTGGAGGACTCCTTCATTCTGCCCTCCAAGGTGTCCTCCATGTGACAGGGCAGGCGTAACAGCTTCCACGGGAACGCGGTGGCTTCGTCACACGCGGCCACCAAGCGCTCCAGCAGCCCCAGGGCCGCCTCCACCTGCTGTCTCACCATGGTGGCCCTTGTTGCCTCGCTGGCAGCCACCCTGGCCTCTCTCCTCTCCTGGGCTTCATGCCCGGCCACCACCTCGGCCCCCTCCTCCCTGCCCAGGGCCTGACCCAGCCCCACCATGTTTGCCTGAGCTGTCCCATCACGGGCAGCCTCGTCCTGCAGCTCCCTGGCCCGGGCGGTGGCAGTGGCCACCATATCAGCAACCTCACTGAGCACCTCCCTGCAGGTGTTGCGGAGCTCAGTGGCTTTCTTGGCCAGCTCAGCCCAGCTGTTCTTGAGCATTCCCAGTGACACGGTCCATCTGATTTCCGGCCATAGCACACGGTTCTGAGGGGTCCCTGGGGTGCTCGCACAGGCGGCCAGGGCCTGGCTCAGGGAGGTGAGAGGGTTAACATCATCGTTTGTGACATTCCAGCACCGCCAGGTGTCATCAGTGCGGTACAGGGTGGCCCGGAGCTCCCTGGTGAATTTCACCACGTCCCGGTACAGGCTCACTGCGGACACGGGCAGCGTCTCGTTCTCCCTGGGCAGGGTGGCCAGCAGCTCGCCCACGATGGCCACAGCGCTGTCCTGTGGCTGCAGCAGGGCCGGGGACAGCTGGGGAGGGGACAGGGGAGGTGTCAGGGACATGGTGGCATTTGTGGCCACCTGCGGCTGTCCCTGTGCCCTCCCGGGGTCGCCTTTGTCCCCCTCTTTGGGCTCTGCTGTCCCCTCTGTCCCTTTGTCACCCCGGCCCCTCTGCCACCCCCGCCACCTCCTCTTGTCCCCCCCAATCCCTCTGTCACCTCCCCCCTTCCTCCTATGCCCTCCTGTCCCCTTTGCGAACCCCTGTCCCTCCCGCCACCCCCGTGTCCCCTCTGTCCCCCACTGCCTTTTCACCCCCCCCCCCCGTGTCCCCTCTGACACCTCCCCTCCCCACCATTCCAGGATTTTCGCACCTCGAGGGGCTCCATGGTACCTGGGGACGCTCCGGGGACACTCTGGGGCCACTCTGGGTGACAAACACGCCCAGGTGACACTTGGGGACACGCAGGAACGGGGCGCAGCCGAATGGAGGAAACAGGAAGAGGTGACGTCACTTCCTCCCTGGCTGTGGGGCCAGGACAGGGTCCCCAGTGTCCCCCCGATGTCCCCAAAGGGACCTCAATATCCCCTCAGGGTCCCCAACAAGGCTCAAGTGTCCCCTGATGTCCTGTTGGGGACACTGGGGACACACCAGGGTCCTGTTGGGGACACTGTGGGGACATTGGGGACATCGTGGTGACCCAAAAAGGGACAGGGGACATCAGGGTGGCCCCGGTGTCCCCAAGGGAAGGACATGGGGGTGTCCCCAAGGTCCCCAACAGGACCCCGGTGTGTCCCTGGTGTCCCCAGCTGGACATTGGGGGACACTTGGGCCTTGTGGGGGACATCGGGGAAACACCTGGGCCCGGCCTCTCCAGGTGATGATAACAGCGACACAAACCTGAGCAGAATTGATGAATTGATCAGGGGGTGTGAAACAACAGGATGGAACCAGGAGAAGAAATCAAATCTATTGACCTAACCTGCAGAATGCCCTGCAGACAAGGCAGAGGTTCAAACCAAACAAGAGCTCCTGGACCATCCAACCCTCCCGGGAACGTTTGAATAATGTCTCAACTCAGGAATGTGTTTGTAGCCCGGCCGTGGAACCGGATCTGGAGAGCGATGGGTTAAGTTAGGGGCGAGTTCTATGGCCGAGTGCCAAAATCCTTTTACAGCCCCCATTAAACTTTCACCCTTTTCAAAGAGTGAACTTTGTTTCTCACAGCCGGCTGTGGTTTGGGGCCCCCCCGCTGCTGAGCACTGAGCCCGCCCCGGGGGTCGCTGGAAGCCCCAAAAACCGCAGCCACCGCCAGCCCTTGCTGGGCTTGGGTTTTTCTGTTCTTTCCTTGTCCCTTGTGGATTTTGTGCCACGCAGCGGCTGAGAGGCGCTGATGGCCGAGTGCTCGAGAAGGCGGGCAGGGGGAACTCCTCTGGTTTCTGGGAGTTTCTCTGCGAGGGGGGACAGAGACAGCGGCAGAACGGGGGGCAGGGCTTGGGGGCAGCCTCTCTGTGCCGCTCTCTGGCACCGGAGGAGGGCGGCCAGGCTGGGACTGCAGAGAGAATTCACGGGCACGGCTGGAGCTCAGCCCGGAGGGACCCAGCACGGTCTGAGCGTGAGCCCCGGGAATCCTGAATTTGTGTGCCCCGGGAATCCTGAATTTGTGTGCCCTGGGAATCCTGAATTTGTGTGCCCTGGGAATCCTGAATTTGTGTGCTCCGGGAATCCTGAATTTGTGTGCCCCGGGAATCCTGAATTTGTGTGCCCCAGGAATCCTGAATTTGTGTGCTCCGGGAATCCTGAATTTCGTGTGCCCCGGGAATCCTGAATTTGTGTGCCACGGGAATCCTGAATTTGTGTGCCCTGGGAATGCTGAATTTCGTGCACCCCGGGAATCCTGAATTTCGTGTGCCCTGGCAATCCTGAATTTTGTGTGCTCTGGGAATTATTATATATATATTTAATACATACAAACATATATATAATCTATATTTATATATCAAAATATATAATATATAATATATAATATATAATATACAATATATAATATATAATATACAATATATAATATATAATATATAATATATAATATATATAATATATTTTATATATTTATATTTATAGAAATAAATATATAGATATATATTTATAAAAATTAAAAGGAGTAGTTATAGGACATATAACTTTTATAATATAATACCCAAACTAACAGTACATGCTTAACCATCTATCAACTACTTTACAACAGTTTCTAACCTATTTTTATCAATTCCCCCCTCTAACTATTTGATCAGGCCTCCAGCCTGCATCAGCCTTTTACAGTTCATCTTCTACTTTTCCCAGTTTCTCCTGCTGTTCAAGCACATCTCTGGCATTCTGATCCCTCTGCTCTCTCATTACCGTGACTTTTTCACCATTTTTCCCTCCCACGTTCCCTTGCAGCACGGTGCTGCTGTGGGCAGTGCTGGTCACTGTCCGGACTGGACACGGAATTGCCCATGGCAGTAATATTGCACTTGCTAGAGCACACAGCACAAAGAAGATCAATTTCTTCCACCATTTCCCGTTCCAGGTGAACAAGTTGTCCCGCCAGTCGGAGTCTCCAAACAAGGGGGTCCATTTCTGTGCTCCAACATTGGTTAGTTTTCTAATGTTTTGAGAGGTGCTTTTAATTACATGACTGTGGTCATGGATCTCTAGGCAGCATTCTGAAGTATTAAATTCCCCACAGATCCCACATCTAAGAGAAGAGTTCCAATCTCAGACTCTGCCTGTCCAGAACTCTTACCCTGCCCTGCCCAGCACCTTCTCGCGGCACCCTCGCTGCACCACCCACCCCTTCTCCTCCTCAGCCAGCCCTGCTGCCCGCACAGGATACC
The DNA here is from genome assembly GCA_009764595.1 of Geothlypis trichas. Lineage (NCBI taxonomy): Eukaryota > Metazoa > Chordata > Aves > Passeriformes > Parulidae > Geothlypis > Geothlypis trichas. The sequence goes on from CM019931.1 coordinate 339,551, forward strand.
AAATTCACATGGTAGCAAATTGCACAGGATACCAAATTCCACATGATACCAAATTTCACATGGTACCAAATTCCACATGGTACCAAATTTCACATGGTACCAGATTTCACATGATATCAAACTTCACATGATACCAAATTTCACATGATACCCAATTTCACACGATATCAAATTCCATATGATACCAAATTCCTCATGATACCAAATTCCACATGGTACCAAATTCCACATGATACCAATTTCCACATGATACCAAATTTCACATGATACCAAATTTCACATGATACCAAATTCCACATGATACCAAATTTCACATGATACCAAATTTCACACGATACCAAATTTCACATGATACCAAATTTCACATGATACCCAATTTCACACAATACCCAGTTTCCCAGGAGCACACACACAGACACAAGCACGAGCTCTCTGTCTCTCTCCCGGGGCAGGGGAAGAGCTGCCCGCTGCTTCTCAGCGTTCTTCTCCCCTTCTATCTCGCCAAAGCTTTCACTTCCCTTCTCTGTGCCCAGCTCTGGCCTCCCTCACCCGGCCGCAGGGCTTCCCCTGCCCCGCTCAGCCCGCAGCTGAGCACAAGAGCTCTGACTTCTCTCACAGACCACAACTGAAAGAGCTTCCCCGCAGAGTTCTCTGCTTTAACCCCCGCTGTTCCCATCCTATATCTGTATCCTCGTGTGTCCATATCCTCCGTAGCCACACCAAATGCCAATATTCCAATCTCAACACTTATTAGTTTAACCGCCAAACTCTCAAAAAACTCACTTCCCTTTCAAAGCAAAACTATCCCAGAAGTTGGAATCTTGATTTGTTACATGTTTCCAATATTTGCATAAGCTTTCTATTGCCGAGAATGGGTTGATATAATCTCCTGAGCATTCAAACATTTTTTCTGTTTCACTGTATACACATCGACTTTCAGTTTTCTCTATTGGCCAATATGAATGGGGAGTTTCTGGGATCCACCTGGTGTGTGTGTGTCATTTGCTGCCAGAAATCTTTTACATGGAGTTTCTCCTACTTCTATAGGACACATTTTCCCTTTTCTTGAACACTCTTCCCCGATTATTGTTGATTTTAGCTTCCACTCTCCTTCCCTTCTTTTGGGTACTCCCATGCTTTTTATTGAAATAATCCATTTTAAAATGTCAAGGGGACCTGAACTGATACCGTCCCATGGCCAAATTTCACTTAAGTGTGTCCCCCTGCACACCCAACAATCAGTCCAATTAAATTCTTTTGTAATCTTTTCCACCATATCAATAAAAAGATTCTTTCCATATATTTGTCCCTCTCTATCCCTTTGTCTTTTCAATTGCACTTCTTTCTCTTTGAATGTATCCTCTAGGTTGGTTTCACTTTCTTTTTCAAAACACACCCATCTTTGTGTCACAGGGCACTCTCCTGACATCTTCTGGCTGGGGTTTGCAATGTTTTTAGCCAGCTGTGGAAAAATGCATATTTTATGATCGGCTTTTTGCAAATATTAAAATGAATATGATCTGTGTTATGTTAGAACGTGATGCTGTATTAATTTTTTAAGTAGTGTGTTAAATATAGTTCTAGGTTATAACATAATGTTAAAATAGAAACTATGCATGTGGGATATTTTTTAAAGAAAGGAATGAGGTACTCACACTGAGATAGCAGCCACAGGACACCGAAATCTTTCAGAGAAAGAGAATTTATTGCTCCATTATCAGAAGAAATGAACTTCTTTCCACCTTGCTCAGCCGTGAAGACGCCGTCAGGATTCAGAGGAAGAAGTTGACACCGACCAGACAGAATCCTGTGTTTGAATGGAATTTATTCATCATGTATGAGGTGTATGAATATGCAACAGGCTGTTGCTTTTAAGGGTTAAACCTGTGTAAGCGGGTGTCCCCTTTTTGGGCTTATTCTGCCCAGAAAGAAGTACCTGGACTCTTTGTAACTCCTTATTTTTATTGTCTTGTATTGTCTTAATCCAAATTTTTCAAATTTTTATTACTCTAATTATATTACTAATTTTATAACCATTTTATTCCTATTAAACTTTTAAAATTCTAAAACCAAGTGATTGGCGTTTTTCACAGACATTATGAGAGTATGATCAACGGCCCCATGCAGGCTCATGTCTCTGCCGTGGGCAAGGAGCTCACAGAGGAGATGAGGGAGATGAGGGAGGAGGTGAGGAAGATCAATGCAGCACCCGTGCCAGTCACAGGCCCCACAGGCAGAGCCCAACGTCCCCCAGCTCGACAGAGAGGGTGCACCCCACGGGCTGACCTGTGGCTCTGTCTGTGTGACCGTGGGGGAGACACGGGAAGGTGGGATGGGAAACCCACTTCTGTTGGGAAGGACCAAAGTTGGACAAGAAAGTCTCACAGGGGTGTGTGCTGGGCAGAAAGATTTTTGAATGGAGAATCTGAAGAAGGAATGGAGATGGAAGCAAGTTTTGATGTAGAAGAAAAGAATTGCTGAGCCAGTCTCACTGGATAACCAAGGAGGGAAAGGGTGTGTTAGTTAGGAGGGGTTTTTATGGCTTAGAGCAAAGCATGAACCCACCCCAAATAAGAAGATGTTTTTATCAAGCTGTCCAGGTTTAGAGTAAATTTGGGGAAAAATTCCCCAAAGTAGCTCCAGTGAGAAAACAGATCCAATCGGCCCCTCCCCCCCTCAACTGGTCCGGGAGGAAAACAATACCTCCTTGGAGAAAGGTGGAAAAAAACTGTTTATTAAACAATAAAACTAAAACAATATCAAACAATGAGACCCTTTGTCACTCTAAAAAAAATGACAAACTGAGAAAACCCCCTCCCCGGGTTGCAGCTCACTCAGTCTCTGATCAGTCCCTCCGGTGTTGGGATTGTCGCAGGCCAGGCCCGGCCCGGTGGGCCAGAAATGTGAGCTGCTGGTGCTGCCCTGGGTATTCAGTCCAGAGCAGGTTTCAAGAGGTCCAAAGAAAAGGGAAAAAAAGAACCACAGTCCAGGGAACTTCTTTGCCTCAGCTAGCTGAAAAAAAACTAACTAAAAGCAAAAGAAGCGCTCTGTCCGTCGTCTGTCTGCAGAACAACAACCGCCGGCCAGGAGAAGGAATGTGTGGGAGTGACAGCAGTGTCTGGAGGGAAAAAAACCCTGCATTTTCTCTCCCCCTTCACTGTCTGCAATAAGTCTTAAAGGTGCAAAACTTACTATTCAGCATGAACAGAACAAGATGATTTGGGATAAAAGCATCATACAGCCAACCCAGGACATTCCACCCCTTATCCCCACATCGTCTGCTTATTACCAAAACTAATATAAATTCTAACTCTATAAATACATGCATTATACATTCATTATACAGCTATATACAGACAATGGCAATAGCATTCAGCATTCAGCAAACAGTGATATTTACACACAGGTTTTATCCAACAATCAGATCTCCTTGAGGTACACATCGTGTTCTTCCATCTTTTTGCATTATCCACCATGTGCAACCTGGTCCCTGAGCAAAAACAACCCCACGAATGGGTTTGTCTGTATTCGAGGCAGAATTAATCCAAACTGTCTTCCCTAACAAACCTCTGACATGTACCACTGGGACTTTGTCTCCATCCACTCTATGCAAAGGCTCAGACTGGGCAGGGCCCATTCGGTTAGTAGAGCCTCGGGTGTTAACTAACCAGGTGGCTTTTGCCAGATGCTGCTCCCAGTTTTTGAAAGTTCCCCCACCTAATGCTTTCAATGTGGTTTTTAACAGTCCATTGTACCTCTCCACTTTGCCTGCAGCTGGTGCATGGTAGGGAATATGGTACACCCACTCAATGCCATGTTCCCTAGCCCAGGTGTTGATAAGGCTGTTCTTGAAATGAGTCCCATTGTCTGACTCAATCCTCTCAGGGGTTCCATGTCTCCACAGAACTTGCTTTTCAAGGCCCAGGATGGTGTTCCAGGCTGTAGCATGAGGCACAGGGTGGGTTTCCAGCCATCCCGTGGTGGCTTCCACCATGGTCAGCACATAGTGCTTGCCCTGGCGTGTCTGGGGCAGGGTGATGGAGTCAATCTGCCAGGCCTCCCCATACTTGTACTTGGACCACCGCCCACCATACCACAGGGGCTTCACTCGCTTGGCCTGCTTGATGGCAGCACACGTCTCACAGTCATGGATAACCTGAGAAATACTGTCCATGGTTAGATCCACCCCTCGGTCTCGTGCCCACTTATAGGTGGCATCCCTGCCCTGATGGCCTGAGGCATCATGGGCCCATCGAGCTAGGAACAACTCTCCTTTATGTTGCCAATCTAAGTCTATCTTTGACACCTCTATTTTTGCAGCCTGGTCTACCTGCTCATTGTTTTGGTGCTCCTCATTAGCTCTACTCTTGGGGACATGGGCATCCACATGGCGGACCTTCACAGGCAGTTTCCCTACCCTGGTAGCAATGTCTTTCCACTCTTCAGCAGCCCAAATTGGTTTTCCTCTACGCTGCCAGCTGGCCTCTTTCCACCTCTCCAGCCATCCCCACAGAGCATTGGCCACCATCCATGAATCAGTGTAGAGGTAGAGCTTTGGCCACTTCTCTCTCTCAGCAATGTCCAGGGCCAGTTGAAAGGCTTTGAGTTCAGCAAGTTGGCTTGATCCACCTTCTCCTTCAGTGGCCTCTGCGACCTGTCGTGTGGGGCTCCATACAGCTGCTTTCCACTTCTGGTTCATTCCCACAATGTGGCAAGAACCATCAGTAAAGAGAGCGTATCGTGTATCCTCTGCTGGCAGTTGGTTGTATGGTGGAGCTTCTTCAGCCCGTGTCACTTCTTGTTCCCCTTCATCAGCGAGACCAAAGTTTTCACCTTCCGGCCAGTTTGTAATTATTTCCAGAATCCCAGGGCGATTCAGTTTTCCAATACGGGCGCGCTGTGTGATAACAGCAATCCATTTGCTCCATGTAGCACTGGTGGCATGGTGCGTAGAGGGAACTTTTGCTTTGAACATCCACCCCAGTACTGGTAGTCGAGGTGCCAGGAGGAGTTGTGCTTCTGTGCCTATTACCTCCGAGGCAGCCTGGACTCCTTCATAGGCAGCCAAGATTTCTTTCTCTGTTGGAGTATAGTTGGCTTCAGACCCTCTGTAGCCTCGACTCCAAAATCCCAGTGGTCGGCCTCGAGTCTCCCCAGGCACCTTCTGCCAAAGGCTCCAGGACAAGCCATGGTTCCCGGCTGCAGAGTAGAGCACGTTCTTCACCTCTGGTCCTGTCCTGACTGGGCCAAGGGCTACTGCATGAGCAATCTCCTGCTTGATCTGTGCAAAGGCTTGTTGCTGCTCAGGGCCCCAGTGGAAAGTGTTCTTCTCACGGGTGACCAGGTAGAGAGGGCTCACGATCTGACTGTATTCGGGAATATGCATCCTCCAAAAACCTATGGCACCTAGGAAAGCTTGTGTTTCTTTCTTGCTGGATGGTGGAGACATTGCTGTGATCTTGTTGATGACATCAGTGGGAATCTGACGCCGTCCGTCTTGCCACTTCACTTCCAGAAACTGGATCTCTTGAGCAGGTCCCTTGACTTTGCTCTTCTTGATGGCAAAGCCAGCTTTTAGGAGAATCTGGATGATTTTCTCCCCTTTCTCGAACAGCTCTGCTGCTGGCTTCCCCCACACAATGATGTCATCAATATATTGCAGATGTTCTGGAGCCTCACCCTTTTCCAGTGCAGCCTGGATCAGTCCATGGCAGATGGTGGGGCTGTGCTTCCACCCCTGGGGCAGTCGGTTCCAGGTGTACTGCACGCCTCTCCAGGTGAAAGCAAACTGAGGCCTGCATTCTGCTGCCAGAGGAATGGAGAAAAATGCATTGGCAATGTCTATAGTGGCGTACCACCTTGCTGCCTTGGACTCCAGCTCGTACTGGAGCTCTAATATGTCTGGCACAGCAGCGCTCAGTGGTGGAGTCACTTCATTCAATGCACAATAGTCCACAGTCAATCTCCATTCTCCTTCAAATTTATGCACAGGCCAAATGGGACTGTTGAAGGGTGAGTGGGTCTTGCTGACCACCCCTTGGCTCTCCAGCTCTCAGATCATCTTATGGATGGGGATCACAGCATCTCGAGTAGTTCTGTACTGTTGGTGATGCACTATGGAAGTGGCAATTGGCACCCGTTGTTCTTCTCCTGTCAGGCATCCTACTGCAGACGGATTCTCAGACAACCCAGGCAAGGTGTTCAGCTGCTTGATACGCTCTGTCACTACAGCTGCTATCCCAAATGCCCACTTGAGTCCTTTTGGGTCTTTGAAATACCCACTTTGGAGATAATCTATGCCCAAAATACATGGGGCCTCTGGGCCAGACACGATAGGATGTCTCTTCCACTCATTCCCAGTCAGGCTCACATCAGCTTCCACCAAAGTGAAATCCTGGGATCCCCCTGTCACACCAGCAATGGAGACAGACTCTGTCCTTACACGTCTCGACGGAATTAATGTACATTGTGCACCAGTATCTACCAAAGCTTTATACTCTTGTGGTTCCAATGTGCCAGGCCAACGAATCCACACAGACCAGAAAACACGATTTTCCCTGGCCTCTACCTGGCTAGAGGCAGGGCCCCTCTAAGCCTGGTTATCCTTTCCCTGGGCATATGTCTTGGATGTTCCTTCAAGGGGATCGGACATGTCATCATCATACCTGGCAGTTCGGCTACGGGCAACTGGAGCTGCTTTCCTTTTGGTGGCTGCCTTCAATTCACACACCCGTCGTGCCAGAGCAGCAGTAGGTTTTCCATCCCACCTCCTCATGCTTTCTCCACAATCACGCAGGTAGAACCACAGCTCATTTCGTGGGGTGTACCATCTCTCACCATCTGGGAAACGTCTGCCTTGGATACCAGAACCTCTGATCTGTACTGCCAAGATTTGGAGAAGGTCTTCTTTAATCTCCTCTCTGAGCTTCTTATGATTCTCCTCTATCTTATCCTCTAATTTCTGCAGGTGTGTTTCCACCGCTGCGATTCTGGCATGTGTTGGGCCATGCACAGCATCTGCATATGCTCGGAGCTTCCTTGCCATATCCAGCACAGACTCTTCCCTCTCATTCCTCTTCATTATGGCTAAGGCAGAAGCATATTCATGTGGCCCAAGTCGCACAAGTTTTCACCTCATCACAGGCGTGCATGGTACTAAGTCTGGGTTCTTAGTTGTCTCGTCATCTGAGAAGATAATCTCTGCCACTGCCATTTCTCTCAGGCGTTGGATCCCTTGCTCTATGGTCTTCCACTGAGTTTGTTGCATATAAAGATCATCTGCACACAGGTATCTTTGTGCAACACTATCCAAGACCGCGACCAGAGGCTGCGTGGATTAGCCCCCCTCATCATTCCTTGATCGATGACAGGATCCTGTGACAGGCACCCCAAATGCCTCGCTTCAGTGCCATCCAGAATTGTAGCCTCGCCTGCAGCATCCCAGAGATGGACTAACCAACTAATTATGGATTCATCAGGTCGTCGGGTGTAATCCTTCCGTAAGCCACGAAGGTCCTTCAGGGAAAAGGACTCAGTATTTGCATCTGATCTTGCAGTTGCTGCTTTGACTCCTGATTTTATGTCAGGAGGCATCGAGGTTCCTTCTCCTGTATCACCATCATCATCGTCATCATCCGCTGGTCGATTAGTTTTTTCCGTGCATTTCCCACTTCTAGTGCTGGTAGCAACAGCCATGGGTTTAGATGCTGGCTTAGGCTCACTGTCTGGTTTGGCTGCTGGCTTCGAGCCTGGGCTGTTGGCTACAGCTTGAGTGACTGGGCTAGCTGATTTATCTCCCTGCCCCCCTGCCTCTGTCTGCTGCCCTACACTATCTAACACAGTGTGATAAGCATAGGCCAGGGCCCAGCTTATTGCAATGAGCCTTTTCTCCTTAGAATCGTCATGGCACTTCTCTTTTAGGTATTTCCCAACCTCAGCTGGGTTCTGAATTTGTTCCTGTGGAAAATCCCAGTCTACAGGATCAGAAAATTCCTTCAGGCTTTGGCCTATATTTTCCCATTCTCCACACCACTCAGGATTTTTCACGCCTGTGTCTGATTCTGGGTCAGGGGTCTCACCAGCTCCTCTGGATATCTCAGCCCTCGCTCTAGAGAGGCTGCAGACGACATAGAGGAAGCTTACCAGATTAAATATCAGAAAGATGGTCTCTTTAACATTCAGGGGAAACTGAACATTCTCAAAAAGTGACATAGCAGATCCAAACGAGAAAAAGGAAAGCAAAGGCTGGAAAGCCATATTCTCGGCTCCTCCTCTAACAGACTGAGTGTAATTACTAATAAATTCCCAAAATGTACTACTGGAACTGGGATGCAGGGTAGGATGAAGAAACCATAAACCATACATGTCGTAAACAGACACCAGTATCTTTGTAAGCGCTTTATAAATCATTATCACCAAGGCCAGCACAACAGCTATTCCAATCCGTACCCCTCTACCATAAACATTACGTGTTATGGACCATATTCCTGGTGACCAGAGAGGTATTGAAATCTGAAAAAGGTCTAGAGCCCAGAGGCACATGAAGGCTTCCGCCCCCAGAGACATTATGGATTCAAGCAGCATGGCTACTGACTGCTTTAACAACAACAAACACACAATTAATAGAGCTTTTTTCCACCTTTTCCAGCCCCACGTTGGGCGCCAATTTATGTGCTGGTATAGAGTAAACCTGGGGAAGAATCCCCCAAAGGGCTCCGCTGGGAAGAAACTGATCCAATCGGCCCCTCCCCCTCCCCAACTGGTCTGGGAGGAAAGGAAAAAAAAATACCTCCTTAGAGAAAGGTGGGAAAAACCAGTTGATTAAACAATAAAACTAAAACAACATCAAACAATGAGACCCCTTGCCACTCTAAAAGAGATGACAAAACTGAGAAAACCCCGTCCCCGGGTTGCAGCTCACTCAGTCTCTCCCTCCGGTGCTGGAATTGTCACAGGCCAGAAATGTGAGCTGCCGGTACTCCCCTGGGTGTTCAGTTCAGAGCAGTTTTCAAGAGGTCCAAACAAAAGGGAAAAAAACCACAGTCCAGGGAACTTCTTTACCTCAGCTAGATGACACTAACTAAAAAGCAAAAGAAGAGCTCTGTCCACCGTCCATCCGCAGACAACGACATTCCAGGAGGAGGAATGTCGGGGAAGAGAGCAGGGTCTGCCCGATGGCCGACGATGCTCCCGGGTTCCCGAGTTCTGGTTGCGCGGAGCGCGCGATCCCGAGTTCCCGCCGCGCCGAGCCACGCGGTGCCGGCTGTCCTTGCCCCCCTCCCGCCACTTCCTGCTGCCGCTCTGCCTCTTCCTCCTTTCCTCTCTGCAGTAACTCTTAAAGGTGCAAAACTTACTATTCAGCATGAACAGAACAAGACGATTGGGGATAAAAGCATTATAGAGCCAACCCAGATCACTCCAAGTACTCAGGTTGTTATGTCTCCAACTGCCCGGGTTGTTATATCTCCAATTGCCCAGGCTGTTGTCTCCAATTGCCCAGGCTGTTGTGTCTCCAATTGCCCAGGTTGTTGTGTCTCCAACTATCCAGGTTGTTGTGTCTCCCTGTGTATCCATTCTTAACCCCTCCCTGGTCTCCCTGGCAACCAATGGATCCCTCTCTGCCAGTCTCCCCTACTCCTCCCCGGTTTCCCGCAGACCAATGTATCCTTCTCCTGACCCCACCCCGGTTGCCTGTCAGTCTCTCTGCACCCTCTGGAACCTTCTAGCTGGGACGTAGAGGGATTGGTTCAGGAACCGGGGCCCCTCCTTTCTGTTATTTTTATTGGGTTTTCCCTGATGTCAATCCTGTGTATCCCACTCCCCCCAAACCAGTTCCACCCCTACCGCCCACTCCCTTTATAACCACATGGAACCCCGCCCTCCTTCTCTTCGGTTCCTGGCTTCCCTCGGATCCCAAACAAAACCGAACTTGCCTCAAACTGCAGAGCGCTCTCTCTCTCTCTCTCATTGCTGCAGGAGGAAGCTTCTAGGCGGCCACGTCTCCACTAAAGGCAGCCCTGCTGCTTCTCTGCAAGGTGCTGCCCTTAGGCGCTGTGCCTGGCAGTGAAGCCGGGAGAGTGCCCCCTTGGCTGCAAGCGGCGCTGGCACTGCCAGCCGGGGCGTCACCAGCAGCCCGCCGCTTCACTGATAGCTGATACTGCACCAACCAGCAGCTATAGGGAATCACTGATAATCAAAATCACTATAAAAACCACATCAAATTGTTGGTGATTAATAACAATGTGCAAAAGGCAATACAAAAATGCAAAAGGCAATTATTAAATTGTCATTTATGACCCGGCTGGGCTGCAGGCACAGTGGAAAGCTGGAAGCTGCTGAGGGGACTCATTCAGGCCTGTCCCCTGTCCCTGAGTGTCCTCAGAGTGTCCCTGAGTATCTCTGAGTGTCCCCAGTGTGCCTCAGTGTCCCCCAAATGACCCTGAGTGTCCCCAGAGATGTCACCCCAGGAAATCTCATCAGGATTTCACTAAAAATTCCCCATATTTATCTCAGATGCTGCATCAATACGATATCAAATTGCCACAGATCAATAGCAGCGTGTAAAAAGCAATAAAAAAGTGCAAAAAGGCAATACAAAATTGCAGAAGCCAATACAAAATTGCAGAAGCCAATGCAGAACTGCAAGAGCCAATCATAAATTTGCAATATGTGACCTGGCTCTGCTGCACAATGGAAAGCTGGAAGCTCTTGAGGGGACTCATTCACCCCTGTCCCCTTTCCCTGACGGTCCCCCAAATGTCCCTGAGTGTCCCCAGAGATGTCACTCCAGGAATTCCCAGCAGGATTTGGGACAGTATCATTGAAAATTCCCCAAAAATTCCCCAGATTTATCTCAGATACTGCACGGGGAGGGCACAGGTGACAGCAGCCATGTCCCCGATGATGCCACTGCCGCTATGACATCGCAGCAGTGATGTCACTGTCCCGAAGCAGCCTTGGGATGTCCTCGATGGCTCTTTGGCACCGCTCGGTCACTGCGCAGCTGCTGCGGCCACTGGGGCCACCATGGCCATTATAGGGACTCAAGAGGAGGTCGTGGATGTTCCCAAGTGTCCCCAGCAGGTGATGCTTGAACAGGCGGGTGCTGGCCTCCCACAGCTGCTCAAACTTGGCCACCATGGCCACCAAGTCCTCGGGGACATCAAGGGACGCGTCATTTGTCCCCTCCAGGGCAGCCTCGATGTCCCTGAGCTGGCACTCCATGTGACTGACAAACTCAGTGCCTTTGTCACACGCATCCACCAAGCGCTGCAGCGGCTCCAGGGCCACCTCAGCCCAATGTCTCTTCCTGGTGGCCGCCCTCGCCCGCCTGGTGGCCACCACGGCCTCTCCCATGGCCTCGTTGGTGGCCGCCACCACCTGGGCACCACGCGCAGCCCCTGCCGAGGCCTCCTCATCCCTGTCCCGGGCCACCATCAGCTGCTGGGCTGTGGCTGCCAGGCTGTCCCCAGCTGTCCCCCTGCGGGTGGCCTTGTCCTGCTGGTATCTAGCCCAGGCGAGGGCCGCATCCTCGCAGGCATCACGGAGCTTGGTGATCTCCTCTTTCAGCTGTTTCCATCTCTCCTCGCGCGCGGCCACCAACGCCCGCCAGGCTCTGCCCTCGGCTCTCACATCGGCCCAGGTGGTGCCAGGGGTGGCCCCGAGGGCGGCCAGGGCTTGGCCCAGGGAGGGGACACCAGGGTCGCCCGTGGAGGTGTCACGGGGGCGTTCCAGGGCCCTCCGGAGGCTCCAGGTGAAGATCCTCAGGGCCGCGTGCAGCTCCTTTGGGGGCACACAGCGCCGCACGCCCCGGTGTGGCCCGGTCACGGTGGCCGCCACCTCGCCCAGGGCGGCCACCACGGCCACCAGTGCCTCCAGCAGCTGGGGAGGGGACACCTGGGGAGGGGACAGGGGAGGTGTCAGGGACCTCAGGGCACTTACAGCCTGCGGGTGGCCCCTGTGTCCTCCTGGTGTCCCCTCTGTC